>VWZL01003012.1:583960-614838 GCA_013396915.1 Stercorarius parasiticus | reverse complement strand
GGGGTGTTCGGTGTGTCTGGGTCTGCCCGGGTCTGCCCGAGCCTGCAAGTGAGGGCTTGGGTTTGCTGCCGCTGGGCTTATCTGCCTTGCTTAAACCGTTCCTGTTTGCATAATGTCGTTTTTAGAGGCGAGCGGCCAGCGAGCGCTGCTGGAGACCAAGGCTGCTGCCCTGGCCAGCCCTCGGAAGGCAGGAGAGGATCTGGCGGCTGTTCCAAGGAAAGAGCTTAACCACGTTTCAAGCAGTGGAGCTTCAGACAAGCCTCTGGAGATGGAGCAGCTGCTCCCGAAGCAGGGTGCCACCGACACCAGGGAGCCTCCAGCCGATAGGCACGGCAGCCAGGCAGGCAAGTTGACAGGCCAGATGGGACAGGCAAGTGATGGATGGTGCGTGATGAACTTGGCAGGAGCCTCTGATGGTGTTTGTAAGGGCAGAAGCGAGGAGCAGCCTGGTCAGCCAGCTGAGAGCATGGACCGGGAAGAATGGGAAGTTCTTTCTGAGCACCTGGCCTGGGAGGAGGCTGGCAAGAACGGCAGCGTGGAAGACCCTGACAGCAAGGAATGGGAACAAGGAGACTGCCCCGACGGGGACTTGAGAGCAAAGAGAGTTGCAGCTGTGCCCCCCATGTTTCAAAATATCCACGTGACTTTCCGCGTACACTACATCACCCACTCTGACGCTCAGCTGATTGGTGTTACTGGTGACCACGAGTGTCTTGGCCAGTGGCACAGCTACGTTCCCCTCAAGTACGACAAGGATGGCTTCTGGTCTGAATCCATTAGTCTGCCAGTAGACACCAAAGTGGAGTGGAAATTTATCTTGGTGGAGGACGGGAAGGTCAGACGTTGGGAAGAATGCAGTAATAGGACCCTGGTGACCGAACATGAAGATAAAATTGTTCATCGGTGGTGGGGACACCATTAACGGGATTTTGGAAACCGCTTATCTGATGGCAAACCTGCTTAGATTAATCACGGAGCCCCCAAACTTTACCCCTTCTTCAGCAGGAGACCTCCTCAAACGCAGAGCTCTCGAAATCCTCTATCAAACCTGGTAAAACTGGGTGAGCAGCAGATCTCTGCCACGCCCTTTAGGAAATCATTTGGCAACCTGAAAAGTCAACTTCAAAGGCGTTCTGAAGATGTGCAAGGTAGGCTATGAAGGCTTGAGCAGCATTCCAAACAGCTGCCTGTCTGGGGAGATCTGGACCCTGGACTTGAGTTTGCGTTGCTTTGAGTGGGGCTACGGGATGCATCTTTGTACCGACTGCTTAGGGCTTTTGAAGCATACTCGGAAGTGTGGTTACCTACACTGTAGTAGCAACTTAAGTGTTCTAACTTATGTATTAATAAACAATAAACACTTTCAGACTGACAGTCCGTTACAACTTGACCAGTGAAATGACTCATTGTAGAAACTTGTGATGGAAGCGAGTTACCTGACCTGCGATCTTAGTGCTAAAGAGTGGCCGGTGCTCTTTGGAATAACAGAGTTTTAACCCAAAAGCACTTCATTCTCTGCCCCCTACTATCCAGGCAGCACCTCAGCTCCAACGAACGCTTGCCAGACAGGTTTTTAGTCAGATCATCCCGCTGAGAGGAGAGCAAAGGTCAGAAAGGGCTGTCTGGGCTTAATGAATTACTTTGTCAGGGTGGGATCAGGCTTTACAAAAACCTGGACTAGGGAATAGGATCGTTTCTGAAACAGAGTTAGGCAGTATATTCTTCCTAGCTAGGAACAATACACTGTATTGTAAGCAACTACTAAGCTTAAATTTGTATTCTTTTTTTTTTTTTCCCCCAAGACTAGGCTTTTCAACAGAAATTCATTTTAAGTTGTGGCCTTCTGGTAAGCCAGATTAAGTAGAATACTTCCAGCTTCAACCAGTTGGTATTTTTATATGTAAGAGAAGCAGAAAGCTGCTCTACTTTTCCTATTTTTGGTTACAAGTACATGCTGCTACTTCAGCAAGCTCCACTTGCCATGGTGAGCAACCTACCTCTAGCTTACAAATATCACTTCCCTAGAGTGAACTTAGAAGAGCAGAGTTTTGTAGTTCTGGAAGTGCAGAACTTAGCACATTGGTTTGGAACGCTTACTTCAAAAGCACGTTGCCGATCTAATTGCCTCTGCTAATTCTTTCCTGCTTTGCATGGTGGAGCAGTCTTTGAGTACGTGAAATAGAATGGATTTTGGTGACGGACTGGGAGATGAGCTTCAGAGGCTTACCTCCTGCATCTAATGGTTAATGGACATCCAGCTGGTGGGACAATACTAGAGCTGCTGTGAAGATCAAGTGTGAAAAGGTTCCATGAAACAAATCCACTGAGAGTGGGCTGGTCTGCCTGTTCGTGCAGGCATAGCCACCACATAGCAAAAGAAAATTTGGTGGTGGTGGTGGGGGGTGTGCGCATCAAGGAGAGGGCAAAGAGGGAGAGAGACTCAGGCAAATGAGTAACTGCTTCGCCAAGTCGGAGTTTTTGTGTTCTCATGTCCGCTCCATCCTCTCCTGATGGACGGAGCTGACAGTTCAGCAGGTGGCTGATGCTGCTCTGATGGTATTAAACACAGGCAGATGTGCACACACTACTCCTCAACTCTCTCAACAGGTAACTAATATGGAACTTGACTTACTACATGAGCTTAAAAGGAAAACGGGACCTAGTTAGCATGCCCTGGGTTGAAAAATAAATATTAACATGAGGCTCACTTCATTTTAGGGGCTACTGCTTCACTCTAACAAATAATTCTACTGCTTATTATGACTGTTCTTACTGTGTATAAACAGAAAGCTCTGAAGTTCAGTCCATGCCATCACCACTGCGTACATAAAACATTTGTGTGGATTTCGGTCAGTAACAACTGAATAGGTAAAACTGTGCTGGAAATAATGGTTTGGTACCTTAATTACATTTTTTGCACTTAGCTTTTCTAGCAATAAATTTAGGTGAACAGTGTACCTAATATACAGAGGTACAGCTGAAATACAAGTTGATCTTCAGAAATCACTGAAGTCAAAGCAAAACATTATTTCAAGCTGTTTACAATTATTTTCCCCATAAATGCAAGCTCTTCAAGTAGTGAGATACTGCCAACTTAAAAAGCACCCGTCCAACAGTCACTGCCATTTGAGTGTATTTATACACACATTGTCTGAGAAGATTAACTGTGGTATTAGATTAAGATATTCACTAGAAAGCCACTTAACCTACACCAGAATAGATTCTCTAATGCAATGATCAACATGTTTCAAACGGACTAACCCTGACAAGTCTCTCAAATTACGAACATTTTTTTTTTTTAATTAAACACGCTGCACTTTGATCCCACAGACAACGCATATAGTCCTCCTGATTGCATCATCTTGCTAAACGATCAACCAAGGTTTCTACAAAGACCTGCACTGCGCTTTTGCTATAATCTCCAAATTGTTATGCCATTCACATCACTGCATGCCCAGCAGGGTCTATGCTATGTAAATTGAATGTTATTTGCATGGTGAAAGCAAGAACTCCCGATTTCAGTATTACTGGAGAGGCTGATGAATATTTTCTCTATGTTTACAGAGGTGACTTCTCATTATTCAACAATCTGTTCACTCAGGCATGACGGTGGATTTAAACAAAGTTGCCTTGCTGCATAAAAATGATTATGCTGGAATGGGCTGGTATCTGTCTAATGCAGTGTCCTGGCTGCGAGACCAGTGAAGCTCCATGTGAGAAACAAGTTCATGTTGACATTCCTACATGGATGTAACAGCCTAGCAGCCAGCGGCTCGGGATATCTAAAAGTAAATAATAAACCGTGCCACTGACAGCTTAGCAAAGCCAGAAAAACTGCAACCAACATCTGCCTTTTCAGTTCACCTGCTCATACTGCGGACAAACTCCTGACAAATTAGACAATTTGATTACTTTTGGGTGAAATGCAGTCTGCTCCTATTTGTGAAGTAGTTCAGTACACAAATGCTAAATGCTGCACCTGGATGTTCAGCTGAGCAGACAGCCTGAGGCTGACATGGGTACTGGGCATAAAGCAGTTTACAAGTCACATACAGAAACTTACATTGCATCTTGTTGGCTTCCTATTCCCTTTGCAGGGGCCTTTGCAAAAACCATGCCTATCCCACATTCTCTCGGGGAGTTAAACTTAACTGTTTAGAGTCTCTCAACATGATCCATTCAACAAAAATATTCGGTTGGCATTAGGTTTTCTCTCTAGGGGGCTGGTTGCCATCTGTGGTGTCCTGCTGTGGTCAAGATTTGCCTAACAGTCCTCCTGTCATCCACCTGGGTGACAGGGAATAACAAAGTGCTATTTGTGCTGCAAAGTCCAGGATGTATATAGCTGCTCTAGGGACATGAGACCCTTTTGCCTCCCCAGGCCAATTCTCTCCCTTCTGCTGGTGGCAGGGAGGAAGCCCAGCCCTGTTCCCAAATCCGCTGGATTCCAGCACAAGGATGTTAAGCTGCCTTTTTCCTCAGCAGATCTCTCTTCTCTCTTGGCTATTTGTACCTCTCCACCTGCTCCCTTCCGTTTTCACAGGGCTACAGTCTCTTGAAACTCTTTTTAGCTTGGCTCCTTGAACATGACTGAGAGTGCACTTCTCAATGACCTTTTCCAGCCTGCTGGGCTACGGGGTGAATACACACTCTCATTCTCTACACCTCACCCTTTTCTTATGAAAACTTTGGTAATCAAATATGTACATATATATATATACACACACACATATATATGTATGTGTGTATGTATATATATATATAAAAAAATATGTCTGTAGTGCCAAATACACCTAACAAGTCCAAACTGTGATACACAAGCCACCCAAAACGATCTTGTCAGTTTCAATGCAACCAATTCCTAGGAAAGGGGAGATGTCTTTATTAACATTTTGACTAAGTTCGCAACAGTGTTGCAAAAAATGACAGAATCTGTGTGAAAAAGTGCTAGAAAATACAATTACCTGAATTAAACCAAACCAGTGTTGACAATAACTAAGGACAGCTTAGGAATGACTCACTAATCTCTTCTTCCCCCACAAGAACACCTCAAACTAAGAAAACACCAGCAATTTGATCTACTCTCAATATAGTTCTGTTGCTTTAAAGTCAACAAAACCCAGCTCGTGTCTGCACGGCTTGTGCTCGTGAAGCTACTTTTGCTGAGCCTGCATCTCAGCTTGTAGCTGTAGCTACAAATCATTTGGTTTGGACAAAATCACCAGGTAAGCTCCTTGAATTCAAGCACGGTATTCCATGCTGCCACAAGTCCAAGGCAATAATTGCTTTTCAGAAAGCAGATAATGAGGAAAACCACAAAAATACTCATCAAAATACGAGTGCTATGCTTACAAAGCTGATCACAAGGCAGACTGTGGACTCTCCATCTGTACTATGAATCAAGCCAAACATGCCAATAAGCACTGAAATTTATAGAAAAAACACCACGCGATGAGTCCATTCTGCTTAAAAGCATCATGGTATAGGATGAAAATTGTGCAGTCTTGCACTTGTAGGTACGCGGTTCAACACTTTATCTCAACATTACCCAGAGCTACGGGCAGGTTTCCTGATTCTATTGGAAACACTTGGCAGTTCCGGGACATCTAGAGGAATCACAATTTATTGAAGTAATAACATGAAGTATAGAGGGAGGGGAAACCAAGTTGAATGAAAAAAAAAAAAAACAAACAAACCCAAAACCAACAAACCCAACAAATCATTTCAAAGCAACTTTCTAAAAAACAGGACCTGAAATGGTGTGCAAGAGCCAGAACACACGGAAGAAATACTGAAACACTGGAACGTGAAGCAGTGAGCAGTGCCCTGGGGCCAGTGTCCCTCGCAGCACACAGCTACTGAAAACGTATGCCAGTGAGAGAGTCCGTATTTAGAATTATTTCTACTCCTCTGTACTTACCACTCATTTAAAAGTAAAAAAAAAAAATTTATGTAACGAGTGTCATGGTTCCAGGCAAGAATTACAAAACCGTAAGAACTTTTATTATTAATCTTTAAAAATATATCATATTTTAAACACAATGTACATACGTGAAAGTAACCACTAATGTATAGGGCGTCTTCACTTTGATAGCTTTTTCTTCTTTTCCTTTGCTTTCCCTGTCTTCATTTCCTGAGTTCTGGTCATTGATGACATGGCTGAAAATAGCAGCAAGAATGGATTATCTGAACACCACCTTACATTAAAGTGATTGGGGCCTCAGGTGCAGACACCTGAAGCTTTCTAATATCCTCCCGCACGTTATACTTATCAAGCCCTTACAAATGCAACTTTAGTCTGCAGTTCTTTATACGCAGGGCCTTAACAGAAAAGATAAACCTAGTTATGAACAGGCACCACCTCACCTGCTTTGTGAAGCCGAAGCACCAAATGCTGGAGTAGCGGGGAAATGCTACTATTGATTTCAGAATCTCTCTTAGGGGATGGTGTGAAATCAATGCCTTTGGTCCGACCCTCGTGGAAACCTATCTCTTTTATATACTAACTCTTGATATATTACAGATGCGAACATACATTTTTATGTGGATATAAAAACCAAGCAAACTGAAGATATTAATGTGTGGCAAAGAATAAAAATGAGAACACTCACACCAAATATAAATAATTTTATTAGTTTTACTTAAATCAGGCCACTTGTATGTCCCTGACACGTGCGCACTGTACGATCCGAGGAAATAATGATTTCCGAAGTCTATGCTTAAGGACTTAAAGGGGCAAAGCGGAAGCAACTGGAACGTGCAATAAGAGAAAGTGCAGAGAAAAGCAATTCCATCCCACTTGACATCCTACCGCCACAGGAGTTCATGAGCATTTTACCAGTGACTTCAAAGGGAGCAGGAAGAGAAAATGGAAAGTTCTCCATTGTCACTGTGGTCATCTCAGATTTTAAAAACAACAGAGGAAGAAAGGACACGCTTCGAGGGCACTGCTGGGAAACTATGTTTTTGGAGTCTACTGCTGTCAGAGTATCTTTCAGTTTCCACGGAAGAGTGATCAGCTTGTTAATAATTTCATTTAATTGGATATGACAGCACACGAGGGCACCCGTTACTTGAAACGTTAAGGATCTTGAAGCTTATTAGAGTTCAGGGTCTGAGCAACCGTGCATTGTGGCGTTACTCTAATCACTCTCCTAGAAGCAGGATAATGTAGAAGTGGGTACTGGTAGTGAAACAGGCACATCTAAATTGACCTCATGCAAAACAACAGGTAGTGCTTTGGCAGGTAACAAGAACAGCTTCTGGACCGTATGCGTATTTTAAATAAAATAGGAATATTTTTAGTAAATTCTGGCACCTTGGTTTTTTATCTGCAATGATTCCACCAGGTTTTGCAGGCTTTGCATCTTGTCCTGTAGCCTCCTGGGTGTATTCTCACTAGTTTCCATGGGTTGAGAAGCTAGTGAGAAAGTTATTCATCAATATGTTATCGCAGATTTAAAAAAAAAAAAAGTAGTTATAAATTATTTAAACATTCAATCTGAAGTAAAGTTCTTAGAAAACAAAATTTCAAACAGTAAAACTTCCAATAGCAAAGAAAACGAGTAAGAAGACAAGGTTATTAAATTAGCAGTATTTCTGTTCAAGTGAAAATACAATCGCATTTGTATTTTGCCTGTGAATTACCCCATTTGGGGAACGAAGAAGTGATTTATGTTACTAAAACAGTATTTTTGTCCACAACTTCTAAGTCTCTCTTAGCCAGTAAAACTGCAAGGGTTGTACAAAGGAAAGCAGCAGTGTCAGTTGCATTTTTTTACAGATGGAAAACTAAGGTACAGAAAGACGCAACTTACTAGAGCCAGGAATAAAACCAGAAATTCCAAGTCTTTGAAGACCCAGACCAGTGCAGAATTTATTAGGCATTGTGTTTGTCTGACTGAACACTAACACCCATACACTGACAGAGTCACACCAGTACTTGACAAACAATTAGTCTCCTGGAGCCTCTTCTGACCAGAACTTGGGACTGAGGTAACTGGCTGACCGAATTAACAAAAAAACCAAAAAATACCCCAAAGACGACAACAACAACAACAACAACAACAACAACAACAACAACAAAAAAGAGTGATGCCAGTTGCCTTTCTCTTTGAACTGAGAAATGACTCAGGTTGAAACCACAGAAAAAAATCCCACCTGAGAAGCAGGAAACATTCGTCCTTTGGAGCTACGGTTAGATTTTTGCCTGTACCAGAGCTAGCTTAGAGCTAGGCATGCAACGTCTCTATTACACTCCTACCTGCAGTGCTTACATGTCCTCTAAGAGAAATCATATTTTCAGAGCTTGCAAAATAGAGAATCATAACGTTTAAAAAAAGCATTAGGTAATTATTACTTGAAAATATAGTTGCTTACCTGTTTTTCCTACTGCACCTCCTCATTTTCGGGTCTTTCTGACACTTAAATGTAATAAGGCAGTCCTGACAGCCTGGCTCGCTGGCAAGTAATTAATAGACTACCTTGAAAACGTTCATCATCCTCACACGTACTTTGTGATGCAGGAAAGCTTATTTTTATCACTTCAGAGCTACACAGACATAGCCTTACATCAGTATTTTCAGTAAACCCCACAACTTCTCTAAATGTCTTACAGGAACAACTATTACAAATATGTCAATATTTGTAATATTTGGCGACTGTGTTGCCTGTTACTGCAAATATTGATGCTACACGTCCCTACAGTCTCTTTACCTGAATAAAGCCTACTACCAGCTAATAAATTTAGTGGTGTATGGAATTATCTTCTCTTCTCTTTGTACAATACATTAATTAGCTGCTACATTTTACTCACAATTCATTTACACAGAAAAACCCTTCTACTTGAAGGGAACTGGGCCAGGGGGAAGGCAGTCTGATGTAAGCAATAATAGGTTACCGTAGGTAAGTGGGCCAGAACCACTAAAGCAGTGCTTTAAAATGAACCATCAGTAAGTTATATTTCAATAAATTTGCATATTGTAATCGTACGTGCTGGAACCACAAATGGAAGACCAATCCCGTGTCAGCCCCGTACAACTGAGAATCACTAGTGTTCAACTTCAGCAACGTGAATGGATTCTCTAAGTGATGCATTACAAAGGCACATAAAAAATCACCTGTAAAAGACCGTAAAAGGAGTTTCTAACTCCCTTCCTGTGCTGGCTGGGAAGAGACCCAGCCAAGCTCTTTGGATCAGTGAATGGGACCAGACTTACTTATCTGGGGCACTGAGGCAGCACCCTCTGGAGACCAAATCTTCTTCGCAGATGGTCTGTGCTCCGGTGAAGCGCTGGGGCCAGCTGCAAGGTCGTCGGGTGGAGAAGTTAACAGCAAGTGTACTGGAGACTTTTCTCCGTATCTCTCCTCCTGAGAGACCTTCTTGGGGGAGACTGTATAACGAGGAGCTGCTGCGAAGGTGGATGTACCTCCTAGGAGACAGCCGAGCAAAAAGCAGTGAGCACATACCTGAAGAGAAACCCCCACACCAGCTTCGACGTTAGCTTTGTAACAGTCATAGGGATGGGTTCCCTTCATTGCCCTCTTCTGTCCTTTCCACTCCTTATTAGTAGTCAAGGTAGCATGAGACTATAGCCTCTTTGCAAAAACACGCTTGTTTCTGTCATGTGAAGAATGGCCACTAAACCTGCCTAGGAGAAAGCAGGGCTTGCTTTTTTCTGCTGGCTCGCTCTATGTTTGCTTCCAAAACAGCGTGATGGGAGCATCATAGCTACTAACAACCCAAGACTCCCTGTACACTAGCTGACTTGGGTCTCATTACTTAGGTATAAGAAGCAGAAAAAACAATGCTTACACAGGTCTGTCACTTCCCTCCTTTCCAATAACTGATTGATAGGCTTTGAATCCCTGGCAGAGAGAGAGTCATAAGGAAGAGATGCAAGATACGCATAGAAATATGCAATCAACGGACTATGTAACAGGTTTTCACATATATGGCACACAATGTGTGGATGTGTAAAAAAAAAAAAAGAAAGAAAAAGGTTGCAGGCAACTAATGAGGGGAAGATTTACTACAATTCTTTTTTTCTTCCCACAGTCTGCTTCCTTACTCCTAATGCCCCTTCTGAGACACCTTGAAAATAATTCAGGGAGTTTCTAATGAACTCCCCTTGTTCAAGTACTTCTCAAGTCTTCTATGGAAAAAAATGCTACTTGCAGCTATTTTGGAAGCTAGGAAAAATCCCTGGATGTTGCAATAGGTTTGCTAGAAGACTGCCAGTAAGTAGACAGGACATTAACACTCAGAAATATAAAAAGAGGACCCGTAGCAGTTACTCCTAAAGACAAACAGAGGAGTTCCAGCCTATCTCTGAAGCACACTGATTAAGTAATAATAGAGAACAACTAAATATATCAGCATCTGCAAGCAATTTTCATAGAAAATTCACAGAATGGATAATCTATGGTCAAGAAAACAGAAGGCAGCTAAAACTAGTATCTTCAAACCCTGATGCTCTAAGCCATATCCTTGTATTTCTGTTTAGGTTGCTAAATTCACGTTACCAGGTTTTAAGAGGTACTGACCACCCAGTACTTGGAAGGAAATCAACGGAATTTGCAATGAAACTCCTCTGAAAAGCACATCCGTACTTAGATACCCGAATACAGAATTCAAGACCTTAAATTGAGGCGTCAAACTTCGACAGTATCATCCATGCTAATTACAAAAGACTATTGCTATTCATGAATAACTACCATGGAAGATATCCATTCTAGGTGTGCTGGTTATCAGCCCCCATGGAGCTGGAAGTGCAATAGAGACTTTGAAATACCACCTCCTAAGAGGTATCTGAGTAAATGACCCAAGGAAATATACTGTATCTGGACTAGATTTTTCGTAACATTCTCTAATGTTCCAGTTCGACATCGACAGGGCACATTCATCCTTAAATGTGGCCAGCGAAAACTCACCAAGGGATGCAAAGGGCAGGGTAACATCTTGGGACTGAGAATCTCCAGTATGTAAGCATGAAGGATCTCTGCAAAGAAAATGATGTCAAAACTTGCATTCTGGATGTATTATGCTAAGTTTTGGTAATGCTGGCTAGCCTCGGCAGTGAGAATGTGAAGCTCTCATATGCAACCTCCAGATCTTATACATATAAATTAAAAGCAAACGCTGTAAAAAAGTTCCAGAGCTCACTCTTAGAGGGATCAAAGGAAGACCACAGCTTTGTTTTTAATTCCCAGGAAGCTTTTAGCATTATGAACAAAACAATACAGCTCAGGACTGATGCTGTATTAAAAAAGCCCTAGAAACCGAATCGCAAATGAGTACTTTAAGAAGCCGGTTGCTCAGCTAAGCGAAAGCTCTCCTCACCGTCCAAAGGAATCCTTTTCCACGACGCTTTCAGTAGCGGAGTCTCCAGCTGCAGTCTCCCTGTATGGGAAAACGTATCGCTGTCAAAATCACAGCAAAAGCCATGCCACTACGATTGCTGCATTTCGCATTTCTACAAGATAAGCTTCTTTTTTAAGCGGAGTGCAGTGGCAGCCACATTCTAATAGTGAAGAAAAGGCACCGTAAAATTGTTATACCGGTTCGCTAAAAAAAGTCTATTGGAGCTATTTACATAAGGCAGAAAACCAAGAGTTCTAAATGAAAGAAAACGCAGAAACACCAAAAAGCAAGCCATAAAGGCCAATGGTGTAATCACCTTCTATTTCCCTACCACGTAAAGCATCCGAGGAACCCGGCAAACAGCAGAAGCTTTGGAAGCTTTCAGATTATCTCAAGCTAACTCAGAACCCCAACTTTCTCGCAAAACGGCATCCTATACTGCTCCTGAAGCACACCAGTGGCCAGACCCTAGTTTTAGAAGGCAATACAAGTACACAGCACACAACAGAAGTAACAGTATATTACTCTTACACTGTATTCCTCATGGTTGCTAAAGGTGATTTTCTCCCACCATTCCTGTATTCCTTCCCATGATCCACAGAGGGAATGTCATTGTCTAAGCTTGTTAATTCTTGAAGAATCCTCTTTAGATCCTGCAATGGTTCCTCTTCCAAAATGCCTGGCTTGGAAGGCATCTGAAAAAAAAAAAAAAGAAACATAATTCAATTACAAGTAGTTCTAAAGGCACTCTCTTTTTCAGTTCTTACCTATACTCATCCAAGGTCATATGTTTTTTCCTCCCACTACTCTTGCCTTACCGGTTAGAAACAGGGCGGATTTTTTGTAATTTTAGTTAAGAAGTGGCGGAGTCTAGATCGTGAGAACTTGAAGACTGTCAAAATACTCTCTGAAAATGATTGCACTCTTGTCTGGAAAGATATCTGACAGACATGTGTAAAGCAACTAAATATGACTGAGGGAGAACACGGCTAACATCTACGTTTTGAATAAATGTCATAAAAATGTTATGACTACTGGTTCTAGCTCAAAAACATTAAAATAAGCCTTTAATTATGAAAGCTTCCCCCCACCCAATACAACCATGACCTTTCTCAGTACTCAGAACCAGTAATCTTTGCTTATGTGACAACTCTTGTTTTCTCCTTTTTAACCTGTGATCCCAGGTATTACTGTGTAGTTCACAAGCACAGCTCTGAGACAGAAATACTTGTATATCAGGGTGTTTTGTAGGCAGTGATTTCTGTAACAGCTGAGTTGTCTGCAAATATAAACCACTTTATTGTCACAGACATACTCTGAGATGAAGCGCAATATTATTCTCATTTTACTGATGAGGACTTGAGGCAAAGGTCTGGTTCGGAGAATCATTCTTTCGGTGAAGAACTGGATTTTTCAGACTACTCAGCACTTCACACGTTCAAAGCGCTGGCTCCCACTGACCTAGGCTTCGCCTGTGGATGGAACTGGCTGGAAACATTTCGCTAACACGCTTTCACTGAAAAATATGTCATTTTCAATGGAAACACCCCAGTTTCAAGCAAAGCTTATACAGAGAACAAATCCTCAGCTTCCTAACAGGTCAATGTGACACTGAGTCAGAGCAAATCCTTCTTTCCCACATCCCGGCTAAGAAACGAGGCTACCGACCAGGTAGGGTCTCTGTCTCAAGTGTCGGAGCTGCTTCATTTTGTACAGTAACTAATCATGTAGGAACCAAAAAGATTCAAGTAGACCCTGAACCAAGCTCTCCTACAACCTGCTAGGTCATCACCATGGCACGTGATTAAAAAAACAACAACAACAACAACAAAAAAACCAAAAAAACCCCCAACGGTCCTTTTTCCTTCTTTCTCTTCAGAAGTATAAATTGATGAACTCAAAGAAAAAGAGAACCAGAGTGCGTGATGCTGCAGGAATTTCACAGAATTAACTGTCCTTTGTTCCTTGATGTAAATGTTTGTCACCACATCAGAAAGTAAACCAGAAAATACTACTGAAAAACATCTGCACTACCTCCTACAGATTTTAAGGTAAAAATTAATGAAAAGACCTCTAGTCCCTTGCGAAGAACTATACAAAATCTGTACAGAAAATTCCAAAAGATTACTTTTTTTTTTTGCATGAGAGATTTGAGTTGATGTTTTCTGTAATGAAAAATTAGAACGACACTAGCATCTAATTAAAATCTAAATGTAGAGGTACAAAAACAAAAGGAAGGAAGGGCATTTATCTGTCTTTTAGGATAAAATTGGTCCAAATCAGGGAAGGCCACCTTGGAGAAAGATTTAAGTATTGAAAGCTACTACAGGTCAGTCAGATCATGAAATTTATCAGGAACTATGTGCAAGTCTACTGTCACTGCCAAATGCAAGTCATTTACAACAAGCAAAGTACTAGCCAAAAAAAAAAAAAAACCCCCGAAAAACCAAACCCCAAACTAGTTCCAGATCGGTACCTTCAGTTTCAATAGTTTATAAATGTTATTGGTGATAAAAGTGAGATAAATTCCTATTACAATCTATGGAATTTTTTATTGTCTGGTTGGTTTTTACACTTAAATCGCAAACAGCAAAAAAGAAAATCTGGAGGCCATAATGTACGAGAAGCTACAGAAAATGATTTCATCTTTGGTGTTAAGAATTCACTCTTGGACACTACTAAATGAGACGCTCTCCCATTTAGAAATTCCACTTTATTTTTAATTTTTGGAATATCCCCGTTTCCCGTGCAGTTCCCCATTTTGAGGCCAGTACTCACAGGAGGGGCACAGCTGGCCGAGTTCCAGGAAGGTGGCACAGCAGCAGAGCGCAGGTGGGAAAGAGGCACCGTGCGCCGCAGCTTGCCTGAAGCAGAAGCTGAGGAGTAGCCTGGGCCCTGCAGTTCCTGCGGAAAAACATTAGCCAAGCAGAATAACCAAGCATAGCTAAGCAGAATAAATGGGTATAGGAAGCATGCCCTCTGTAGCAGGGGATCTCTTTTAGTCGAATCTTTTATAACATGCAACATTCAATTCTCAAAAAACTTCCTATTATTTATTAGGTATGCGCAGACATAACCCTTTTAGTGACTGAACTGGGTGCAAGAGTGGCAGTTTTCATTTATTTCCAGAATTTTAACATATACTCTGGAACCATGCCAGCGGAGGGCATCTCAGGGCCACCACAAAATTCAACTGTCCCACAGTTCCTGCACCTTTTTTTCCCCACTTGGGTGAGAATTTCTTTCCTTGGAATACGAGATTCCCCACCTTTGCTGTTGTTCACATAAAGTTGTTTTTGTATCGCTTATGCAGATTTGTATTTTGAATATAACGTCGTTTTTCACTCAAAACTAGCCACTGGGATGGGTCGCTAAAATTAACGATAATTTCTTACGACAGCTACTGTTTCAAGTGTACCATTTGTTTATAGTAGTAGTTTCATTGCAGCCTTAGTCTATGGTTATAACTGAAGGCCAAGATAAATAATATTCTCTATTAAACTCATCAGTAAAGATAGAGCTTGGACTATATCTATGGGGCAATAAAAATTCTGGGCTCTTTATAGAGATAGTGGCTTTATATTACTGCACTATTTTCTCTGTACCCTATCTTTCACTAATGCTATATAGCTCCACAGATGTCAATTACATGTCTTCCTTTTCCTGTCCCAGATGCCTCATGACTGTATTTCCCTTCCCCTTGCCAACACCTCTCTCTGCTTCTTAAAAATTAATGATTTTTTTGTGCTGTCTAATAATTAGCATAATCAAATTAAACTCAGAGCCCTTGTTTCCAGACTGTACGTACCTTCAAGGTTGCTGGTTTTATTTCAGGCCTGAAGAAGGATGCGGGTGCCTGAAAGCTTGTTAGTGCTTTCTACCTCTAACAGTTACGCTAGTAAAAGGCATCCCTACAGACCTTGTCTCTCCAATTCCTTTTTTCATAATGCCATGAACATTTCTAGCTTTTTATTTGCCTAAGGCTGCAAGAAAACACTGAAACCGAAGCTTAGCGGCTGAAGCATATGGTCCAATATTCCTGTGGCTATTTTAATTTTTTTGTTGCACTTACTGTAAATAGTACTTCCAAGTAACTGAAATTACGGACGTGACTTGCACAGCAATGAGGTATTCCACGTAACAAAACGTTTCAAAACACAAACTTTTTGGAGTACCGTGCAATAAACAGGGTTAAACCCAAAGTTAGGACGCAAAGTAAAGGCATCTACCTTTATACCCATGCTTCTCAGCAACGTACGTACTTTTACATCTAAAGTATGCTGCAGTCTGAAGCGCATAGCTTCTTGTTCCTGACACTGGATTATGCACTGACATTCTGCGAATTGCACGGATGCCTGTAAGAGAGGGCAGAAAAGGCATAAATGAATTTTGCTTACTGTCTGTGGATTACACTCTCTCCTGTTTTCTTTCCAATAAAGAAACAAACAAGGTACTCATACAGATGCTGTATTTATCTACCGCGATCAGTATAGAAATACCACAAGATGGCCTTTCTTGATAGGCTTACAAATGCAACTACCTCGTTCTATGATCCTCGCAGCCATAACACGCACACCGTAGTACCACAGAAGGGAGCTAATCCTGTCAGGGACAGTCCTAGACCTACTGAACACCTCTGGGATTAGCAAATTTTAACTGTGTTCATGAGGCAAAACCATACTCAAGGTTTTTAAAAAGGACGGCTGTAACTTTGTTGACCTGTCTTTGTTAAATTGTTATATGCTTTTTCTTCTTTAACAAGTTTACTCCGAAAAGGTGTGAGAAGATCTAATAACGTAGCTATTTTTCATTGAGTGAAAGACAGCAAGAAAAAGAGAGGAAGCCCGAAGCCAGAGTACAAAACGAGCGAGAGGTATCTTTACAAATCAGACTGCTTTTATCACTCCAGCAGAGTTCCCTCTTCGGTTTTAAAACAAAAACCTGGCGCTCTTTCTGTGCTTCTTTATGACTGCCACTGAGGCACGGGCAGCTCCCTGAGGCACTGTGGGCATATGGTTACAAGCAGCAGCTTTTTGAACATTTAATTCTGAACAATCCATGATGAGCAAGGCGGCCAATTACACTTTTTGATGTTTATATAATAGACGCTCTGCAATGGAATATACTGGCATCCTGTGAGAGGACATACCACACATTTTACTGATTTCTAAGAACTATTGTTTAGTGTACCGTATGTGCTAAGTTCTCAGGGAGCACCTGCCTCCACTGTGTCTCTGCTTCTCTGTCAGCCAGCTAGTACTGTGCACAATATTACAGAGAAAGTTATGTTTCCAGCATCAGGCATTTAAAGTAAGAAATGCCATGCTTGGGAGGAGGCACCACAATTACTTTTATTATTTTTTTAAAATAATAAAGGAATTCGAGAACACCACCTTACATGGAAATTTACATCCTGAAAAACCAGAATTCTGAGCAGCTGAAAAGGGCTCTTCCTTCTGGAAAAGCAGCAGCATACCTGTAGGACACCTGGGATTTACCTACTAGTCAGGCCAAAATGTAGAACCTAGCCTTATGAGTCAGGTCTATCAGCAACAGAAACCTCAACTGAAAAACGCAAATGAAACAACACGATGTTCTTAAAAATTTCCCTCACCCTGAGGGACCCACAGTTGGCTAACTAAGGTCCCAGAAAGACTGAGTACGGATAAATGTGTTGAGTCAGTGTGTGCTCGCACTCGTTTCCAGTGGAGTCCCTGTTTTATTGAACAATACTCTCTTGCCAGGGAAAGGAGCCGTGCCAAGAGCCAGAGGAAGGTCCGGAAGGTCAATCTGCTTTAAATTTCCCGCAGTTTGTGTTTACCTGAGGTACTAAGGAGTAAATCAAGAATTCTCTTAACAAAAATAGAAGCATTTTACCATTAAAAAACCAGAAGACAGTCTTAACTACAGACACCTCTTCAGGTATCTTACAGTACATGTGAACAGGACATACCAAATACAACCTAGGTAAGAGGTCAGACGTTTTCTCTTCCCCAGTGACTGTAGAGGACAGCACCCATAAGTTTCACTGAACTGAAAGCTACCTAAAATTACCTTATCAAGGGCTGTCTCCATCTTAGATATTTTTTCTTTCAGACGTTTGTCTTGCGATCTCAGGATGTCCAGTTCCCCAGCGATCTTGGCATTTTCTGCTGTAATGTAGCTCAATTCTTGACTTAGTTTACTATTCTTTTCTCTGAGGTAATGCTTCTCCTGAATTCCAAGATAAGCACAACAAAGTACGAGTCAAGAATTTGTAACTACTACATGGTAAATACTTGTCTTCTGCAACTTTTTGGGAAAGATCTGTATTAATCACCCATGCTACCAGGAGGACAGGGAAGGTGCCCACTGAATCAAGTAGAATTCTCTTTGGTCCTTCTTGGGCCAACTGTGCTTTTGGTCATGTATTTATCCAAAGAAAAACTTCTCTAGATACAGTTAAATACTTTTACACGGAGCTCTTGTGACCTTAGCTGCATTTGTCATTGCCTCTTCCAAGAACTTGATCTTGATCTGTAATGCATCTATCTGTCCTCTCTTGGCTGTGATCTGCTTCTGCATTCCCATTGCAACTTTCATAGCTGTAAAAGACAAGGTTAATTCTCAATTAACAACACTGACGATGCATTCTGAGTTCTGACAAAAGGCTCTGCAAGTCAGTTATCAGCAATATCCTACAATAAGTTGAACCAGGATCCCATAGTCACTTATGTTTGGAAACTACCCATTAGAATCAACTGGCGTTTTGTCCAAGGTAGTGGCACCAGACCCATCACACACACAAGACAAGATGACAGCATTCCCTGGAAATACACGTAAAGATCACCTGAGAAAACTCAACTCATAGTTTAAGTTTTACGGTATGCAGTATATGGTAAAATAAAAATATGTTTTCATCTGCAATACTGTTTATTCATTTAAAAAAACACCTGGAGTGTTACCATACATCTATTGACGGATCAATTCTCACAAAAATCCTCTTGTTAAAAAGAGAAACGCGTGTGATTTTTGGGAAGTGCAATCCCTAATTACCATGGCCATCAGATCCCTCCATAATCTTTAGAGCAGTCCTGGTCTGTTCCAGTTCAGCTTGGGCAGATTTCAACTGCATTTTCAGTCTGTTTGCGGCATTTTCCATCTCCTCTATTTTATCCTGGTAATCCCTCTTCAAATCTTCCAAACCCTCTGATGAAAAGTAAGTAAAGATTGAAATTATAGTGACAAAAATCATCATTCTTTTAGACTAAGATTAACAATCTGTTGCCTACTCTGCTTAAAGGAGCATTAGATATGCAGGTAGCTAAGACATAAGGCCAATAACATCCACTGCTAACAAACGCGTGTCAGCAAAAGCTTCTGTTTCACCAAAACCAAATCTGTTCTCTGGTTGCTTGCCAAAGCAACAGTTCAAGAAAGTGATATAAATCCACATTTCTGAGTTCCTGCTGCTAGAACCAACTGCCTATTGTAAAAGTTAACGGTATCAGTGAGATGCGTTTTGCCCTGGTCATTCTTCTCTCCAGCCACACTTATAACCAGACTTAGGTGTGGACCGATCTGATTTCTCAAGCATTTTCCCGCAACTCCACTTCTTACCTCTCTCTTCAACTCCTCCACTACAAGCCAGCCAGCTTGGCCCTAATTCTGTGGTCATCCGCTCCAAAAAGCCTTTCTTATACCTCATTCACCTTCATAGTACCATACAAATCTACGACAGACCTTCCATGTAAAATCACAGTATCTGTTTAATTCTTACAAAACCTAATGACTTTAGAAGTATAGCTGAGTTATAAATAAAGTTACCAATGGCTGTTTTCTGAGAGTGCAGCAAGTTGTAGAGAGCAAACCATGTGAAAAGTATCATCTGTCTGCCTGCAGTGCGGATTTAACAAAGGATCTCCCTGAATTTTCATGGTTGCCTTAGGTCCAGCCCCGAATTTTTATTTTTTTTTTTTTTTTTAAATATTATCTTGATCAGCTTCCCCACACATCAGGTAGGAAAACAGTGCTAGGAGCTAGAACATAAACTTTTAAATAACATTGTAGCAAAACTACAACAAAACAGAAACAAAGTTACACTGTAATTTGACCACAGATGGTTAATGGGATCCACTAGTGCTCTTAAATGAAAAACTGGTCAAGTTTCTATTCTGTAATTTACTAGATCCGCTTCTTTGGCCTCCAGACTCAGGAGGTCTAAGAATTTTTGCTCAGTGTAGTGAGAGACCGCCATAAAGATTGTATTCCCATCATTCTGTGCCAGAATCCCAAACCATGACTTAGCTATGGGAAGCGATCTGACCAGCCTGTGCTGGTAGAGACCCTTCTGCTGTATCAGCGACCTTATTTGGATTCGGCAAGCAAACCGCTCTTCTATTTTTAACATCCGCCCAATTTAGCGGCTATCAATCAGAGCTGAGCTAAGTCGAGGCTCCCTACCTGCAAGGCCTGCCAGCTCCCTCCGACCGGCTTGGAGTTCATTCACTAGTTGGTCTTTTTCCAGTTTCATAACATTAAGTGCATGGAGTCTCTCACTGCATACGTTTACCAGTTTAACCTTTTCCAGTTCCAGCTCGCTCAGTCTGGCCTCCATTTCACGTATTCTGGCTTCTTTCTCGACCTTTGCAATCTATTACACACACCAAAAAAAGTAATTATGTGTAATACACACAATTATATAAAATAACCACAAAGATGCGCAGACATCATCATTACTTCAAATCTCAGTTGTCAGAGTTTGGGGCAAGAGAGAGACAGAGTAAAATAAACAAATCGTTTTTGTGAAAATTGATAATCCAGGCAAAAAGGGTCCAACAGAATCTGATGCGATGGCTTCACAGCCTGTTTAACCTTACCAGGTGTACATGAAAGTTCTTTCCATCCTCTTGTAGCACTACCTCCATGTTCACTCCTAGTGCTCAATTATCTTCTCACAGAAGAGGATGCAATTCCCTATCTGGAGTGAAGTTTTTCAGAAGATGTTGACCTGTGTAAGACTACCACAGCCTGTAATTCTTGTCTGAGAAATAACCAGCTCAGCTGGGAATTACGAGTGCTCACTGTCTGTTATTTCTTGCTAACGCTTTGTATTTCTGGTTCTGTAACTGGTGCGGACAATTCTACCGCTGAGGACACACATTATACTCCAGCTTTCATAAACCTTTCGGCAACTGCTTCGCATCAGTGAATTATTCATTTTTGGTGGTAATGGGATAGCCTTATTCTTCTCTGACCACTAACTCTTCTAGTGCTGTTGGGATTCAAGCTGCATTGCCTGACCTGCTTTAAAACCACAGCACTAGCACATTCAGGTACAGGTTTAAAAACAGAGAACATTTACTGTCTTACAGAGAGATAAATACAGCATCATTTTGCACACCTTAAGTTCTTCTACTTTAAGTTTCCAGTCATTTATTTCTTTCATAAGCTGAGATTTCTCAACTGCCATTGCTCCAGCGGTTCGATTGTGCTGGCCCACGATCTGGGTCATGTTATCAATTTGCTTTTGGAAGATCTCAACAATCCTTTCCTTCTCTAACAGCTGCAGTTTCAGCGTTTCACGCTCTGACTGTACATTGTGTAAACAGTCCTCTTCATTCTTTAGATGCTGGAGCTCCTGCATCCTACTGCCAAGTTGTGAATGCAGCTTCTTCGTTTCCTTATCGGTAACTTCAAGGGCTCTCTCTTTCTCCTGCAGACGGGCCATCAGATTTGACACTGTTTTCTCAGCAGTCTCCAAATCCATCTGTTTGGCTGTAAGGTCCTCTTTAACTTTACAGAGTGTTTCCTTGGCTGACTCCAGTTGCACAGTCAAAGACGAGATTCTTCCAGCGCTTACATTTTTTTCCTGAATTGCAGCCATCTGAATAATAGCAATATAAGGATCAACCAAGAGAAACATTAATTTCTAGCTTTAGAATTTCCTGTCACGTTTCTAGTTTTCTATAGTTCATCTTAAACATCCGGGTTTTACAGAAAAATTAGGTCACGATGGTCTGGTCTACAATGATGTGTCACGTTTTCTTTCTTCCGTCTCCATTTTAAGAAACGAAGTTATCGCTTAGAGAATTGGTTTTTTAATCATAAAACATTAAAAACGTTTAACTGATGTTAAAAAAAAATGAATAAACCAGCAATGTTAGTATCAAATTTAGAGCAGTTGACGTTAAATAAATTTAAGTGTTAAAACTCGACTGACTGCACTATAAGTTGGAAAAAAAAAAAAGTATATGAAGAATTTATTACTAATTTTCCTGCAGGCAGCAATGTGCACCATTTAAAGCACAAAGTACTGTGACTCAGGAACTGCTAACAGTACCAAATACAAACAGAAGAAAACAATGAACTTCCTGGTGGAAGGATTTTAAAGGAACAGGGAATGAATTGAGAAAATGTAAAGTGATGTGTGAGGTAGCACAAGCCTGTGGTTTGGTACAAAGTAAAAGAATTATCTTGATCTTTACTCAAAATGCAAACTGGGTTACCTAATTACAGCTCATTTTTGAGGGGCTGACGTCTTAAAGAAAGGGGAATGTACTGTAAGTCACTGTCTAGTAATCTACTTTGTCAGAACTAATTCTTTCTGACATAGCACTGCATTCAGCTTAGGGTTATAAACACAAACTTCATTATGTTTTCATTAAGCACTACGTAAAGTAAGGCATTAGGAAGGCCTTTAATTCACTAATTACTCCTACAGAAGTCCTTGCTACTGAAAATAGGAGCTTCAATAGTTTGTTTGTTATGTCTGGCAGCATCAAACTTTCTGGAAATGCACAAAAGGTTGTTTTGGAGGTTTACAGTCAAAATCAAACACACCGTCAGCGGAACATTCACTGTCGCCTAAGGCTAGTATGTCAAAAATAAAAATTAAAAATAATGCTTCTACTTCCTCATCAGTAAAGAGAAACGAAGGCTGGACAGATCAGATTAATAGAAAAAAATCTACAAATTCTGACTGTCTCATGTACCTGCATCTTTGGAAGAAAAACGTTGACACGTGAGCTCCAGAGGCCACCCAACCATGGTAATCAGAGTTAAAGTATTTCTATCTGAAGTACAGCCCCCAGCCCGCGCACTTTCTATCCTGAACACTATCACGCTGCAGCTGCTCACCAACCTGGCACTCCATTTGTCTGTGACATTCGGTCCTCATTTCCTTCACCGTGTTTTCCATGCGCCGCAACTGCATGTTTTTGTTGTCCAGTTCTCTCCTTAGATGGTCAATGGTGACGCTGCTGTCCGTGTTCCGATCCCAGAATCGCTTGTTCTGCTCTTTTTCTAGACTTAGTTCTATCTCTTTTTTATGAAGCTCAGTCTACAAGACATTAAAGTCATCTCCCGCCTTCAATCACATTCAGGATTTTTTTGTTCTTTCTCTTCACATTAGCAACATTCAATTACATGGTTACCTACCTGAACAGGGACTACTGCATGGACTTAAACTTAGCAAAAGACAGGAACATTGGCTAGACTAGTCTGATACTGCTTTGTTGGAAGAAAACGTGTAGGAGGTAACTTTCAACTTGATATATTGCTGCTATAGCGATTTTGAAGCCTTTCATGTCATTTATATCTATCATAAAATCAGTATAAGCTAGGAAATGAAAAAAGATTATACTGTGCCTACATCAAATGAAAACCAATGAAGCACTACATTACATGCCAAGGAAAGCTGCTCTTTACCACTAATAAGAATTGTTCGTTGCTCGTTTCATTTCATGCAGTAATTTGTCACGTCTGCTCCAGAGCTTCTATCTTTTCCACCCGAGACATAATCGTAACAGTACATAATTTATATTATAAATGACAACTTAAAATGTAAATAACAT
Source organism: Stercorarius parasiticus (assembly GCA_013396915.1). Classification (NCBI taxonomy): domain Eukaryota; kingdom Metazoa; phylum Chordata; class Aves; order Charadriiformes; family Stercorariidae; genus Stercorarius; species Stercorarius parasiticus. The sequence continues at coordinate 591,642 of VWZL01003012.1, read as the reverse complement.
TAAAACTACCGAACATACACATTTCAGAGCTACTAACTTAAAAAAAATATGTATTTAAAATGTGCCCAAACTGAATTATCAATAAGCTAAGTTCTAATCATAACTTTTGCTATTGTTAACTAGCTGCATATTGTTAAAGCTAAAGTAGAGAACTAAGTAGGAAGCTCAGAGAACGGCCGAATGGAAACATGAGCTGACGACGCAGCAAAAAAAGGATTCCTAAAATTAGATCCCTAACCTTCAATTACGCACTGATTATTCTGACTTCAGTCTTCTCTAGAGCTACGTACAACCTATAGGAAAAGATTTACACTAACATATTCTTGAATAGGAGAACACCGTAAGGAAATGAAATCATTTCAACATCTCCTTCAAAAGCACCGTGACACTAACTGGCCAACAAATCTAATGAAACCACACAAACTAATATCCCAAACTTCAGTCATTAGGAATAATCTTATGTAAGAAGAAAAGCAAGGCTAATTATAGTACATGAAGCCAGTTGTGATGAAACCAGACTTGTGTGGCAATTTTTTTTTTTTTATACTGTATGTTCACGTTGTGAATATTCTCAACCAGTTACACAGGAATGTTTAGTGCTGTTAGGAAAATCTCGGACAGGTCTTGCAAAAGACATTAAAGGACCAAGGTTCCTTAATACACCGATCTAAATTGGAAGGTTAAAGTGAAGGTGGCTCAGCATCTTTAATATGATTTGCATAGGATTCAAGGATTTTGAATTTACGACAAAGCTGATCTTAATTCTCAATGGCCAGCATTGCTAATGGCAAAGGCCTTTGGGGAAACTTTCTTCCTAACTAATTCACATTTTTAGTAAAAAATAATCCTCAAACTTAATTTTAAGGGGGCTGCTGCCCTTTGGAAACAAGCGATGTGCAAATCTGAACATCAGCAGTAAGGAGAGGCTTTTAGAAAGCAAGAGGTTTTTTCAATGCTGTCGCTTGTTTTTACCAACAATTGATGAATCCGGTCATTCAGATTTCCAGATCCTTGGCTGCGTTGATCCTGTTCTGTCTGAGCTTCTGCTATTTCCGAATGAGCTAGGTGCAACTGCTTCTCAAGATCTTCGACCTAGAATCAAGACAAATATCCATTAAGAATTGCCTTAATGTATTCTATTTCAAATAGTACATTGGATTTCTTCTCATTTTCTTCTAGGTTCTACTTGAAAGAAGTCCAAACGTAACCTTCTAGCTCAGCAGAGTTATTCCCTAGGTGCACTTCTAATCGCGTTCTCTTCTTTTAGTGATGAAGTTCAATTTCATTGCAGAATTAATTGAGGTTCCTGAGAATGAATTGGCTCCCACCCTGATCCACAGCTCTTCAAAAATTCCTTACCTACATCGTAAACACTGAATGGAATGGGAAAAGTGCCACTTTAGGAAAAAAGCTCAAGCTCCTTGCTTGATTTGCAGTACTACTAGTTAGAAAAGCCAATATAAGTAAAGTGTAAGTAAAGTGCAATTTATATGGAATCATTCAATGAGAAAACACACAAGATATCCTATAGTGCTCTTCTAATAAACACTTCAGGATCTGCAACCTCTCTTTTGGCTAACACCAAAATCTGCACATTTTCCTTTCAACTTTCTTAAAAATGTTTCTTCGGTTTGTGACAAAAGCAATAATCTCTTCCCTTCCTCTTCTGCCCCCCACCCCCTCTTTCATTCATCCGATTATAACAATAACTTAATTATTTTCAATTAGTAATGGAACATTTACGCAGGGCTAGGCCCAAAACGTCGTGTTTTTCACCAAATGGGGGTCGGAAACATTAGGATGATATGAGAGGAAGTTTTCAAGGGAAGTTCTGAAGATGTTCTTACAAAGTTTTTCTTACTCAAAAGCAAATAAAACCAGTAATCTTGTCTTCCTAGAGCTCGAATGCCTAAGCAGAAGGACATTACCAGGGCCTTCTCTTCCTTAATTGCCTGAGGTCCTTTTAGAAAGGGGTTCCTCTCATCTCGTGGAGCCCTCCATCAGGAGGGGGAATCTCAGTAAATCCTAGATTACTCCTCCCCGAATCCCTCTTTACACAACTACTCCGTATTTCCACAGAAAATCTAAGCCTGAATTACACCCTCTAGGGAGCTCAGTGACTCTGTACAATGTGATCAATAGGGCTTTCAGAGACAGCGACAGGAAGAGCTGCACTCACACAGGGCCTTTCCTGTACAATTAATCTAATTTAGGGAGAATTTGGTCTCAAACATATATTCAGCCATATTCACTTTGTGCTTAATGATACAGTGAAGTTCTTCAGACACACCTAGGCCTAACAGCAGTTTTTAGGTAGCTAAGGCAGGGAGGTATATTCCTTCCCTATGAATACATGAAAAAAAAAAAAAAAATCTACAGGCAAACATGTTCTCTTTGAAATAGTAATCACTTTCTCTGAAAGGATGCAACTTCTGGCAGCGTATGAGATGATGGACCAGTCTACAACACATTTTAATAAAGATATTAACACAGACATATCCAAACGGAACACTTGGGTATTTACATCTATATCCACTAAGACAAGAACCAGATTTTCTGCCTGCTGAAACTACCTGGTACCAACAACTTACACTGGCTTTAGTTTTCACCTACTCCCTTGAAAATTTTAGTTGCTAAGGTGTTTTCCTACCACAGAAGCTGCGGAGGAATGCTTGTTGTAAAAAAAGGAGACATACAGTTGTAAAACCTTTATTTAGATTCTCTCTCACACCTTCCCAGGAATGACTTCACATAACGGCCTGAGATCAAATGATCTCCAGCTACGAGCTTGTCTCTCACTAATGTCTACCTTAGCATTTCAGTGTATTACACTTTCTGTTAAAAAACAAATTTTTATTGGACCAAGTTAGTATATTTTCTTATAGGCATACAAACCCAGCATCTTCTGGAGTCGGGAGACTGTGAAAGATAGCCTTAAATTGATTCCCAGTTTCCAATTTTACAATCTGTTATGAGGTAAACAGTATGAAAGGGAATACGCCTAAGGAATATACACTACAATTATAGCTATACATGTGGTATGACCATATGCTGTGCACTGCACGATTTAAATCAAAAGAATTCAGGTAAATAGACCTAACATAAAAAGCATACGGTATATTATACTCTTCCTTGAGCACGAAATACAGTAATGGAGATTAATTTACAAATTCTCCATAGCTCAGCTATGATGCTGTGAAGTCACTTTTGGAACTGACTAGTGTGAGTTTTGATACATGTGAATCAATGGAATTGATAAAAGTGGAAACCTACAGAAATGATAAAACACACTGGCATTCCTGCTCTGGTTTATGGTGCAAGCACATGTACAGCATGGCTCCACAAGGCTTGACCCGCACATCCCTGCCATTCCAGTCTCAGACCTTTTTGGATCAGAGACTATCAGCTCTGCCAAACTTCACGGCGCTCCTGTGACCTTAACTTTCCCTTTCCAATAGTCTTTAGAGAAGCATGCCTAAATCCTCATGACTTGTAATCTAAGATGGATTTGGATCCATCAAGCATTTCTGCATCGTCGGCTCCACTAATTTTCAAAGGGAGTGGATAGCAACTGTTTTCAGGTCATTTTCTAGGGAAAACATGAATTATCTTTCCCCAAAAATCAGGAAGAATTTAAAGGTATTCAAATTGTTTATAAAACTGGAATCCAAAGCAGTGAAATAAGCGTAAGACACAGCAGATGTGATATGGAAACGGGATATAAAATGCTGCGGTTAGCAACATGGCAGCGATTCTGGGGTGGGACCGTAAGAAGTTCTCTCCGTTTGTCTGCAGCAATTCCCTGCAGTACTACCTGGAAAAAAGTTGGCCTTCGGGGAGAAGCGTGGTAGAAAAAGTTTGTCAAGACTAATGCTTTCTAATGTGGCTAAGAAATGGTTGGAATACATAGGTGCTGGCCAGCCTGTCTTTTTTGCCTGTATTATATCCTGAAGCCTTTGGATTTCAATGAAACATTAAAGATTCTTAACTTACAATGGAGCATCTCTGGGCACCTGAATGCTTCTCAAGCGCTGCTGTAATCTCCACGTTCTTCCATCCATCCTACCACTTACCAAAGTTACCAAAGCATTTTTCTGGGTAGTAGGACTTAAATAAAAGCTACTTTTAGTGCCTGTTTTTTTGCTGGTATATTCTCTACGTGGTCTAGTGAAACAATGTTCTTGTCCTGCACGTGCGAGTGATACACGTAATGCAGAATCATTTTAAGGTTTTCCAGAAGGCATCATTTATGGTATGCTCTCTATACATTTGGCAAAATTATTCTGTGTTCAATAAGTTTTGCAAAGCCATTTTGTGTTACAGAAAGATAACCTGTTCTTAAAAATAATTCAAACGAATACAGTCAAGGATAATGTAATTTACGTTATTGTCCAAAAAGTTTTTCTGAAGCAGTTCCTTATCAAAAGGCTTTCCTTATGTATCCAAAATATTTCAGATATCCACATATGGACTTTCACTGGCACTTATGCTAACACACAAGTCCATACGTACCTTGTCTTCATACATCCTCTTAGCTTCTTGTAATTCAGAACGCAGCTGAGAAACTGTAGATTCCAGTTGACTCACTTGATGTGCATGCGCTGAATTTTGGTTTCTTGTTTGTTCTCTAAGAAAAGTTTTAGGTGGAGAAATTAGAAACTGTAAGAACCACGGAAGTGTGAAACATTTGTGGTTGTTTCCATTGCATTCAGTATCGCCACTGGAACTCACGGCTTTGAGGTACGATTAACATTCACAGTGGGATCACATAAAAATTGCACCTTCTTACTGATTAGATTTGCTCTCTGAAACCTACCTCATGAAATTAGATCAACTGAAATCTTGATTACTTCTGTTCCTGATGATAACTCATTTATTTTCAAGCAAGTTCTAAGAAAGCTAAGTCTGCTTTCAAATGCACCCCAACTATTCTACAAGCAGAACCGAGAAGCGTTTTGCTAACACCTATTCAGTCTCAACTATGCAAGTCAAATGTTAATGCGTAGTGGCATTCAGATCTCATCTTACGTTTGCAACACTGCATGGCACATCCTCATTACCAGTATATTGAGCATCGATTTCTGAGTCATCAAGTGGCTGCTGAAAATTAGTGTCTTTTTATTCTCACACAGTTGTTACCAAAGTCAACAGTATCAACATAGCTATTTATCCCAAATGAAAATTAACCTTTCTTTAAAATTAATCTTCATTACTATTCGTACACGCATGCAAACCACCCAACTGTTTACCCACTCTTGTTTGTGATTCAACCAGTAACGCTGCTGGAAACTCATTTTGTATCCAAATCCACAGAACATTTAGAAGGCAACGGTCACGGTGCAATGCAGCCACCTAAAACTGCACTCAGTCACAGCTCTTGGCTTACGTGCTCTTCATCCCTTAACTCTAGCCACGTATTCTACAGAAACCATTCACGACTCAGATAACAGAGATTCCTCATTCCAAAAGCTGGTGGCAAGACCAGAGCTGACGGCTCAAGCCAGTTTAAGCTTCCACTGACTTAGCTGGCCTTACTCTTCTTCTGAACCACAGCAGTCTGAGAATAGAACTGGCCTGAGTCTCCCAATTCTCAGAGTGCGCCTAACGCACGGCTATTTTGCCTCTACTCTACATAGCATGGTTCCATGATTTTTTGTTTTTTCCCTTTTTTAATTCATTCAATAATTTATGAAAGGACTGCTTAACTCTTTAGACAAAGACACTAAGAAACCAAAAGCGTAGGGCAGAGTATATATACTAGCAGCATAAGCCTTCCTCTACAATTAAGGTTACTCTTAACGTTTTCTATATTATAATCAAAAAACATACTGAATGATCTCCAACTGGCTTTGGGTATTATTTACATTGCTGCATACACTGTTAGCTCCATCAGTTAGTGCTGCCACCTCCTGTTCATGCTCACTTATTAGCTACTCAATCCTGTTTTGAAAAGTACTGGTTATAATCTAAGTCTTGGCAAACAGTAACTTCTCCACTGAAGAGGTAATAAGATTTTTCAGTAGTTAGAAATGCAATCATTTTGATGTTCTATTGTGAATGAAACATTATGTATCGAGTTAATGACCCTTTTATTTTGAACAGATTACTGTATAACGCAGGTGGATAGCTGGGGAAACTACAACTCGAACAAGGAAGGACAAAGCTGTTAATGAAATTACTAGGTTATAATCGATGTAACCACCAGCTTGTAACCACCACTGATTCCTTTCAATCTTTTAACAATGGAACTAGCCACCCAACAAATTCTAGATGTCCACCTAAGCGACCAATTACACTTACGAAAGTAAGGTGTACACATTCTTCCAAAATAGTATTTTTTGAGGCAGCAAATAAAACATGAAATTGCCAGCTTGGAAGGAAAGAGCAACACAAAGTCTAGAGCAAATAAACATCTGAATGGAACAATTATTAAGTCCTCAAAAACATCGCTTGCTGCCCCCCAGGCACTCCCCCCCAACATCACCATCATCAGAAAAGAATTATCTGTGAAATGTGAAAAAAAAAACCTATTTATGTTTTATGAATAAATAAATGGAGAACAGGTACCTATTTTGATGTTGCTGAAGCAGTAGTTGTTTTTGGGCCTGTGAATCTTTTTTCAGTGACTCAAGTTCTTCTTCCACCTATGGTAAACAGATAATAATGCTAACCCTTAAAGAAGAGATGGTCTAAACGGTAGTTTTCAAAGTGTCATTCGTTCCTTATGCTTCCACCTTGAACTGTGAAAATGTGCACAATGCAGGTTAAATCTCAGCAATAAACCCAATCTCAAGCTGGGGACAGTGTAAAAGGTTGGTGTACCAGCACCTGCCATCTCAACTGCAAAGCAGCATTTGTACCTCTTTACGCCATAACCATTTCCTTAAGGCCAGTTCAGACGGGAGCTCACAGAGTTTTCAAAAATACTTTCTGAAAAACAAACACAAGTGTGTTGGCAAGAAAAGTAGCACTTTCTTCACATACCAGGACAACCTTTTCTTTGAGGTATGACACCTCTGAGTCTAAATCTCGCAGAATGTCAGCAAACGCTGTACTCAGGTTCTGGATGTGTAGGCTAGTAATATTCTCATGCTCACAGAGTTTCTTGCCTGTGCTGTCTTCATAGTCCGTTAGGATGCCACGCAGTTCCAGAAGTACTTCCTCGTGGCTGTGTACCATCTTTTTCAGATGCTCAGTTTGGCTGTCAGCCTCCCTCAGCATCTCTTCCTGCAGCTGGTTGGCAGCTTCCAGCTCCCGAATAGTATTTTTTAGCTGTATTTGCACATTCTCTTGGCTCTGGGATTCCTTTTGTCTGAATTGGGAAACCAAAGAAATAATTTAAATAACAGGATTCACAACGTGGATTTTTATCCTGACCGATACGTGTAATATTTATGTTGATTAACTGCTGGTTTTTTCAACTACGTAATAAGCCATTTTCTAAACCAAGTCCCATCGCCTCATTGTTTTCATTCCTGAGGGCAAGTTTCTCACTTAGGATATCTGGTGTGCCTCTCAAAGGCCATATATGCACTCTACATTTGCTTTGGCCTTCGTACCTGGTATCCTGAAGCACATCTCTTTCCAATTGTACTTCCATCAGTTTGGTCTGCAAATCACCAATGATCTGTCTTAAATTCATTTCCTGTTGTTCATGTAGCTCAGAGGTCTAAAGGACAAAA
>VWZL01003012.1:475662-583859 GCA_013396915.1 Stercorarius parasiticus | reverse complement strand
AACAAACACAAACCACACCAAGCTAAACCAACCAAAATACTGAATACAGACACATCCCCCCCGCGCCGTGCCCCCTCCCCCCCCCAAAAAAAATAAGGCTGAGAGCAGCATGGGTATGTGAATTAAGAGGTTATTTTTGTTTTGTTTTTTTATAAAATATTTCTTAGTTAACCAGACAGTCACATTGTGCTGTGATAGACTGATCACGCATGGAACACCGTTACAGGGATCGTGCCAACAACATTATTACCCACTGCCTATTTCTGTCTGTCAAAAGACAGGCGGGAATCATGACGGCCAAGTACAATTTACAGCAGCCAAGAGGCTGCTCAAAATAGCACTGGCAAAACTGTCCAAAGACTCAGCAATGCCAAAAAGAACAAAAGCTCATATATACTTAAGAATCTGCCCCAGATTTGCAACTCACTTCATTCAGCTTCTTCTGCACATCTCTTGCTTTCCGTGAGTATTCTTCCAGAACATCTTCCACGTGTTGTTTGCCAGCACCGCTCATGTCTTTTCTCTCAGTATCAGTACGTATTTCTTATTTGGAACAGAAGACACTATGGGGTGAACCGCTACCACTACTAGAAGAGGTTGAGTTTTCCATCACTGTGCTGAGAATGGAAGAAGCTAAAACATTATGGTTGCCGAGAAATGGACTGGCAGCACCTGAAAGGCAGAGAAATTTAAGTGTTGAAACAAGAGTCCTTACATGAGAATAAAAAGTCATCTGTACAAACTGGGCATTAGTGCTTCTCAGTTCCTATCTATCAATAGTCAAACCTAGGAATCATCTTTTTTAAGGACAACAAACCAAACCAATTCTAGGGGGTTGTACAATGGCTGGGGAATGTCACAGTGTTCAAAGGAGACCACTTCAAAACTGCTCTGCCTTTACCTTGGGCCCTGCGTCAACAAGAGCTGTTCAAGATGCAGGGCCCAAAAAGCATTCAACTCGAAGCATGAACTTATGAGCACCCTTCTAAGTCACATAGTAGTCTGTAATGTTCGTAGTGATTTACTCCCACATCTTGTTCTGAAATCTGTTTAATAAACTTGTCCACACTAGGCATATTGCCACTTAGAAAAGATTCCCTGTGACTCAGAGAACGTATCATTGATTTCACTGGGAATTTGGTGGCTGCTTTGTGGAGTTTCAGAGCCTCTTTTGTTTGTCTTCCCAGTGCCTCCCTGTAGAACAGCACACAGAAACGTTTGCTCAAAATGCAGGACTGAACACAGAAGAGTATCCAACTGCATTACATCACAAATGCAACTTGAAACAAATAACTGAAAACAGAAGTGAAACCAAAGAACTTTTTTGTCATGCTACTCTATTTTCTTGGTTTGCACTTATATTTGGCAACACCGTGCCACATCTTCCATTGCTGCACCTCCACTGTAGTCAACTGAACTATTGTGTTCTGACACTAGCAGGCATAATGTATAAAAGTCCAAACAAGTAAAATAACACTTCACCAAAGAAGCAGAACTAAATTGGTTTATCTTCTGAGAAGAGATTTTCTTTTATTTCCACATTTTTTTCTCCTAGCTGGCTAGTAAAATGCTACCTTACTGACCCAAAACTGTAACTGTCTAGTCAACCAAACCCACAGAAATCTGTCAAATACTTAATTTGCAAGCATAATAAGAAACATCTCAGAGAACTTGTAGAATCAGAGAAGTGTTTGGTTATATAGAACCTCAAGCACAGAAGAAAGGAAGCCTGTGCCGATTCACACCATCTTATTTTACTGGAATTCATCAGGCAACAGATCATTTGCAACATTCCTGTGGAGGAGGGAATGTGCATGTACAAAGAAATTAGACAGATAAGGGGTGGGGGTGGGGAAAGGCAAAATGAATTTTTCTGACCAAAACAGAACACGTCCAATCTAAGTGAGAGTAATAGGCAAGTTCTGGCAGTCCATCTATAAACTGTAATTAGAAAAAAGCAAAGAGGAAACATGAAGAAAAAACTGTTAAGGGACAACGACAGATCTGAAATTATGGAAAAATATTTTAAGTGGCAAGTCTACAGGTGAGGGAGGAATATGAGACCAGCAAGGCATTGACCAGACCCTGCCATTTAGCGTCAGTACTGTTGTGCGTGCATAGGACTGCAACGTTCACAAATGACCCAATTACAACACGCACAGCTGATCTCTGTCCACACAGCACTTTTTTTTTTTCTTTACCCACAAAGCAACAAGTCCCTGTGGTCTGCACACTGCACTTGTTGCGCCGCCTCCCTGCATTGGTATTAACACATCCTGGTAAATCTGGATTTTCATTCTGTAACTGATAAAAAAAGATTAGAGGACGCAGATGCTAACGGAGCTGCAGAGCACGGGGAAAAGCATCCTGAGGAGTTTGCTACCCTGAAAGTGGGAAGAAGGGGCATCAACTGCAGGCAAGGGTGGAGGTTCTATCAACACTGCCCTGTTATTGTGGAGTATAACCTAAATGCATAAACAGGTTAAAAGACTGACTAGACAAACCCCCAGGACTAATACATTTGACACCTGGGACAGACATTCATACTCAGTAAGTCTTTACATTCTACTTCCCTGAACACTGAGATACTAAGCAAAAATACCACTTTTTCCTGACCATTTTTCTATACATCTGCCACTACACACTGTTGCAGTAAGCACAGTGGTGACATGACACTTTGATTTGATCCATCAGAGTCTGACTGTATAAATAAATCACAGTTTTGGAAACAAAAATACCATTTCCGTTCTTCTCAGCTGGCCATTAATTTTCAAACTCATTAATGAACCTTCTTGGGGAGAAACTTCCAAATATTAGATACATAACTGTATATAAAAATCATTAAATCCAAGCACTGCCTTTTGGGGGGGAAAAAAAAATATCACCTAAAACAGTAAACTGACTTAAATTTACAAGTGTCACTTTTCCAATGCTGAATGATTCTGAACCTAATAGTAGGCAGAATCCTGGACCCCTGCAAATCCAGTATCAAAGGGCAGTACTATATCCTGCTATTTGCACGGAAATCCCATTGCCAGCAGGAAGAACTCGTTCCATCGTGGATAGAAATTAAGCTATTATCCTGGCACACAAACTACAATGATCGGTGTGATTCATCCTTCACTGTCAAGTGCCTTGGGCACCCACATACTTAAATTTTGCGTTCACAACTTTCTTGTCATATTAGTATAACAGACTACACCTTAGGAATCTGTTGGCTTCCATTTTTGGTGAGCGCGCTGTTTACTGTAATGACACATAGCAGGTACAAGGATTTTTCTAATTAAAACGAAAATCTGTGCACTACCGTAACTCCTGGATATTCTCGCTCATTGTAACAGCGCCTATGAAGAAAAAGGCCCGTCTTTAGCTTCTAATACATTAAGAATTGACTTTAAGCAATAAAAAATGAATTTTGCCCACTTTCAAGAGGAATTAGAGGACACTGAGGGAAATAGTTTCTCTAATTAAAGTCTTACGCTTTGTTTTGTCAGTATGAATCCAGATTCAGGCTTTTATAAATACTTGTTCGCATTGGCTATTAAGTTTTGCAACAACAATTAAGTGACAAATCACATACACTTATACACTTCCACTTTCCTATGATGTTTCCAGATACAGATTTTCTTCTACAAGAAACACCTAAGACGAGATTCCTATAAACATCTGCCTTTATCTCATCAACAAATATTGTCTACCCCAACCTGCTTGATTAAAGCCAAATGGACTTTTTCCTCACAAAAATATTTTTGGNAGCTTAAATCTGTGGTGAGCTCAAGGTGGGCAAGTCTAGACCTGTCTGTCTCCAGTTTTGGGAGCGTGACTGCTTTTAATAGCCCTTGGGGGACAAGTCCGTGAACCTTTTCCTCAGGGGAGGGGAAGGGAAATTGAAGAAAAATTTATTGCTGAGGGCAAGCAGCTTTGAGCTAGATGGTATCTGATGGGATTTTACTTGTGTTATTTGGATTTTCCTCAGTGACTCACCAAAAATGGGTGGATTTTTCTGGGTGACTAAGAAAAACAGAGCCCTTTATCCTAGACGTCGAGTACCACAAATCCTTCCACAACGTTAAAACATTGCCTCCAACCCTCACATAGCAGCCCCCGAAAAGTTCGACTGCGCCACAACGACGGGCCCATTTTCCCCAAAGCGGCCCGGGCCCTGTCACTCCCCCCGGTCCCGGCGAACGAGGGCGAGGCCGGCGGCGACAGCGGCGCGGGCCCAGCCCACAAGATGTCGGCCGCATGCAGCCACCTGCCTCTCCGTGGCGGGAAACGAGGGAGACCTTGAGCGCCCCGACTGACCTCTCCCGCCTGTGCAGGTTTGTCCCCAAGTCCGACTTAGCCTCTACAAACCCTCCGTATCTCCGCTCCGACGGGATTTTTACCTCTTCAGGGTGTGGAATCGCTGTTGCCTCCCCAGAGAGGCTGCTTCCTCACGGTGAGGAGAACCGTCTCGTCCCTTCTCCGGCCTCCACCCCGGGAAGGGGTCCTCCCGCGGCTGGGACCCGATCCTTTGGGAGCCGCCCGCTTCACCTCAGCCTGGCCTCGGGGAAGCTGTGGCCTGGAAGCCATCGTCCCTTCCCCGCGCAGCCTCGGTGCCATCCGACTCCCTTCCCATGCCGACCCTCAGACCCAAGATGGCGGCTCACCTGTGCCCCCTTCAGGCGGCGGGCACAAGAGTTAAGGCGCCCTCGCGGCCGCTGGATTGCGATGGCAGGTGATTTAACGATGCCCTGCTTGAGACTGGAGATAAAAATCCTCTCATAGCGGGGTAGGAGAGGGCCTGGGTCATCTTCCTCGTGGTATTTGGCCAGCAAGGTAGCACATTTGGGAGGGTGACCATGAGCTGACTGAAGGTGGGCTGAGGAGGCCTCCTCCTGCCAGAGCGCACAGGGCCAAAAGCATCCCCCCCAAAATCCCGTTTGTAAATAAAAATTTAATTCTTCTGATTTTTACACCAATTTCTTCAGAGATGAAATTTTTTTTGAATTCCCAAAGGTGACTGCCTGATGTATTTTCAATTCTCAGTGAGACAGGGGGTACAGAGTCAAGAGACAATCACTTCAGCAAAGAAAGTGATGTGGCTGAACGTCCCATTTTGGATTTTTATTTCAAGAGTGAACATGCAGACGTCAACAGGCCGTCCCTCTTTTCAGGTTATTCCAAGTAACACTTAACAGCTTATACCAAACACACCATGTTACAAGTTTCCAGTATGAACTAGGCCCAAAAGAAAATCATCAGGGAGCTGGAGAACTTCAGTGGGAGCAAACTCAGGAGACAGATGTGTATGTTTATATATTTAAATACCTGATTAAGAAGAAAAACACACAACCATTCCTGAATGGAGAGCACACCGTTTTAATTTACAGGAGGAAAAGAGCCCATTCACCTGGTGCTAAAAGAGAAACCTAAAGACAAAGAAAGAAAAGTGTTTTCATGTGGACTGCCGCAGACCGAGCAACAAAAGTAAGAATTAACCAGCTGAAAATAGACCTCTGGTCTCCACTCCTGGCTGCACTGCGCTCCAGAGTTATCAGTACATCAGCAGCAAAAAACATACACAGAGGATGGAAAACAGCTCGAGGAAAGAAGGACTTTCTATTGCAACAGCAGGAAAAAGAGGCAGCACCAAAAAGATGTATCTTTCTTCTCTCCAGAGAAAAAGAGAGAGGAGTTTATCAGTTAATATGCTATACAATATTCTGAAGCTAGATTTCAATGCTCACACAGTCTCAGGTGTTCACAAAGGATGAAAACCCATCCGGGAGGCGTCCCGCACCTACCTCTGACAACACTGGTGGGTTTGTTTCTCCTGTATTTTGGACGGTGCACTGAGGTTCTGCTCCTTGATGTGGGGGTGGGAAAGGAGGGGGACACTGACCATCTTACCCCTGCCTTTGCCGGGCTGCGCATCCAACTCCCAAGCCCCTCCGGAGCCGTTGGGAGCCACCTGCCCCTTACCCCAGCCTTTTTGCCCGACTCGGTAGCCTTGGGAACAGACTCCTCCTCTGAAGCTGATCATGTGCGTGAGGAAGAGCCAATAAACGCCGCATCCAGTGTTTGATTTCTCCGCGAAGTGTCATTCAAAGTCTGGCTTCAGCGGGAAACTTGATAGCTTTTCCCCATCAGGGCTGTGGCGGGGTGCTTTCTGTGGAGTATTATTCCCTTTTCTGGCAGTAGGTGTCTTTTTTGTGTGGTGTTTCGTGGGAGTGCGGGTGCTGAGCACCCCAGCCTCTTTGCTGCTTCCCCCTGCCACTCCTGAAACACCAATTATACCCTAGGGACGGAGTAACTCTTCTAGGGTGTAATTCCTGACTAGCTTTTCTCCTACTTTGGCGATATCTCTGCGAAGAGAAATCTAAGAATCACCACAGGTTTGCCAGCAAGACGCAAATACGAACTTCTTGTGTTTAAAATAATCCATTCCTCCCACAGAGAGGACTATGAGTTGTGCAGGGGGATACAGCTTCAGAGGAAGGTGACAGAGTAATTTATGCCAGTAGGGGCTCTACTTCGAAAATACCTGCGCCATTCCCACCTGCCGTTTCACATTTGGTTTAAGGCATTAATAATGGCTTTAACTGTTAAATAATCATCTTTCTTTGGGGGGGACCCCATCCGTCAGGAAATTAATCTGTCTGAACCTCCTGTGTTTCTTCATATGCCCAATATCAAACATAAATGTCTATAGAATTTGCCCTGCTCTTTACAGGATGAGCTCAGGCACAGGGCTGCGTCATCACAGCTTGCTGCGATGTCTGGCCTTACAACAAGAGCATATGGCCGTGGTGCCTCAGGTGACTTTAGCTGTAATCCATCTTGCAAGAAGCAATTGCAAGAAACAGCTCAGCACAGAAACCTCTGATCCCAGCAGATGGGTATATCTAAAAGCTGTCCAATTGCGTACACAGCCTGCTAAGACAGAGATAAATACTACATAGGTGTTCAATTAAATGGGGTGATGGCCGCCCTGAGCATTTTGTGTTTCTCTCTTTTTTTTTTTTAAGCGTATAACTGAGTCTCAACAAGGGAAACCCCTTTAGGTATTGCGTAATAATATAGGATAATTCCAGGTAATCATGGAATCTTTGATTAATTCAGTGTTAGAATGAGGACTTATCTTTGATGTCCCTGCTTTTGTACGTCTTGATAAGTTATTCCATTTTGAGTGCAGAATGGCCCTTTCTCTGTAAGGGTTTACGGCAATATATAGAAAATTAAGAATCGTTATTGCTGAAGTGGACTCAGCAATATAATACAGTTGCCTCAACATAATGCTGTTATAATGCTTGTATGACAACAACCTATGTGTTGTAAGGTTTTGGTGTTGTACTGCGATGACTCGTTTTTTGATTCCTGGTTCCTGATTTGAACTCTTGTTTCACCAGGATGATTCTCTGTGCCTTACATCAAATAGGTGAAAATTCAGATGCAGAGAGAAAATCTTCATTTCTGAATTCAGATACCTTGAATTCACCTCCTTCAGTTATGGCAGCACTTGTGCTCTCGTTAGAGGGACGAATCTATTCCTCACCTTGGCTTGTTGCTTTTCAGTTTGCTTTGAGTAGCTGAGGGACCCAGAGCTATTTTGTGCCAGAGGCAATATTATATGGAGAGGCTTTTTTGTGTTCATCAAAGAAAATTCTTTCTTTTCAGACTTCAAAGACAAGTGCCTTTTGCAACACAAAAAGGATGCAGATGATGGATTTTGCAGCTTGCTTCTGTTTCTCAGCTTTGTTCTTTACTTTCACTCGGACATCTCTGTCTTTCCCTTTCTCTGTCTGATTTTTCACATTTTACCTCAGGCCTGTCCAGAAAAGCAGGCTTATTCTGTGGCCTGGAAGGAAGATCACCTCAAATGCAACCTGGAATCTGAGCCGAGCTTCCCTGGTTAGCCCTAGGAATGTCTAGAAACAAATTTTGAACATTGGTAGTTGATTGCAATCTCCTTGAGTCCACACGGAGCCTTAATGTGTGTTCCTTCTTCTTTTAGATGCAAGACTGACATTATACAGAGTTGAGTGGATGGATACGTTACAGTCAGGTCAAGCTGATTGGAGGTAAGTATAGAAAAGCCATACTTTCTATTTGTGTGTTTCTAATTTTTTGATATAGTAAAATTTCAGGGGAATTGTTACCCCAAGAAGGAATGATTCACCACTTAAGGGATCCTGGGCTGATTCAGGAGGGTTGTGTCTTTTGACACTCGTGGTTTGTTCTCTCCTGCTGCTGATTTAGGTGGCTGGCTTCAGGACTTGTGGAGAGAAAGAAGCTGGGACGGCCACTGGTGCTTGAAGGCATCTATTATTATTTAAAATTCCTGAAGCTCTTCGGCTTATACAGACCCCTGTCTGGAAGAAAAAGAGAAGTTGTTCTGTGATAAAACCAGTAAGCTAGGAAAAAGAAGCGCTGCTTTCGTTTTTCAGCCTTTTCATGCTTCGTGTACGACCATGAGCAAGCCACCTGTTCACTTTGTTTGTATCCGTGAAAGGTATGAAGACCCACATTTCTATCCCCTTTTGTCCCTTTGCCCTTTTTGGGTAATCAGTTACACTTCTGCTCTTTTGATGTCCAACTCTGAGCCATTCTGGCATACTACTCCTCAGAAGTCCGTTCAGTACAGATGAGCTCTGCTGTATTTTATAAAACTTCATTTTAGAAATAAGTTGTGAATTTGCTTCCTCTGAACTTACAGGATATAACTGAACAGCACATAGATTTGAACTAAGCATAATGTTTAATTTCCCAGCCGAAATGGCAGTAACAGATGTGTACAAAATTTAGGAGCTGAATTTCCTTTTTTTGGTTTCTAGGTTTACCTTTAATCTGACCTAATGACTTGGCAGCTCAGGGACCCGGGTAAGATCAACACCACCACTCTGAATGCTTAGTAAAGATTCTTCTTCCTTTCTGAGAGGGAAAAGCATAGCAAATGCCTATTAACTGAACTGTGAAATGTTTGCATTTAAATAAACTGTGACAACTGATACTGCCAGCAGATGGGGGCAGTATTGCTCTGATGAACTTCATTTGCAAAGGAAACTTGGAATATTTGAAGGAATTCAGAAAAAGCCGCCAGCAAGGAGGTGGTGCCTTGATTGACGATAAATGTAGGATTTCGTTGTGGACTCTGAAAAGTGAAATCCTGGGTAATTTCCCCTGCTTGAGCAGTACTTGACAGTTGAGGGAAAGGGTTATGACATGACTCTATTCCAAATTCATTTTCTCTTACACTGAAACTGTGCAAAATCTTAATTCAAATATATTATTCTGGGTGGACAGCACTTTTCTGAACCCAGGTGTCTTCTACTGCACCCCGACAGAGCGTATCTCACTCTGTCCTGGTAGGAACTGCTTGTAGAAGAATTCCTTTCTTGTAACAAACGGTGCTAAGGTACTTGTGCTATTTGAGGTTCTTGCCAGAGGCAAGATGAGAAAAAAAGGTTTGTATTTAATACTTTTAAATGTTTATGTGTAGGTGAATGATGAATATTGCTTTAATTGTATTCAGCACTGAAATCTATTTCTCGGAATAATTAGTTTTCAGCTAAAGCACAGCAGTGCTCATCTGCATGTTGTTAATCCCGCTTTCTTCATCAACAGTTGCTGTATGTTATTAAGTTACCTTGCACTGGTTGTGTTTGCTTTGCATCCGGCAGGAAGTTAATTCCCACTTGTGTGGGCTGGAGGTGCTGCTGTCTCTAGCGTTCCAAAAATCCTTTAGTTTCTTTGGGCATCACCAAGAGGTTAGCATTGTGAGGGTTGGACAGTTTTCTCGATGAGAAATGTGTAAGTAACACAAATGGGAACGGGGTTCTGTGAGCACCTGGCAGATTTTTAACTCCTGTGTAGAGTAAGAGCCTGCTCAGAAAGCAGCACAGTATCTGGTAACCCTTTTTGGGTGATTGATGAGACCTTTTTCCTTAGCTGGTCATGGATCTCTGATATATGAAAACACCTCTACGTGGCTTTTTAGACCCGGATTAACAGTATAAAGGCCTAGCAAATCTGGAGGTATTAGGGGGAGGAAATGATGTGCTTGCAATGGTGACAAATTTGATGGAGTTATTGGCAAAAATGATGTTGGATTCAGCACCTGAAATGAATTGCGGCGCTGGAGTAGAATTAAAACTGTACTTCAGAAATTGCATTGATAACTGTTAATCATCAGCCGCTGTGGGCACTGAGAGAAATACAGGTCTTATTTAAATTCTGGTGTCTGCAGACATTAGGTGTAGTGACCAACATTTTGTATTGGAAATCGATGCAATCCGAAGAAGTACTTTGGCTTGTTAACAGGTTGGCATGTTCTTATGGGGTCTTAAATAGTCCTGATGGCTATGGATAGCAGGATGTATGGCCCCAGGAGACAGCTCCTGGAGCCTTTGCCTGTCTCTAGAAGGCCTGTTGAGGGACAGAAATGAATTGCTCTTTGTGATGACTTGGAATGAGGGTTTTTATAGTGAAATACTAGGAGTTTTAACTAGAGAAATCTGATTTGAGTCAGGCTAAAAGGTGAGTTCTGGATAAAAGCAATCTGTGAGCCTGACCAGGATGTGAAGCTAATGAAAACTCAGCCCCTGGGAGGGAAGCAGAGGGGACAAAGCTCAATATAAGCAAGGATTGAGAATCGTCTACCATGCAAAATAATGGGAGGGGCCTCTTTTCTGCTTTCCTCTTCATGGCTATTGGGAATCAGAGCTGGGACACATGGGGCAAATAGAAGGCTCTGGGGGGAAACTGTAGCGTTTTAAAGGGGATGGGAATAAGGCAGCATGAATAAATATAAAGATTTCTGGTTTTAGAGTCACAGCTCCTAAGCTTTCCCCCCACAGTTCATTATGGTTTCGTTAACACAAGATCTTCACAGCTTTCAAAGCCTGAAGGAGAAATAACGCACATCCCAGGCACTATAAGATCAAAAGTGGGGGCACCTTGGAGGCGTAGGCACTACTATTTGTTTGCCCGTCCATGCCGGCAGGAAAGGGAGTGGTCTGTGGTCTGTGTTCTTTACAATCCTGTTCAAGGGCTGATAAAAAACAGAAAATTTTTTAAACACCTTCAGTGATACATGCTGTCGACACCTGTTTAAGCGATAAGTCAAATGACTAAGCCTGCGTGCATGTGTGCAAGACCAGATGCATCCACGTCGATAAGTTCTACAGCAGACATTGGTGACTGCCTACATTAATAAAAGTATCCTAAGATCTTAGTGTTATTACTTATTGCATATATTGGGAAAGCATTGACTTTTTATGAGAGTGTAAATGGGGGAAAGAAATATGTCCAGGGAAGCTGGTCGGCTCCATGCGGAGGAAAAGCACTTTATGAGAGCAAAATGATTAGCACCGCTCCGCTGTGCTGATTTGGAACAGGTCCATTGTATTTTCAGCAACTGGCAGTTTGGATTGTTACGATTCCTTGGCAAGTACAATAGAAAGATGGTGGTTTCCGGGGGCATAATAAAAGGGTGAGCCCCAGCTTTTCCACACTGCATTTTATAATTGCATGCTTGATGCGCACAATTGGGCAGCACTGCCTTCCTTGCCTTAATCCATCTCTCTCTCTCTCTCACTCACTTCCTCACCCTCCCTCATAGCAGCAGTAGCTGCTGCAG
The DNA here is from genome assembly GCA_013396915.1 of Stercorarius parasiticus. Taxonomy (NCBI): domain Eukaryota; kingdom Metazoa; phylum Chordata; class Aves; order Charadriiformes; family Stercorariidae; genus Stercorarius; species Stercorarius parasiticus. The sequence goes on along the minus strand of VWZL01003012.1, from coordinate 572,236 downwards.
CTTTGGCAGATCGTCGGGGAGAGCACAGAAAATGAAAAGAGCTCGGCTATCATCTTAACGTTTTTCCCAAAGGATTAATTTCACCTGCTTCTCCAGTTTTCTTGATAGACTTTTTTTGCGCTTTCAAATCCAATAGGTATGGAGATATTTCACATTTTAAACCTCTCTAAATAGTTTTAGGAATGGACTTTCTCTCTCCTCCTCCCCCAGCCTTTTTTTTTTTTTTTGACAAGTCAGAAAATTGTGAAGTAAGCTGACAGAGTAACTGAGAGCGCGAGAGGGAGAAGACGCTTCCATTCTTTTAGTGCAGTGGGCTGAGGCAAAAAGGCCATTGTAATGGTAAATCGCATGCAGAAAGGAAGAAAAGACTGATAATCAATCACAAATGAAGCGTTCGTTTGGATTTTGGCAATTTGCTGGCCAGGGGCTTTTACATCTATAAACTTTTTTTTTTTCCTTTTTTGCCCGCATCTTTAAAAGCACAAGTTTGATATACCGAAGACAGGAAGATAAATCTTTACAAAGCTATCATGCCCAAAGTGCCTGGGAGCGGGGAAGGGACAGTGCTGAAACGCCAGTAAAACCTCGCAATTCTGAAGGAGAAACAGCATGCTGAAATGTTGGTGGCAAACCTTTTAAACCCATCACCTTGGACTCCAGCTCTGAAGAAAAATTTTCCGTCTCAGACTCTTCTTGTTTCACGTGTTCAGGGATGACTTGTAGTGGGCTTCCGGGGAGTGTAATTTGCAACTTCATTGTTCTGTGATTGCCTGAGTGGGTTTGTATTTGACTGAGTATGTGATAGGACAGATGAGGATGTTAGACAATATTAACACCAGCATATCGTCTTCAGAGTCCAGCATTACCCATAAAGGAAGATATATCTACCTGGAGGCACTGCTTCAAGGAGGCGCTCCATGGGGATTCACACTGAAAGGTGGACTGGAGCACGGGGAGCCATTAATCATCTCAAAGGTATTTTTCTTATTTTAAATGAAACGCGAACAAGTTAGGAGTGGTGCCCAATTTAAAGGGCAGGAGTTGTGAACTAACACTGAAATGTTACATTTAACACTGTATTTGGCTTGGTTTTGAAAAATGTCAAGCACCTATTCAAGTCAGTAGGTTAGCTCAGGAGCTATGTATTTGAGCAACCCGTGAGAGCTCTTGGCGTTGCTTAACTATCAAAAGTGCGGGCTTTGTCCCACAGGAAGTATCTTGGCTTGCAGAAATTGGCTCTGTTTATTTCACTGCTAGCAATGGGAGTGAGTAGAGGACTCTCATGAGGTGATCGTGTGTCACAAAGTCATAGCATATCAGAGCATGTTCAGTAATCCATCGCCACCCTTTCTGAAGAGAAAAGAAAGTGCTTTAAGTCACATGATGTGATGTTGGCTAATTAGAAGTGTGTGTGGAGAAACAATAATAAATACTTGTACCTATTTGGTATGTATATGTTATGCTATGTTAGCAGTTTTCTCACCCTATGTACTCTCTGCTTCCTAAATATCTATTATATGTATGGTATGCCTTCAAGATATTTATTATTTTAATTATTTATGATTGAGTACTGTCAACAGAAAACTAGTAGCATAGCTGACAAGGATATTTTGAGGGAAAAATAATGGGAGAAACAACTGGCCTATTAAAAGTACCCAGGTACCTCAAGATGCAGATACTGAAGACAACGGATTTTCACAACCATCAAATTTAATCTATGTATATCTGTAATACGTTTGACCTATGGCCCTAAAGCTGTTTTGAAGATAGGATTTAGGTAATTCTGAAATTTTACCTCTTAACCGTATTTCTCTTCTGTGTCATCTGTCTGATGCATTCTGCTGGTTTATGGTATGCATTTATATAGCAAGCTGCTAGGTGCATATATGTACTTATGTCTAATCCTACTCCCTCATAGAAACCGGGGTGTGTGGGGGGAATTCAAAGGATCGGAACCAATGTCGGCTAAAAGCAAATGCTGATGCTCAAAATCAGTGTTATTCAAATCCTGCAACTCACTGTGCAAACACGGTCACGGGAAGACTGTCAGTCACTTGAATCGTTCACCTGAAATAAATAACTTGCAATTAGTGCATCTACAAGTTGAAGGTAAAAAAGGGGGACTTCCATAAAAGTTCTTTCATCATCAAGGGATTTTAGAAATTTCACATAATCATCTTTCTCGCAGGACCTTCTTGGAGATAGTTTGCCATAGCCCCATAAAGCAAAACTTGCGTCACTGAAATGGTGTTATATTTTTCCATTTTATAAACATGAGGGACTAAAATTGCAGTCAGGTTGTTCACTTTTATTGGCAGTGTTCTGCATTTGTGAGGAAAAAGTTTCTTTTTGCTTTGACATTCTTCTGTGATGTAAAAAGCGCCACCTTTTTTTTTTTTTTTTTTTTTTTTTTTTTNTTTTTTTTTTTTTTAATTGGGGGCAGGGAGGCAGAGAGGAAGAGAGATGGCTCTGGCTGCTGAACATTAATTAATCTATGGGATTTGGTTTCCACAACAACCGGGCCCCTTAATGTCAAACATGCCTGGAGTGTGCACACTGCCACTGCGAGCTGTACGACTTGTGCCTGCCTTCTGTGAAACAGCACTGCAAAAATGTGGTGTTTTTTCTTTTCTTTTTCTTTTTTTTTTTTTTTTTTAAACTTGTAGCTACTGCTTGGTTTGTGCTCTCAGTGTTAGCAATTCACTGTTTTGCTCATGCATTGGTGACGCAGAGCTGGAGAACTACTTGCATGTGAAAGCTGTGCTTTATGGAATTCATGCAGCACCTATAGCTGTTTCCTGGCTTCCAGTTGCAGCTGAGAAATTCCTCTTCTCTTTGAATTCACTGTGCGCTCTTCAGAATTAATTGTAAATTAGTTATTTAGCTAATTCAGTATTTTTCTTCTCTAAGATAGTGTAATACTTCTTTTGTAAAGTAATTGCTGTAAAGTAGTGAGGAACTGTGGAGAAATGATAAATTGAATCATCTTAACAAGTTAAATCCTGTACTTGCACAAGACTACTCATAGAATCATAGAATGGTTTGGGTTGGAAGGGACCATTAAAGATTGCAGTACTCATGGAGGTACGCACTAGGAATGATCCCGTAACAGCTCTAAATAATATTACCTATAAATATCAGAAAATGTGGATGTCAGGTTTTCATTTCTGTTTATTCATAATTAAGGTAGGAGCTTTGTTTCTGTTTCGGCTCCTTATTCTGTTTGGACAAATGCATTATATTTATGTTTACTTAACTGTCTGTTTGCATTGACAGAGTGGCGTAAATGGCTTTAGTGTAAATAAAAATGTAGCAAATATTTAAGCTGGTACCCATGAAAGCTTGCTACGTGACTTAAAACAGTCAGAGTAACATAGATGTATTGTTATAGAATACTAGACGGAGAGCAAATCTGTTTGAATGCAATAGTTCTTTCTAGCCATCAGGATCTGATGCTCATTTGGGACCCACGAGCATTGGCCTGTCTCAACTTCAGACCAAAGACTGTGATAGAAGTTAAAAACCAAGATGAATCAATTTACAAAAGGCCCAGACGCATGAAAACTGGTTCTCACAGCCCTGTGCACTTCGTTGGAAAGACAGATTTTCCCACCAATAATATACCAAGAAATCACCCAAAAGCAGTGGGAGCAACAGTTGGGAGCGTAAGTTGCGAAAACCAGACCTATATTCTCAGCTGGTAGAAGATCTGATTACCATAGTTGCAGTATGGCCTTCAACATAAGAAGAAGTTATCTACCGCCTTTCAGTAAAAGCTATAGATGTATTGCTGTGCTTCTATGCAAAAAGACAGGCTGATTTCTCAGTGTGTGTGTGGCTGAATGCACAGTTAGGCACACTTACGGTTAAACACACTAGTAAATGCTTTGCTGAATCAGCCACGATGCTCAGCACATCATGCCACCAAGTCTAAATCAACTTGTCAGAAATGTTGGTTGTGCAGCTGACATGAATCTACCTAGTTAAAACAGATGACCTTTTTATGCTAACGCTGTTCTTTTTGCCCTGTGGAGAGACAAACCTATACTGAAGCAGTTTTGTGACAGCTAATTCAAAGTCCTCAACACAGGTCTCTTCATAATGTGTTTTGAGGGCAGACCGTAAAGAAATTTACTACTTCTGATCCACATTTTCCCTTCTCCACAAAGGAAGCTGCTTTGACATTCCCCCTAGTGAACTTTTTTCTATCTTGTATCTGAGCTGACTGTATACAACTCATCACATATGTTATGATTCTGTCTGTATAGGTCATTTAAAAGAACGTACTGATTTTCACTGAAAATGAATTTGTAAATGCTAACAGTTTGTCAGCAAAATGGAAACTCGGGGTGTTGACTGTCCTAGAGCAGCACTTAGCCATCTTGGGAACGTAAGGAAGTTCTGGAGCTGCCTCTTGGGCCACAGCGCTTTAGGATTGTGCGTGGTATACTGGTCCGCCACCTAAGCGCAAGCTTGTGAGGGAGCCTCAGAAATCAGCTTTGTGGAATCTTCCCAACGTTAACTTCTATTGTACCAGAAGGAAAGGAATGGAAGAATGGGCAAAAGTAGTCAGTTGCACGTTCCTTTTCTCTTGCGCCTCAAGGGAACGTCCAAAAACCGGTACCTAAATTAGCACCAGAATGTCACCGGTTAGCAATAGGACAGTTTCCAAAAAGATGAATCGTAGTCTGCGAATTAGTAAAACATATTTTTCCTTTTGTATTGATTCTGTGGTATAAAACATGTTGTCAATGAGGAGTGTAGGTGAGAGTCTGAAAGGGAGCTATAGTCTCAACATTCTTCCTGGGAAAGAATTTCTCATTTATATGAGCTTAGAGAATAGCTATCAATCAAATTCTTTACTTAGAACTGTTCACAGTTTCTCCCCGTGTTTTCAACTAAATAAATGTCTTCTGGAGGTGAAGAGGAAAAAGAGGTTGGTGGCAGGAGTATAGCGTGTCTAGAACAAGCATGTTATGCTATTTTTTTCCAAGCTGAGAGAACTTTGCAAGTTTGTAGACCTCAAAGAATCCAGCCTACGTCTCCAGAAATGTGCTACTCATGGTTATCAAATACTCCTTTGGCAAGAAGATTCTCAAGTTTTTACTACTTTCCTTTTTTTAAGCATCACAGTTTTCTTCTTCTATCCATTAGTGTTTAAAAGGTAACTTGGTATCATAAATGTGTCAGTAATACTTCAGAAACGGTACAAGTCAAATCCTCTGTAGTGTCCTCCGCTTCTCTGTTTTCGGATCTTGGTTCATATAGTTTAACTTCCATTTTTTTATTATACCCGTTTAGTAATTTAGAACCGTGTAACTTTGGCCTAGATTTGGGGAGATTTGCTCACGGTGGAATTTCATTTAACAAATGGTTTCTTTACCTGGAACTAGAAATTCCATGAGAAATGCAAAAGTGATTGCAGGTGATACTGAACATTTAATTGGAACCTGATTTCCTTTAGCCTCAAAACCACGATAATACCCAGAAGAAACCCCAGATTTTCATTTGCATATTACTTTTTTGGCTCATCCTGAGCTGTAAGGTCAATATCGCAAAAAGGAAAGCCCTGACTGTTCTAGGCAGTAAAGGCAAACTGGTAACAGAAGTGTTCATTCCCTCTTCATTTCCTGCAAGAATTTTTACTTTAAGGTAATTAACATTATTCAGTCTCAACCATTTTGGAACCAGGCGAACTATTTCTCCAGTTTGTTTCTTATTGCTACACACAAACTTTTGGAATAGTTTTAGGTGTTGTAGGCCTCTGAAATACCCTTTTATTTTGAGCTCCATGTTGACAATACTAACAAAACCATTGTTTCTCTTGCCTAGGAATTAAAGCCTCTAAAGCGTTCTTTCTCGGAGAGCGGCTGTGTGGGAGCACTTTTCACATGCTGTGCTGTAGTTCGTCGGTTCCCTTAACTCAAAAGGGTAGGTCATTCACGGGGACCTCATGCCAGAAGCATGACACAAACTCAGAGGTTTACCTCTCAGCAGGGATGTAGGAAGCAATAAAAGTTTAATAATAATAGGAATAGCTTGGGACGGAGCCTGAGAAATAATCCTGAATTCTTGTAAGGTGTTTAAACTTACTTAGGAGCCTGATCCAGCTTCTGATGAAATGAGTAGCCCTCTATCAATCGGTGCTTACAGGAGCCTGGATCAGGCTGTCTTCCACGAGGCTCCCGTGCCTGTGCTACTTCTCTAATATTTTTGGTTATGATGCATTGTTCACCTCACTTGAGTGAGCTCATCGAGCAGTTAGTGACGTGTAATGAGAATTGTTTCCCCATTCTTGAGAAAACAAAGCCCAAAAGGCCATTCTGGACCCCAGCTGGCCCACGGACACTTATCCCTGTCTCTGCCTCTGATCAAAACACTCGGAGTTAGTGTTCTCCCGTTAGGTCAGTACCAGGAGCCCGTTGCTTTTGCCACTCGAATGCCTCGAGTCCCCATAAACAAAATAAAATTAGCTTACGCACTGACAGGCAAAGTTTCTTTGCACCCATTCGCCATATCCCTGTGTGTGACAAATGGCAATTTAGAAACTGTTAACGTTTTTGTGAGACTGCAAGCACAAAAAAGACGGCCAATGTTCACATTAGAGAGGCTTGTCTGAAGTTGGCAGAGTCATGATAGACTTACGGGCCTGGGCCTGAGGACACGAAACTGAGCCAAAGGCATGGTGACTCCTTCTGTGATTATTCTTTTTTTAAATTATTTTCCTTTGAAAGTTTCCACACTTGTTTGTGTCTGGTTAGATATGGACTTTATTTTTCTCCTCGTTGCTGAAGATGGGCCTCTGTGTTGTTAATGTTTAAAAAAAATACCCCTTTCCACTATTTATCTTCCAATATAGTGTGAGTGGGCTGATGAAGGTTTCCATTTCAAAGCCATTGTTATGCTCACGCCTTCTTGCAGAGCTTTTTCTGCACTCGTTATGCATTTAGGGCCGTAGATATGGATGATGTGTATAATATGGCAGGTCCTTAGAAATGTCTTTTTTCTTGTGTAAGAACAGAACAAGAATGGTATATAAGAATCAAACTGAGTGCTGATGTCTTACTATTTAACTACATCAGCTTAGAGGACTGACGGAGAGTTGGCAGGTTTCTTATTCCTTCGCTTCTTGTATTCACTGGGGAAAGCAGTAAGTGAGCAGTAAGTGGGCAGTAATTCATCTAGGACTAAAGCATAATGGTATTGCTTGTGCTTGGTCTCAGTCCAACGGCAGGTGGAAAAGTACTCCTGTGAGCAAAAAGAAGTACGGACCTGCACTGACTGGCATCCTGTCTGGGTTGTAGTAAAAACATCAAGGACCAAACCAGACTGGTCAACAGAAATTATTTCTTCCCGATTCCCCTCCCCAGTACTTCTTTTAGATTTGGCACTGAAGAAGGGTGTGCTCTGTCTGCTGAGGAGCTAAGGAGTTCATTGTGCAAAATCATCTGCCTGCTCATCTGACTCTTGTTGCTAGACTGTGGCAAAACACACGGCAGATGCCTGATGCCAGACAATAAGGAAAACTGGATGATGCACAACTTTGCTTCCAGAGAAACAGACGGGAACTGATGCTGTAATTGTTTCAGAAAGCAGAGAGGCAGTTCCTCACCATTCTTCCTTGTTGCTCAGGGCTCAGATTAGGGCCTCACGAAAGACTGCTGATGCCAGCACAAGGGACAGGATCGTCTACCTTTTCTTAAAGCTAGGGAGTTGCTTGATGAAAAGGCTTCTATTGTCAGCTCCCTCCATTAGGCTGCCAAGATCGTTCTCTAGCACAAAAAGACTTCTGTTCACTTCCACAGCGCTGAATTAGCAATTGCAGACAAACTGACTGACTGACTGACTGACGTGAGCAGTGGCTTGCTGGGCATTGCTGCTGCACCAGCAAAGTCAGTAGGCCGTGTGAAGGAGTAGTGCCAGTTGGTCTGTGATGCATCGTGATAAGCCCATCTACCGGGATGGGTATCCTTGCTTATCCTAATTAACAAAGGTCAGCACAGATGAATCCCAGGGTGCAGAGACAACTCAGTGACGCAACAATTGTGAACGTGCATGTGGCAGGAAATTACCCTTGAAAAAGGTCGTACCTCTATGCTGAGAAGGGGTGGGGATGACGATTGACAGGTGTCTCTCTCCGTTTGACCAGTCACGCTTTGGAGTTACCTCCTTACCAGAGATCAACCCAAGCTGTGAAGTTTTGGTCCAAATCCACAGATAGCTCATCTGCAAGATCAGGTCTCCACCACTGTATTGCAACCAACTGAGTTACGGAGGACCATATGCAGGTAATGTCCTTCAAAGTCACAAAAAGATGTAACAGAAGAAATATTTTCTTCTTACGTTCTTGGACAAAGAGGATTCCTGTGTGATTAAATACAACATGTAATCCTTAGGGTCAATAAATGGAGCCTTTGTAAATCCTGCCCTGGCTTTAGCTTACATGAAATAAATTAGACAGAAAAATATGATGTATCCTTGTTCGCTTGGCTGTAGCAGGAATAACCAGAGTTAAGGTTTACACTGATCCTAGAATGGGAACCAGAGAATGCACTCTTTAAGTCAGTGTTTGTGCAGAATAGATGATTGCTTGTGAAAGGCTCTACTGCATTCAGCCTTTCCCACGCTTCTTGGGAGCCCAAGCCCGATAGGAAGAAAAACCATCATCGATAATAAGAGCTGGAGCTGAGCTAATCTCATCTCAAATTTCATCAGTGTTTGCCTTCAGGATCTCTCGATGAGGCTCAGGACTATGGAGCATGAATCCGGCATGGATCTATTGTGCGTGAACTACTCAGACTTTGGAAGGAATCTTTGAAAATGAAAATGAAATGAACTGTAATTTGCTTGCCAACAAACATTGGTAGTCAAAGAAAAAATGTCTAGAGGCCTTTGGAAATAGATTGCGAAACCACAAAAATTTTGTCACTTAACTTGTGTTATTTCCAAAGCCTTGAGCGGATCACCATCTGGTGGCAGCAGAGAGCATCCAAGACCAGTGTCGGAAAGCCCTGAAATCTGTGGGTATCCATCAGCTCGGGAGGTAAATCTCTCCCCCACTTGAGAGCTGAGACAGCAGACTTTACCTTTGAGCGTGAACAAGAGAATGGGCGTTCTGCCATCGTTCTAGAGTCTTCAGGTTGCATTTCTGATCCTACTTAGGAGAGGCTTTCTTTTCCTGTCTGACACAAACGTGCCCTTATGCTTGGAATGGAATATCCAGTTAATAGAAAAATACAATTCAGCATTAGGACTAGCTCGTCTGCAGGAAGATTTGGCGTCCTCTAGCTGCGTAGCACGCAGCCACATCAACCTCACATCTTGGGTTTCCTTCTGTGAAGTCAACAGTGTGGTCTGCATTTTGAACAATTGCCAGCGTGGGTGCTGAACAGGCCAAGCCTGCGTAGTACGTGTGAGATGTGGAAATCGGATCCTTGGGTAGCCTCGACCATCACACACCAGTGATGGAGCAAGGATTGCTAGATATTTGTAGGATCCCTGAAAACTTGCCTTAGCTGGAGCAGGATATTGGTCATTGCTGTGTGTCAGATGAATATAATTTAGGAAGTGTAGATTTTAAGTGCGCTAAATATGTTTCTCCTTTTCTTTATAATCTCATTTCGCGTAGGCTGCCGTATCTGTTTGCGTCTCAACCAAAGGGTTCCTGCCTTCTTTGTAGGTCCACTTAAAACCCTCAGCTTTGGTTCACTTACTTGGTCCTTGTTTCTTAGGGAAATCTGAACTGTATACTTCAGATGGACTTGCCAGAACCCTAGCTCTTTAAGGAGACTCAGGTCAGAAACTGTTAAATGCCGGGAAGCATCTTTCCCCTGTGGAAATAAAGTCTGTGTCTGTGTATCACACTTAGCACTGCAAGTGGAAAAACATCTTCCTAAATGTTGTGAATTTGTTTTAAGTAAGAGAGGGCTTGTGTAGGTTCATTCACATGGCTGAGCTGGAAACAGAGTTCGGTCTTCCCATTTTCGGCCAGGCACTGCCTAAATCTGTTTCCACAACTCTTGTTACTTTGCCATGAACTCAGAAAAACCCAAACAAATAGATGATTCCAGGTTTCTCGGTGAATTGAAATTAGGAAAAGGACAACAGGAACAGACAAGACTAGCTTATCCAGGACATAGCTTGTTAACATCCTAGCTGGTATTCAAGCATAATATTAATTTTTCACACTTGCATTAAAAAATCCCGCCGAAAAAAAAATCAAACCCCAATGAAGAATGATTCCTGCTGATAAGAAAATCACTGTGCTTAAATTCATTAATAGAATAGGCTGTGGGATACATTTCAAAGCACGGGGTGAGAAATAAGCTCCCAAATCCCATTAAGAAATAACAGGATTTATGTGCATTCCTCCCATATATTAACTTTCCCCTCTGGAAACGTCTTGTGCTGAGTTGGTGCCATTTTTCAGGCAGGTGCAATGTTTTGCAGTTCCCACAGACCTCTCCAGATAATCTGCCAGCCTGAAAGCCATTCCCTATTCTCACTCAAGAATGGGGATTTTCCAATGCACGGATGAATGACGAGTCTGGCTGACAAATGTCATAGCTCCATGTTCTACTGGGATTCAGTCACACATTCTGCAGTGATGCTGTAAGCAGTTTTGTCCTGTCCATATCAGCAGTTAAAATGTTTTAAACACCAGCCAACAGAGATAGAAGAGATACTGGTTTTTAATAGCCGTTATCAGTAGCAGGTCATTTTCTGGACATGACTTGACGTATAGGGGTACAATTTGTGATGCTGAAGTTGTCGGGGAATTGGTTTGTATTGTCAGCGGGGTCAGTTTTTATTAGCACGTTTAGAAGTTATTCACCTTTTAATTGAAGGCAAGTTTTTGAAAATAAGCCAAATCTTCACATTTGCTATTACTTGTAAGAGTTTTCATGACTTTTTTCCTTTTAAAGGCATGGATAAATGTCAAATGTTAATTCACATAAAAATGGAGATGAAAGCCTTATGGAAATATTTGCCAAGGAAATGGCAAATAGATCCACTTCAAAAACTGGAAACAGTTTCATGGGGCAGAAGGAGGCCAGAAGGGCCTCCAGGATACCCAAAGAAGATACGTGTTGTTGCAAGAGGTGTTTATTTCAGAAGAATTGAAAGAGCGTACAGCTCTCTACATGTTGCAGAAAATTTCCTAACACCTCTAGAGAAGTACGGACTTCCTGATAAAGTGTGTTAACTACAGTCATACGGAAGTATTTTTCTTGGTTTTCTGTTCAGCTTGTAATCGGTATTTATTTTTTCTATCATGGCAGTGCCAGCAGGTCACAGCTGAAAACGACAACCCCTTTATGCTGTTTATGAGTATAATAAAAAAATTTGCTTACGGGTGTTCGGAATTTATAGTTGTGATGCAGTCACAAGATGTAAATATAAAAACCCAAATATGGTAATGGGTGAAGAGTGAAGCACGGGTGAGTCTGCACATGCGCCGGTGAATTTACTACCTCGTATAATAGTGATGTTGCATGGACTTTATGCATTATTTAATGTTGGATTTTAAGATGTTTACAATGGCACATAATCACTGGAATAATCGCGTCCTTAAAAACTTGCGGTAGTGCTGGATACGTTATTGCTGTTTCTTTATTTTTCTGTAAAAATAGGCATTCTTTAAATGAACGCTTCATTTAGCAAAGTGGATTGGTCCCTCATGTCAGACCTCATGTTTTTATACATTGATTGATGACCAGTCTTGCCAGTGGACTGAGAGAGATCCACATTTCTCAAATGCAGTCTCATAGAAACTGGGAAATGAGCTGATGGAATTCAGACCAGAGATCTGGCTGTTTTCCAGGAGCAAATACATGGCAAGACGCGTTGCCAGTTTCAAGAGAGAGGCTTGAAATGGAGAAAGAAATGCGAAACATTTGGACAGAGAGGGGTGGGGTCGTGGGGGGAATCTTCATTTTATCAATGATCCCGCTCCCCTCCCTCCTGCCCTGCTCCATTTCATGTTTGCTTAAAAGCAGTTGCCAGTGTTTGTTGAATAGTGTCAGCACAGAAGGGATGCAGCCACTGACCTGACTATAAGGCAACAGCAAAAGGTTAGTAGAATTAGTCTTGTACTGCAGACTTGTATTAATAGTTGTATTGTGGTGGTGTTGGCACCAACTCTGCAATTAAATAAGTTGTTGGCACTCTTCCCTAGGTTAAATTACTACTACTGTTCCCCCTGCTTGCAAGTCAATGAATACAACGCTTTTGGGGAGGCGAGTTCAAACATTTTTGTTCTTTTGGGATTCTGTACATTTCTGATTTCAAGCTAAGAGGTTTCTGCTGGCTTTCCAAGTAGACCTCTCTTGTTGTTCCGTCTCTGCAAACAGCCCATGCAAACTAATGCTGGAATAAGCAAGCAGGGAAGGAGGTGGGAGAGGGGGAAAGACGCAACAAAAGACTGATGTAGAAACAAATGCCCATAGAAGGGGTCCTCGCTTTCTCTCATGCCCAGACCTATGGATGTTTCTTAGCACTGGGTATTGTTGTAGAGGATTAGGTTTCCATCACAGCTTCATCAGGGGCAACTTACCCTTTTTGTCAGCCCAGAAAGACAGCCACAGACATGGGGGGGGTATCGCCGCCTATCCTTGCCCAAAAGTGCAAAGCAGCCACTTTTTCCAGCCCAAGGCCCTTTTTCCTGCTCCTGCTTTAGTCAGTGGCAACCGGGTGTGGCCCAGGGGCCCACGCACCCACCCCTCAGTGCTGTTCTGCAGGGGCCACTCACAGCAATACACCTCCCCAAGCCTGCTTGCCGGAAAACTCCATATTTCCAATTTGTTAACAGTTCCTTTTACTTTTGGAAAAAGAGTCCTTGCGCTTCGTCCCAAGTCTCTCTAATTCGCAAAAGATGTTGGCCTACCAGGCAGCACCTCTACCTCTTCACCTGTTCGCTAAGGGGTAGATTGAAAAATTGCTCTTCCCTGGCATATCATAACTTTGTTTTTCTACAGTGTTTTCAGTCAAACTGCAGTCTGACTTCCTGACCTACATTAAGACTAAGATGCAGTCCGGTCCTTTGGGGTGGCCAACTGCGTACATCAGACATAAGAACTGGAGATGCCTCAGTCTCTATTTCCCTGTGGCCAGTGTTGAAATGCAGCAAGACTGCGGGGAGACTGTGCTACTTGCTGTATGAGTTCAGAAACTTGTACGTACAGTGGTTTTCTAAGAAACTGGTGGTATAAGAAAAATGCCTAGGAAGAACTTTAATCTGTGCTTTCCTTAAGACTTGCTGTTATTTAATCAATCATCAGATGTTAATAATGAACTGCATTTAGAGGTTTCCCTGTCCACCAGTGACATGATCTTTCTATATCTTATATCAATGTTTAATGGAGATGGGTAGAAAGCGAGCCGCTAGCACATCAATAGAAGTTGGAGTTCAGGAGAAAGTAGTAAGCAGAAACAAAAGTAAGTGCGCTTGAGTGACTCTTTGTCTCTACGACTTCTTGTGTATCTCATCAGCTGCTAAAACAAAAGGTTCCTCTGCTGGATGGAGCTCAAGAGAACCAGGGTGAGCATCTATTGTTCTATATGTTTTATTATTCTCGGGCTGTGATCTTGTCAGCTCTCATTAGCCTAACAGGTTCGACAGTGTCACTCCTTGGATGTGAGACTTTGAAACGCAATGTGAAATGACACAAAGTGGTTCAGTCCACAGCCCTGCTCCCTCACAGTCAGCGCTGAATCACTGACCCATCAGAGTGTGAGGTGGAGAGGGTGTGATAGCACTGCTCCATGAGATGTTCTGGCTTTGGTGATGAGATATTATAGAAGGTCAGTCGGTGGCATGTTTTACTAGAAAAAAAATGTGATCCTATGAGACAAATTCTGTTTGGGATAAATTGCATACCAGCACCATCATCTTAATTTTTTTCTTGTTCTAAAGCAGCTCAGAGTTGTGGGTAGCTGTTGTGAGATGCTTTGGTAGCAGATGGCCGTGCCTGCAGTGAAACGATTGTATTTACGTATACATATATGTGTGTGTGTGTCAGCTGAGGGTGCCTATAGTTTGTAATCCCATAAAGTACCAGGACAAAAAAAAAAAGCATGCTTTTAAGCTGAGTCAGAATATACGCTGGAATATAGAACTGAAAGGTTCTGAACTGAAACTGGATTTGGAGGGGTCCCTGCACACCAATGGCATACTCTTCTCTTGGCTTAAATCAGTGTTTTATAGACAGTGAGAGAACTAGCCATTAACACAGAAAACGAGAGATGTGAGAGTGAGGGGGAAAGAAGTAAACACAAAAATTCAGTGCCTGTCTAATATGCTTACGACATTTTGATGGTGACAACATACAGCTGGTGCTAGTTAAGAGGTCTGATCTGTGCATCCAATCATCTCAGTTTTAAGCTCTCTTTATAATTCACGGGGGGTTGTAGTCTGCCCTTGTGCTTTTGGTGACCAGTTGTAGACCAAGCAGAATACTCAGTCAAATGTCCTTGGTTAGTTGCTGAGTCTTCAGCACTCAAGACTGAGTCTGCTTTTCTGTAGGGTAATTTGAAAATGCTGGTAGTGTCCTGCCATTTCCGATAAAAGCATTATCTTCTATCATGCCCGTGGCGTTCACAAGTGACCTAAAGGGCACAAGTGACTCCAATGGCAGTTGAACCTGAGTGCTGGTGTTGCGAGGCTCCCTACAACTGAGGGATATCGTCAGCCATGTTCAGTAGCAATACCTAGGAATCTGCAAGGCAAGTTTATCATGCCAGAGCAGGGGTGTAAACTATTTCCTAACAAAGTACTTCAAGGTAGGAATGAATACACGTTCAAAAAGTTGGTAATGTGGGAGCTAGGTAAGGAAGCCAAAGTTAGAAAGACACCTCTCTGCACGTGAGAGACGGTGTTTTTCCAAACTCTGCATATATCCCTGCAAACTCCTTATCAAAAAAAACCGAAAACAAACAACCAAAAAAGAGAGAAGGGAAAAAAGAAGGTGGACAAAAGGAAAGTGTGGTTGTCTCATACTGCTCAACAGGCAATTCTGAGATCCTTCTGGCAAGATCAACTGAAGCTGAATTTGTCATTGTTTGGCTTGTCTCACCCAGCTGGTCGGGTCAGAGAGCTTCTCTGACCTGAGTCCGCAAGTGATGGACAGGTCTGTAGAGGGCATTATCACAACATAATCACATGGAATGAAAGGAAAACNCCTTCTGCAAATCTTTCGGATAATACATCTTTTCTTATTTTACTCTGAATCTGTTAATGCTTCTGTTATGTAATACGGTTTTCACAGCAAAATATGGCCTGGAGAGTAGTAAATGGAGCAGTTCCAAGGATCCACAAAGATCTGCAAAGATTCTGTTGCACCGCTGAAGGAAGCATTAATCATGGTCAGAAATATTTCCTGCTGGGTTGTAGTGTGCTCTCTGATTTCCTCTACCCCTCAGGCACTAGTGGAAATTCCAACTGACATGGAGGCGTGATAGTTTGTTGGGTTTTTTTTTGCTGGTTTGTGTTAGCTAAATCAGTTTTGGAATAGAACAGAGGGTCTGTAAATTCTTATTGGTATTACTGCTTTTGCCAAAACCAACTGCAGCCAGGAAGAAAAACACTGGAAACCCAAAGACCCTGGTCAGGAGGAGACCAGAGGAAGAATTCTGTTGGCCTGGGGTCTTTGAAATTCCTTTTATCTTTTTGTGTATCTGTCTGTCTATATGCGTGTTGCTGGGTTGGGGGGAGTTTAGGAGACGACATGCATTTGGAGCAGCCGGTGTCACGAGTTCAGCCGTTCACTTGGATTTACAGGTTTTATTTAGTTGCAGCATATTGACCACGGCATGAAAATTAATTTTTAATACGCGGAAAGCTTAAAGAATATAGAACTATGAAATATTCTTGATTTGATGGCCTGTATAAAGGGACTAGCTCTTGTGGGCCCTGAACCAAAATTGTGGCAAGACAAAAAGATGAGGAAAAAAAGGTCAGGGTTTGTGTTGAACTGAAAAGTTTTGTTCGACCCTGTAAAATAAATGCACATGAACTTTGAAATGAAAATAATAACCAAAACCAAAATATTCTGCTTTAAAAATGTCAAAGTTCAACCCTTTCAAATTATTCTTTCTTCCCTGCCTGTTAGGGATCAACACCATTTACTGCATGTGGAAGCAACCTTGTTCTTGCCACTCAGAATCACACTATAGCTAAATAATGATGCCCTGCTCTTGTCATAGTACGTCTTTCAAAATAACGCTCTGCTCGAACGTGGAGCAATTTAGGCTTCGTATAACCTATGAATGACATTCCTTATTATCTTTGTGGCTTATTTTGACCTTTTGTCTTCTGGTGAAATAGAGCTGAAACTTCCCAGAATCCTCCCTTAAGACCTTTTCTTAATAGTACAAGGGATATATTTAGCTCCTAGGGAAATTTAGGTAGCGGGGTAGAATTTTCATGAAGGTTGTGGTAATGTCCCTGGATAATATTCCTGTGCATTTCATATTTCTAATGAAATCATGGTGCTTGAAAACACATCTCTTATGGGGGTACGCAATGATATCCACCAGTTTGCGCTGTTACTCTTTTTCCTTTTGTGTATGGGAGCAACAAGGATGGATCGGAATCACCTTGTGCTGTACAGCGTGAGCAATAGTAGTTGCCGAGACAAGAACTAGAGGAAATGTGTCTCAGATGAGCAGTTCTCAAACACGTTCATAAACGCATCAAGAGCTGGCACAGTGGATCGGCAGGCGCGGGTATTCTGCTTCTCGTATAGCTCCCCATATCTCCTCCAAGCACGACATTGCAGTGAGGCCGTAATGAACACTCAGACACTGGCTGGCAGCGAGACACAGGAACTGTGGCTAAAGGCTGTATAAAATGTATAACAAGAGAGGGAGTGGCAGTCAGGAAAAGCAATACTGGCTGACAAATGCAGACTTGGTTTTGTTATGCAGCATTGCTAGTGTTATTCCAGTGTGAGAGGTGTCAGCAGAAGAATCCCAAAACACAGAGTCATTCAGAACTGTGGGTTACTTTCATACAAAGAGTTCTCATACAAAGAGCTTTTTTTTTTTTCCCTCTAAGAGCTTCATATTTCTGCTTGCAAGAAATAGCGATTCATTTCATCCTTGGCTACTGTCACAGTTTTACAGTGGATAACAAAAAATGTTTTATGGCCCCCTTGATCCACTGCAGCCTATGGAGTAATGGGAATCAAGCAGGGGTTGGTCAGCAGGTCAGAGATGCAGGTGAATGAATCCTTTGTTATTCTTGCACTTGTGAGGTCGAGGTACCGCTCACATTAAGGAGCAACTAACTTTTAATATTTTTCAATTACCAGTGATTCTGAAAAAGGCAGTCTGAGCACTTCTGCGTGGCACGTTATTTGAAAGAAAGGCATCTCCACATGAGTACTGGCCTCATGATCAGATGTCATTCATAAATAATAGTATTCACAGGATAAATATTTATTGATTTACATTCTGGCTGTATATGCTGTGTGCTGCTTAGAAAAACATTCTACTCTGGGAGCCATTATCCTCTCTGGTCGATGTACACATTGCGAGGCAAAGACTGGAAATGGCTTGTTTGATGTCAAACAGTCAGTGTCACCTTCTCTAATCCTTAGACATGTTTGCAATTGAATACCTGCTGGCAGAGATCCATACACCAAGCCCCTGTTTAGAAACTGAGCATTTAATGCGGGAGATACTTATTTTTGCCTTTTACCAAGCACCGGTGGCTTGCAATTCTCCCTTCAAGTGTACCCAGGAAAACATCTCTGAAAATAACACTGAGCAATGTCACAAGTGAGTAAATGCGTTTTTGGAGACTGTGACGATCTCTGATGCAGAAGAGTGCGATATGTAGTGAGGTGTACAAAATGAGGTTACACATCCCACAAGTGCATTGTCGCCTAAATACAGGACTGATGTGCTTTCAGTCTTTGTGTGTTGGGCATTTTGGCTGCTTGGTGAGTTGAATAGAGTTGATGTTGCTGTATAACCTCTTTTTCTGATCCGAACTGGTGAATTTAGTCACCTTTCTCTGGGATTTCTTGTGCTTCTTACTGGTATAATATCTATTGTCTGACGTCTTAGATGAGCCACAGGTGTGGAAAACGTAAGATTACTTACGAAAATAATTTTTCCGTGTTCCCTCGTTTATTTGAAGTCAACAGAGATTTTGTTGCTGCATGGGGAAATGAATGCTATAGCAAAGACCTGCAGTCTTCATACCTTAGTGTTGCCATACCTAAAGGTGATGATTGCTTTTTACACTTCTCACCCCTCAGAGTGCATCTTCTGGGCGCGTACTGCAGCAAAGATCTGGGTGTCCTGTTCTCTTTTCTTCCTATATCCTGAGTAAGGAAGATAAACATGCGCTGACTTATACCCAGCTATATATACCTTTTGGCTGGAAACAGTGTGGCATTGTCAAGGCGTGCTTGGGAAAGCTCAAGCAAACACAAGACTGCAAAACAACTGTGCTCTTATTCCACTTCCTTGTGTATGAAAGGCATTTTTATCAGCCCTTCTCTATCTGATACACATCCATTAAATTATTTCTGTAGCATAGTCATCCGAGGCTCTCCTTGGCTGTCTGTAAAACACTGGCCAGATGTAACGCCTATCCTGTTCCTATATTCCATTGCCAGTAAGTAGCACTGCCAAAAATCTGCAGAGAAGGTAGGGGAGAAAGATATTTCTCTTTCTTTATTATTATTGGTAACGGGAGCTGAGTGAAAAATGGATTTTTAGGTCACTGGATGTTAAAAAAATATTTGCACTCAATCCAGATGGTTTGTTTCAATAACGGTTTTAGTTTTGACAATTCCCAGAAATAACTTCTAAAACCGAATCAGATAATGAAATTTGAATTTAAACTGGAAAATTGAAACTTTTTGTTTTAAACATGGTGAACTTCAGGGCATTTTCTTTTTAATGAATATCTTATCAGAATAAATATGTGTTTGGAAAATGTTCCCACTACTAAAATATCACCAGTTGGACTTAATCACTTAAGTCACATAGGCATTAGGAAAGTGGATGAGCAGTCTTTAAAGCAAAGTAAACGAGAACTGGATTTGCAGGAACACTTCGTGTCCAGAGAGGTTTCCCTGGTCCTTAGTTGTAGGACTGAGTACTCTTAAAAAATCTGACTTTCTCACTTAAGTTCCCTGTTGGCTGCTGCTCTTATTTATTAATACTCAGATGCTCTCGCCCATGGTGTCTTTCCACCCAGAGGGGATACTGCGGCCCGTTGCCCATGGATACTGCAGCGGAGCGAGGCAGGGAAAGAGAGTCCTGTGAGGTTACTCTGCTGTGGTGACCATCGTCGCCAGGACCCATGAGGGGACCTCCACAGGAGAACAGAAGTTCCTACTGCCTGAGCTAAAAAGCTGAGCTCTAAGCAGAAGGTTGTGGAGAAATGGATAAGGCCGAGAAGGAAAGACACTGTGCTCGATGTTAGCGCTTAACCTCCCCCCACAGCCCGAGCTGCCCAAACCTTGTTATTTCAACTATTCCAAATAACTTCTGAGATTTGTCTCTAAATCTTGGGGTAGCACTAATCCAGGGAAAGAGGTTTTGGTAGTGTAAGGCCTTGTCAGTAGAGCAGCTTGTGAGAGTGAAGCAGCTTTTCTTAAAGCTAGCGTGTATACACCAGCGTAGTGTTTCTGTGCCAGTGTAAGCTGTTGACTTAGCACTAGATTCACCCATGTAGGCTCCATTGATACTGGCACCATATGCACACGTTAGAGTGACGCAGACATCCCTGGCCCAGTCAGACCTGTAGCTCTCCCACCGCTGAGACCAAAGGTTAGACAACTAACACTTTGCCATGTCCTTCACCGTTCTTTGCTCAGTTTTGCATGACCTGCGACTCAGCCACTTAGCTCTGCCTCCGACTGCACTCTCTGCTTCGTGTTTGGCATCTAACTACATATTGCTGGTTTTTATCAGCCTGGTGGAGCATGCTATGGGAGTGGGAGCTGCCTGGATGCTGGTCCTCAACATAACCCTCTGGCAGCTTACAGCAATGTCGACTGGAAGATCACGAGACTTGGTGTTTCTGCCCAGCCTTGTTCTCAGTTAAATATTGAGATGGCTGTAATTCTCGGCACATGAGTTATTGCCCTCAAGTGCTGCCTAACTCCCCAGGGCTTGCCGTAGCTGGGGAGTCATGGCGTTTAACCGACTCGGCCAGCTCTAAGGTTAACTGAGGACAGCTGTTGTATGCGGGATGCTGGCTTGTTCTGCGCCGGCCTCATGCATCTCCTCCCCACGTGAAACATGGGAACAGTCAGAATGGTATTTGAGAGGAGGATGGGAGCGCAAGCCAGGCCTCTCTGGGATCTGTGCGTGTGTGTGCTAATGAGGTCCAGAGGTGATGCCAGACAGCAAAGTGTAGTTTGCACATGAGTGCACCAAGAATGCACCAGCTATTCAACGATAATAAGTTTTTATAAGCACACGTTTCTGACCATGTCAAATTTTGTACCCATTCAGCTGCTAAAATCCATGGAATTTGACACTGGGGAAACAATCACATTTGAGAAGAGCTTGTACAAAGGGGAACTCACATTGCTTCCCAGCTAAAGCCTGAGCAGTTGATTGGCTTTTCTAACACAATATCACACATTTATTCCTGAAGCAAGATTAACACTTTAGAAGAAGAAAGATTAGTCAGCAAGATTAGAATAGAAAACATTCTTAGAGAGCTGTATTAACCATGAAGAACCATCTGCTCTCCACAACTGCAAAAGCAGAAGAAGATTTTTCTTCCACAGTTTTGAATGGTAGAGTTCTACAAACACATAAATGGGGCCTAGTCTGTTCTCAGCTCAGAAATCCCGTTATTTTCTCCAACATTACTTCTGTGGATAAAGTAAAACGTGCTTAAGGGTGCAAAGAAGATGAGCAAACAGAAAAGAATCATCTTCCTAGAGACCTCGGTGTCCAAATACCCAGACAACACCAGAAGATGCTGATGTGCCCAAGGGTTGCTCACACTGAAGTGAGAGGGGAACGCAGTGTCTTCTCCATTAGAAAAAAAAACGCTGGAAGTTAAATCATGCGTGCTATAGAAGATCGCTGGCGAGAGAGACTCAGTAGGATCAAGGAGGGACAATGGAAAGAAATGGAGCCTGGATATGAAGAGAGAGTAGGAATCAGGCTGATGCTAAAAAAGAAGAGAAAACAAGAAGCAAAACTGCCTGGATAACTTTTCATTTACTTTGGCTGAAGTTGACATACCAAAGGCACAAGAATTTCCCACTCACGTGGGGTGAACAGGCTGTGTCAGGTTTGAGGTGCTGTAAATCAGCATCATTTCACTGACGTCAGGAGGCCCACCCTCAAGTACATCACCTCTTCCCACTTTTCAAGACCATCCTATAACTCACCTTTCCTCTCAGTACTGTCCATTCCTTAGTTTAAACAGAAATATTGCTGGTGTTAAGTAGTTCCCTGATTCTGGGGTCGTCATCATTGCAGTAGCACCAAGGTGTCATCCTTTTTAAAGAGAAAAAAGCTCTTAGATTGAACTCTTTTATTGTCCGTGTTGCCTTCCTGAAGTATTGAAGTACAGGAGATGAATGCAGTGAAATCTCATTTCCCACACCGCTAGTCTGATATCAGTTTACCACAATAACCGCTCTCTGGAAAAATAAACATTAGGTCAGAATAAGGCAAACTACAAAACACAAAGAGATGAAATATTAAGGAAATGGTGAGCAGTCACTTGAGCTTGTACAGTAGCACTTAACTTTCTCACCCTGAAGTCTCAAGTGAGGTGAACGGAGTTACTGAAACTCATTAACCATGAATCCATTGTTCATTTTAAGCTTTTTCTATGGGGTGATCGATACTTCAAAAAATGCGTGGGAACTGGAGGAGATTAGGAACAAATAATAAAAGTGAAACCAGATTACAGGCCTGATCCTTTCTCCAGTGTGCTTTTGTGCAGTTTAATTCCTGGGCGGTGAGGAAAACAGTGTGGTTCAAGACAAGGCCAAGGAACTTCTGCTTAAAATCCGATTCCGCCTCTGGTCCCCCCCTCACGCCATCTTTTGTCTCGGTTTTGTTTTGGGGCCGGAAGAGACTCTAGCAGGCCGTTTGGGGGTGAAATAAAATTTTACACTCTGCCATGACAAACTTTCTGTCTTTAACAATGGCTGTGTACAGTGCCTGCAGCAGTAAGGTGTGTAAATTAAGAGGTCAGGTTTTTCAATAACCTCTGGTTTATGTAGAGTCATTTTTTCTGACGCAAAACACTGCTGAACCCACCCCGCCAGTATTACACCACCAGAGCAACCTGCAGTGGGACAGCACTGAGTTTCCAGGCTGAGGATTTGGATCAGCAACACATGTACCACCAGTTGAGGACAAAAAAGCTGTAGGAAAATACTCATGCGTGAGCTCTGCCCACTGACACATGGGAGACGCCTGACAAGAGCAGACACTGTCAGTGGTAGCAGGTAACAAGGTAATAGTTGCAGGTGATGGGCCATGAGACTAAAGTGGACACAGAGAGCTTTTTGAAGTGTTGCACAACAAGGGCTTTAGAAGTAGGACTGCTGAGTGAGGGGCATGATGAACCCTCGGGGTGGAAAACCCTTCTTGAAATTTTTCTGTGGTCAACCTGGAAAGAGTCAGTGAAACATGAGTAGTATTTCTTTTGCTGCACGTTGACATAACTGTAGCAGAATTTGGTTCTAACTATTTAAGTGTGATGGATGAGCATCGTCATCTGCCTGGAGAAACTGAGAAATGACGGCAAAGTCATCTGAGGACAGCCCGTGGGAGTTGGTGAATATCCCAAATCCATGGTATAGCATCAAAAGACAGCATTTTTTTTTCATATCTGAGCTGTTTCTCTCCCAGCAGCAGGGGAAATAACCTCTCCCCTGCCTGATACACCTTTGCCTCTTGCCTCCCCTGTCATCTCCAGGCCACAGCTGGACTTTGAATTAGCTGGTAATGGGAGAAGGTGGATTGGGAGCTGTGCCTGAGCTATAAAGAGGGGAGTTTTCATAGGACAGAGAGGCCAGACCTTGTGAAAAGGTCTGTCTCATCTGGGATGGGATGTAAATGACCTTACTCTTCCTCTGAGTTAAAAGGAGCTGGTTTGAGCTTATTTCAGCCCGTTGAGGCTTCTCTTTCCCTAGGTGAAGGCAAGGACTGGGCCCTAAATGGGTGGCTAGGAACTTGAGCAAAGCAATTAGGGCTGGAAACAAGGAAAATTACGGAGTACTGCTGTCGACTGAGCAGGTTCACAGCCAGTGTAAGGGCATGCTCACAGGATCATGCTGTCTGGGGAAACATAAAAAAAAAAGAGGGAGGAATTGTGTGGATAAAGTAGAATTCATTACTGCTACAGAAATAAGATATGGCCTTTTCCTTTGACTTTGGAAGAAAAATGTGTATGATGCTGAATAGCCATGTGACTTTTTTATTAGATCCTGGGTCAATTTTGCCTCCTCCATCACTCCCACAAAAGCTACCTGATTCATCAAATTAATCAAATATAATGCATGTGGGAATGCTTTGCCGAGGCCAGTGCTTTAGCTGATGTAAATCAACACATTGATCCTACTGGAATGACACCAGGATCTCAGCTGAGAAATTGGCCTGTGCTTTTCTTTCACCCTTTCTTTCTCTCGAGTGAATAATGTGTCCCTAAGGTACAAAACTAATTACTGTAGGCATATTGCTCTCTCACAAAGGAAAGACTCAGGAATTCAGGTA
Source organism: Stercorarius parasiticus (assembly GCA_013396915.1). Taxonomy (NCBI): domain Eukaryota; kingdom Metazoa; phylum Chordata; class Aves; order Charadriiformes; family Stercorariidae; genus Stercorarius; species Stercorarius parasiticus. The sequence goes on along the minus strand of VWZL01003012.1, from coordinate 548,515 downwards.
GGCAGTGTTAGACATAAAGCTGAGGCACAACGTTCAGCCAGATTTTGAGAGGAAATAATTTTCCATCTGTCTTTCAGACTAGGTCTTTTGGAAAATTCACTTGCAATAGTTGCAGTGGGATTTTCCTGCCCTACCTTGCTCTTTGAGGAAGGATGTGGGCAAGACCAGAGTAGGGTGCCCTGTTACATTTGTTCTTAGAAAGCTGGCTTTTGGGATAGAAATTCAGCAGAAGGAAAGCAAGAGTAGAAGCGACACAATGTTGGAACAGAATTTCACGTACTGCTTCGGCAGTACATTCAAACCTCTGAACTGACATTTCAGAGAGGAGGAGACAGGAAAAAAAATGCAGAGAAACTAATAAATGCATCAAGTCGTTCAGCTGAGTGAGTTCTTTTGCTACCCAAATAAAAAGCCACACGGAACTTTTTTTTTCAGAGAGGAGTCTTTCTTCAGAGAGGGGTCTTTCCTTTGAAAGGGCAGGTTTGGCAAGGAGCACTTCTCATTCTCATCTCAAGTGAAAAAGAAGAAATATCTGTTGGCTGACATTTACTTAACGATCAACCACTTCCATGTTTGCTTGTGAGGTTGGAAGGGATCACAAAAGAATTTGATCAAGCGACAGTGTGGATACTTACATTGTTGGAAAAATGGTTCCAAAACTGAGAGTTTCGTAGACTGTACTGTGGATGGGGTGTCTGTACAATACAAAAAGCTGCTGTGAAGAATAGTATTAGACAAGAATATTTTGTAAGATCCAGTGCTATAGAATGGACTGAGATTCTGGTGTGTATAATGCAACATGGTAATTAAACTAAAGTCACTGTTTGTGCTATTCAGCTCATGCTGTTTCATGCGCTTTTTATTCTTAATGTTGAGGGTAGGAAACAATAGGTTATATATTTCAACTCTATCCTCTTTTCTGCTGCATTGATTCTAAATGGCTAGATAATTTATAGGGACTCTCAGCCTCTGGCTTCTGCTTGCCTCTGATTTATTCTTAACACAGGACAATTTGACCATATAAATCTCACATTTGTGTGTGCTTGAGTGTCTTAAGTCATTCCTCTCAGTGTTTGTGTATATGTAAACTTGCATGATGCTTAATAGAGTATTTGTAACCCAGTTGTGATAACTGCTCATGGTCTACTTTATTAGCACACAGTATTCCTCTGTGATTCTTTCTCCTCCTTGCGAGCAGAGGAACAAGCAGTGTCAAGTATCAGCGTTACCATTTATTCTATCTACCGTACATCGTAGCCTGACGCTTCAGACAAAAGGATGGAATTGCCAAATGCGTCAGCTTTCTCCCGAGGCCTTTAAGCACTGGAACAGCAGTTGGTGGAGTTGTGTAGAGAGTGGATAGTCAGGGACGAGGGTGAGTGTGGGGGTGAAATGGCAGTCGCGGGATGTTCCTTAGCGTTTCATCTTTGTCCTTCAGCATTTGTGAAAGCTACTCAGTAAATATCATCTGGGAGAAGGAGAATCCGGGCTCCACAAAAGGTGTTTGTAAGGCGTGATTTCATGGTGCTCAGAGAATAACAGTGGGAGAATAAAGCCAGCGGGAGCTTGTGCTTTCTGATGAGAGAGGGAGGTGTGTTTGCTGGGTAACTAAGATCACTGGAACTGGCAAGTTCTCTTTTGGTTCTTTTTCTTAGCTTTGTACTGACTTGGCTGGTATTGGATTTCTTCTTTGCTGATTGCAAGCTACCAAGGATGTAAAATGCTGCTGTGGTGTTTGCTCTTCTGGCATAGTCTTCGGTCTCTGTGGGCATGGGAAAACCTAATCTGATGAAAGTACTTGTGGTTTCTTTTTACATATGAGGTTCAAACATGCCAAGAAAAGGAGCTGGGTGGTCATACAGATACATTTCCGGCCTAAGGGAACCAGAATAACTTCAGTGCCTTCAAAGACCGATTAACGTGACCCGGGGAGCTCAACTCTATAAGCTATATGGCTTTAGTTCCCTGAACCCAGTGAACCATCTGAAAACAGTGAATCCTATGGTCGACTTCTGAACCTTCTGCTGAGGTAATGGAGCTAGACAATGCAAGAACCATTAGATTTTAAGGTGTGGCCTATGGTTTTGGACTGATAAAGAAAACGTTACGTTAACTGGTTTCAATGCATTTTCCTATCACGCTGGGTGATTGGGATGCATTTGTTTCTTCCTCGTCAATCAGATAGTCAAATTCTGTTTTTAGAAACGTGTTCTGTTCTCACAGTACTTTAAGAGCTGTAAGAAAAAAATATATACCTGTAGTATTTTGGTGCCTAACTCCAAACTGATTTCACCTGCATCCGTTTGGGGACCTGGGCCTTTGTACTATTCTGCACTGATTTCTTCTCTATGCTTCCTGAATGAAAGAAGCATTTGTGAGAATATGAGAATATGAGATCCTAGTGTATCGCCAAAGGCGGCAGGCATCTAAACATACTGTGGGTATTTGGGCAAAAGCCACTGTTGTAAACAACAGTTTTTAAACCAAGGCGTTAGGGTTGCAATTTTGCCAGAGTCTTAATTTTTAATTGGGCCAGGGAAAAGCCATATTTGAAGTTGTAATAAACTTGCAGGTTATCTGGCTGTATTGCAGTCTGCCTTATCAGTCAAACAGGCATTTGTCTTCCAGTTCCAGAAATGTTATTGTGATGATGATGTGTGAAACGGAAAGAAGACAATTACCGTTTCAGACACGCCGAACTGGCACTCAAACCGACTTGCTCTAACTCGAAGAGAACAAATCTGACACGGAGACCATTCAGTGTAAATAGCAGCTACAAAAGAGCAGTATGCCTTTATTTTCTGATCACGGTAGGTTAACAACCGCTTGTTAGTCCCAAGGTGTTCTCTCCTTCCCAAAGCCCATTACTCTGGAAAAGAAATGGGTCTTGAAATTAAGATCAATGAATCTCAGCAAGTGATGAAGCATGTATTATGAGCTATTACAACTTTATTGGCAAGTGTCAGGGCAAAACTGTTTAGGGGCTGTGAGTACAGGAATGGATGATAAGAGTCTTTTCATTTATTAATCACGTTAGTTCACATCTGAATCTCAGCCCGCTGAAAAATAATCAGCTCCGGAGAATGGGCACATAGAGCAGAACACGGTCAGCTCATAGCTTGGTTGTGACGTCTGCATTTTACTACTTATACTTCAAGAGGATATGCCAGGTTTAATGACTCCGGACAATGGTGACAAAATGTTCATTATATGTGGAAGTTTATTAGATTAACTTACTAGGAGACATTTTGTCAAAAACTTCACTGAGACACTGACAGTCCTGATGCTTCATGTTTTAAATTGGATATTAAGTGTTTTCAGTTTAACAACTACGAAAAATACATCATCAGTAGTTGGATGCTGAAGCTAAAAGATGTGATTAGAAACAAGGGGTGGCTTTTTATTTGTGAAGGGATATTTATCAGTGGAACAATTTACCAAGTTTCTACCACGGCAGCTTCTTAATCCTTGGAAATTTTAAACGGAAGGTGGCATTTTATTTTTATTTTTAAAAAAAGTTTCAGATTGGTTTATGCAGGAATTAATTAGTCATGAACCTGTGTTTTACGCTGAATGTTTGCAACTGCTTTTTTCTGGCAGCATAATCTAGAAATTTATCTCATGGGGTTTACGGGGTTTACAGACTTGACCAACAAACTGCAGGAAAATTGTAGGAGTCATTTACCTCCTTGCAGAAGTTGTTACAAGCTCACAAAGCAAATGTGATAAGCCTGTAATTACTTTCTCAGGGTCACAGATCTTAAAATCTTAGAAAGGCGATACTTCAAAGACTTTCTGTGGACAAATTTTCAAGTGATTTGCACTCACAAGTGATTTGTGCTTGCAAGATTTTTGAGGAGTTGCTCAGCACCCACCTTACTAGTACTTCTGGGCAGGAAGGCGGTTAGTTGTGAGAATTCAGCACCAGGATTCAGTGTTTAACACTGCCAGGTACGGTTGGACTTTTTCTGACAGAACCTATTGTAAAGTACTTATAGACACTGAACCAGATTCTTCTCTGGTTCTGAGGGTGGCTTTCTCCCGTCCCTCTAGCTATCTTGGCATTGATGTCTGCTGTGAGTATCTTGCAGAGAAAGGAAGGGAAGATCAGCCTAGCAGGAGGACTACGTTCATGTGGGGAGAGGAGTGCATTTGCAATCACATCCAAGAAATCAGTTGACAGGTACTGATCAGCCACATACAGCTGTCCTTGTACCAAGGTTACCCTTGCTGCTGCTTGGAATGGAGGGAGAAGGAGAGGATTTAAAACATTTTTGTTCATTAAAGTATGACAAAAGACCTCATTCTGTCCAGGCATACAACCTGCAAAGCTGTTTAGGGACTGAAAGAATCAATTGAGGCGATCCAGTGGTAGCAGAACAAAAGATCTCAGCCAGTGTAATTAGCTAAGTACTACATGCTGTTCCTTCAGCCCCCACTTAGTTAATCAATCAGGACACTGAGTGACGATACGTATTTCAGGCGGATGGCTGAGTGAAACACATCTCTTCCTTTGACAGGCAGGCTGAGCTCATACACTGGTCACAATCACCTGGGCTCCCCTGAAAGCCACGTCTGCCTTGTGCTGTTTATATGCATACCTTTTATCAGTAATTGAAACCAACTTCCCAATAGATCAACATCCAAGACTGAGGTTCCTGAGTGAATTTCTAAGGAAAATAGAAGCGATAGGACGAGGGGTAACAGCTTTAAATGGAAAGAGGGGAGATTTAGATTAGGAATTAGGAAGAAATTCTTTGCTGTGAGGGCGGTGGGACACTGGCCCAGGTTGCCCAGAGAAGCTGTGGCTGCCCCATCCCTGGAGGGGTTCAAGGCCAGGTTGGACGGGGCTTGGAGCAGCCTGGTCTGGTGGGAGGTGTCCCTGCCCAGGGCAGGGGCTTGGAACTGGGTGGGCTTTAAGATCCCTTCCACCCCAAACTGTTCTATGATTCTATAAATTCACTATAGGAAATTAAATCTAAGGAAATTTCTAACGGAAAGATAAAAAAAAGGGCAACCTGGAAGGTTAACATGCGGCTAGGACTGAGGAATGTCTTGGTTCAGTTTCAAGGTCAGTTGCAGGCTGTTTTGTACAGTTAGCGAATCCCTCAGTCTGCCCAGGCTTCCACCTGAGAAATGAATAGCATAGCACTCCATCCCTGTCTCTGCTTTGCATGTTTTATAGCTCTGTGAAGACATACACAAGCCTACTGTTGGCAGCTGTAATTTTGGTAGGGATCTCTAGCATCCACTATTGTGCCAACAGTAAAGGTCAAGAGGCTGCCGCCATCGCTGTACTGTTTTCATACATTGTGAGAAACTCTGTATTTTGGCTATACATGTGATTAAGGCATTAATCCTTGCCCCAGTAAGGGTCAAAATGCAGGAGAGAATCAAACTGCTAAGCCTCTGTTCAAATCTGGGGGTCTGTCCTGTCAGCAAAAGGGAGATTCAACAAAAGAGGGTCAGCTGGCTGCGGTCCTAATTCAGCTTGAAGAACAGATGCTGGGAATTTTCCTGTAACTGTTGCTTTGTGCAGCTTTTCAAAGGGACAGCACTGTACATTTTTAATTATTATGTTGGCAAGGGTGAGAGTAAACAGCGGCAGTTCAATATTAGTGTTCACAAAAGTCTCTGCTGGGACAGCTGGAAAGTCAGACTTGCAGCCCTAAGGCTTGTTGTCCCATTTCCCTGGGGTTTTGCTCTTCTCCTGCCAGGTCCTTTGAACGTGATCTGAAGTCTTTAAAGCTCATCCAAGCTTTTCACATATTCAGTACAGTCTGCTTCGATACAGACTAGACAGTGCCTGTTTTTAACTTACCAGGTTAAAGATCCTTCTTCTGAGAGAGAGGATATCTTTAAAAATTATCCCTCCACGAGATACCCTGCCATCAACCTGGTGGATGTGAGTCCAGGGTCACGTCACAGGCCTTGCGACTCTCACTCTGCGCAGCGCCTTGCTTGGCGTGAAGAAAGCTGGGAAAAATCTTGCCCGAGATTTGGATGATAATTCAGGTTCTGGAGGTTTTTAATGCATAGGGTCAGCGGCACAGCTGACGGGAGTAGAGTTAGACTTGTGAATCGCTGCTCACTGTTTCTTGGGTTAAGCCAGGCCTAGCGCGGACAGGGCTTGCTTTCTGAGGCAGTGGATAGGGTTGTTCTAGAGAGAGGAGGCTGCAAATTTCAGGGTTCAAAGTGTGGGTTTGCTTTGGGTTTGGAAGCCTTGAGGAACGGTTGTTACTGGCCATCTTCAGTCATAGCAGAGTGAAATACTCATTCCAAGCCCTCTTACAGCGGGAGGGCTTTTTCTCTGGATATAGGCTTCATCCAAACCCCATTAAATGGAAAAGACATATACTGAATTTAGCAGTGCTTGGTCAAGTCTCCAGAAGGATATTCGTTAAACTAATTCCAAACAGCCCAAACAGTGTCTGCCACAATATTTCTGCCTTGAGGTTTTGAGTGTACTTTTTGTTCTTTCCTCTTAGAACTTTTACGCAATCTTAAAGTTTTCTGCAGCTTGTTTAACTCAAAGCTGTTGTTGCAAACTTGTTTGCCAGAAGGGACATTTTCATCATTCACAGGACCTATTTTTAAATTCCGCAAAGGTTCCTTAAGTGAGAATGATATCCCAGAGAACTGTACAGGATGCTGTGGCTACGGCAGCTGATCTCAGGAGCGCTGCGGAGCGACTTGGAGCTGAAACAATTGACCATATTCATTGAAGCGGCGGGGAGACCATAGGGAAACAGAATGTAGTTACCTTCACTGGAATTTGGCCAGCGTCCCAGCTGCCACTAATGCCTGTGCTCTTACAGGAATGTCCTGGGATTTTCATTAATGTATGATTCAGCTTATAAAAACATGTGCCTGCTGCCTTAGCCCCTGGAGCTATGGCAATTAAAGAAATGCGATTTAGCCAACGTGTAACGACTGGCTTTAGCAGGCACATTCCCTTCCTTTCTACTTATTTCTGCTCCCCTCCCCTTCTTTCTCCTCCCCGTCCCCAAAATGCAAAAGTAAAATTTCCAGTGCATTGAGTAAACAGCACACACAGTGCTGTGCCCCATTCAGGTTGTGTTTTGAGCACACGGTCTTCGTGGAGCTGCACAGTCACAAAAGCGTGCTCTGTAAAATCAATCCAATGGCTTTCAGAGGGGAACCATCAGAGAGCGCCTGATCCTGGCTGTCAGACTGACTTACCTTCTGCCAGGGAATGAGGCCCCCATGGATGCTCTTGACTACTCCCATCGTCTGTGAAGCAGGAATATGATTCTTTGGTGCTTAAGACTGAAAGCAAGAAAATGGAAAAGGTTGTGCGATATTCAGATGTAAAGTGTTCCCTGTACCCGGTCCAGCTAAGCTGAGACACATTCATACGTCGCCTTGTGTCTTTAACGCCGATACCTCCAGGACTACACGCAAGAATAGAGGAGACTGGCAAGTCAAAGGGGCCTTCTCATGCTGCGGGAGTTAGGTCGCTTTTTGTGTGCTCCCCTAGTTTAGGAATAAAACTGGAGTAAGCCCAGCAGTACTCATGGAAAACATGCCTTTGTAATCCAATTCATTCCTGAGGTCGAGGGCCTTTCGCTGCCGATGGCCAAACAGGTCGTTTCACATTGCCCTTGTTAGTGGGAATCTTGTAGTTGTTTGTCCTATCAGTTTATTTTCAATGACATTTTTGGAAACAGAAGAGCAGCAAAAAAACTGAGAGAACTGTGAGAAACCAGGAAATGGTACCAAGTGGAGGGGAAGGCAGGAAGGGAATGCAGGTTTTCAGTTTGTATTTGAGATGCTTGCTGTGGATTTTTCCCTGGCACATATGGCAGAACAAGAATTTGAAACCCTTACTCTAGAAAGGCATTTGCATGTCATGCTGGTGGGTCTAAGCCCTGCGTTTTAGATGCAGGGCAAGCTGTAAATATAAGCTTCCACAAACTTAGCAGCCATCTGCACTGAATATTGAATATTCTATGTTTTCACACAGAAAACAGGTTCAAAAGACCAGCTTAAGAGCAAGAGCTTTCTGGCATGCAGGGAGGAGGAAGACAGTGGGCAATGTGTCTGGTGTTTTCACAGGTATGTTTACCTCCATCCATCTCCATGGCACCTGACAGCGTCACTGGCCCTGAAAACATGGATGTGCCTCAACCTGACCTGCAGCCAAATTAATTTATGTGTTTACTGCAGCTGGAAATAGTTTTACCAAAAAGTGTTTGGCTTGGTAAATGAATAAGCTTGGAAACGCAACTATAAATCCTCTTCCCTAAAAGAAGGGCTTGATAAGACGGTTCCAAGAAAGATGTGGCTACTTCGGGGGATTCAGGTAGGGAGAGGGATAGGTGCTGTGCACATATCTTAATGAACTTCCGTGCTGCTAGTACAGCTGGAACAGGACAAAGTAGAGCAGAGCCTTACTGCCTGAGCTATTACCTTGATTTTCTGGGGCGTATTCTGGAATCTGTGCTCCATGCTCAGCCCTGCACATCTGTATGAGCTGCAGTGGTTTGGGAAGCTTGTGTCTGCTGAGAGAACTGTTGAGGTGGGGGAAAAACTGCTTCCGTCTTGAGAGGATAGAGGCTGGACCTTAGGAAAACAGGCATTGTACTTCATAAGGACTGGGAGCTCTTCCCGTGCATCAGCTGTCAGGATAGCTGTAAAAGAAACACAGAGAGCAGGCACCAGCATCTTTGCTCTTACTATCGTGAGAGCGGCTTTAGGGAGTGCTTTTTCCTGTCACCCACATCTGAAGGGATTTTTTTGGAGGTAGAAGAGAACAAATGTGCTTCCTTGCACACCCTAGCAGTTTTTGCATTATTAGTGTCCACATCTGCAGTGTAAAATTAACATGAAAGTTCCTGGATTGCTATGAAATAACTTGCTAATCACTAGCTAAGCCTGCTGTTATCGCCTTACTTTCAAAATTGCTCCAGCATTTTCTTGAGCTGGCGAAAAACCCTCCCTGCGCAGGTTGAAGACATTTAAGCTGACACGTGGGCAGGGGATTTGGGGGTGCACATGGCCTCTTGGGCACTAGTTAAAGAATTGACACGGAGCACAGACAAAATTAATTCAGTGCTTATTAAAATGAATGTTATCCAACATTTAGTAGCCTAAGGTGCTTTCGGGACAAACTGATAGGCGGCATGCTCTGAACCACAAGGTTAAGGGTACTATCAGCAAAAATGTTAGAAAGCTGCAGAGCAAAGAGACCACAGAGATCATGGCTGGTGGGGCGGGAAGGATTGAAAGATATCAGCCAGACAGGCTGAAGAGGTCAGGACCCCTTTCTCTCATTTCGTAATTAGACAGAGGGCTGCAGCATTCCCTGGTGAGCCTGACTGGCTTTCTAAATTAAGAAATAAGGTAAATGCCACTGTTTAACCGTTTATTCTTGCTTTTCCACACCTTAAAATTTATTCATGCATCTGCCTTAGAACCTTTGAGATGTTCAATCTGGCTTAAGTGCAGCAACTGCTCTATTTTCACAACAGCAGTAATAACTGAATGGCCTTTCAGATTAATTTGCTGCTCATGCGTAACTCATGTTACTGAAAACAGAACTACCCATAGGTTTGAAGGGTGAAATTCAGATTTAGGACTGAGTTGACGGGGTTTCGTTCCTCTTCTCAATAACACTACATGAGCTGCTTTTTTAGCCCATCATTAGAAAAGCGTTCCTAACGGTTGAGTCCCACCAGCTACAAACGAGATAGTAGCGCAGAAAAAAGCGGTTGTCCCTTGAATTTCGAACTGCCGCAGGGTGGCAGCAGGGGACAAGGATATTTATTGACTGCAGGGTGAGGGATTTGAACAAACCGAGCAAAGCTGCGTATCTCCCTTGCAGAACTTATTACTCCATTCCCTCCTGCTCCCAGTAAGACCACGACACCCTGCAAGACATCCACAAGGCCTGAGCAAGGACAGGCTTTTCGGTTCCCGTGCTCTTTTACGCTTGGATGGTCTGGTAGGACCCTGTTTAGGAAAATGCTCGAGCACAGCTAAGACTCTGCACTTTCACAAGGGTTTGTGGTGAGTAGGTTCTCAAATGCTCGGCCAGCCTGTCCTGGCACAAAGTCACGGGATCATGTGTGTGTGCAAGTAGGTGTGCACAGCAGTAGGGAGATGGTGGTTGGAAGTACGCGGACACTTTGATCTTTAAGATACTCGTCCTTCCTGTATGAAATTGAAACTGATATTGCTCCGCTCTCTCCTGTGCTTTCAATCATTTCTGAGTATTTGGTTGTGATTCTTTACTATTTGGGGGTTCTGGTAGTGTCACAGAAAATGCTGCCAGGCAGTTCTTTTCATGGGTCGATTTGGGGCGAGAAGACTCTCATAGGTGGTGCCATGAAGTGCTCTCCACATGAACACCGGTCCCGCAGGTAGCCATGCCTTTGCACGATGTGCTCCAGTGCTCCGATACATGAGGGACCAGAAGCAATACATTCTGCTGCACAAATGCCCATTTTTTAAAAATAGCTGTTGCACTTGGGTCTGCGAAGCTGACCTCTCGGCAGCAGCACTGAGGATCTCAGAGAAACAGTCTTCCTTTTGTCTCCAAGAGGCTCTTCCTTCAAGAAAGCGCTAAAACCCACTGGAGGTGCAGTGAGGAGAAGGGGGCAGGGAGGAAGCTCAACAAGCTGATCTGTAGGCAAGGAAAATGAATCTCCAGGGCTGTGAGCCTGGCATCTTTCATGGGCACTAAATTCACTTGAGAAGACTTTTTAATAATTATAGAAGGCTGGGGGAGTAAAGAAAGGGTTTGCCAAGTGTGATGCGATGACAATGGCTTGGACCGTAAAATTCCTCTTTTGTACTGGCACCGTCACTCTAAGCCGCGCACTGTTGCCATTATCTGGTCCGAGGGGAGTTCTCGCTGCGTTATTGTGGAGTGTGTGTGACCTGGCAGGGAGTCAAAAAACATCGAGCTGCCGTGCTGTGATGAACCGACCCAGCTACTTCTGGAGAGTCCGTTAGCGTTTCCTTCTCATTACCTAGGGATGCCGTCAGTACTCTCTTGCCCTAAAGGACACGTCTCTTGATGTTGAGCTGTGTTTTAATTGCTGTTGGCTGCTCTAAGCTTCGATCTTCAAAGAGTCCCTAAAAATTCTGATGTCTGATTCTCATTAAAATGAGTAAGAGTGAATACCTAAATCCCTTAGGCAGTATTGAATGCCTGGCAAGAGCTCCAGTCGGTTCATCAAGTGTGGCTCTGCTGCATCATCTGGTTTTTTTCCTCATGCATTTAGACCATTTAGTGGTTATTAGCTTGTATTAGTAGGCTCAGGGAGGAAGGAGGAGCATGATGAAGACGGGAATATAAGGCAAAAGAAAGACAGGGAAATGATGGCACAATGAGGGAGAGGACAACCACAGCAAATAGAGAAGAATGAAAACTACGGAGACAAGTGGGGAACCAGTAATATAGATGGAAGGACATCCAAGAGCAGTTCCTCTTGGTTGTAGAGCAGCGAAAATTGCTGTGAAAGAAAATGGCTCAATGCTGGGGACATGGCAAAAATATTAAAGGGGGGGGAGGTCTCATTTGGCATCGGTACAGCGTGACCTGGCAGTCAGCGTAGGAAGTGCGACTCCAGCGCTAATGTGTGATTCTTTCTGTGACCCTGGAAAAGTTACATAAACATTGCTTCTGTTTTTATTCCTCTCTAATTTAGGAACAATACTTCCTGCTGTCTTCCCATGGTGTTGAAAGGTCAGACGAGCTAATGGAAGGAAAGTTCTCAAGGATCATTACTACTGTTGTCATTACTATTATTATTGCTATTTATATCAGGTATAATGGAAGTGTTAATATTGGGGACGGGAAACACAGGAAAGAGAAGTGGCAAACATCAAAAGCAGTAACTGGCCATGCCGGGGCCAAGGATCTGTCTCCAGAAGAGATAAGTGCTACCAGTTCCGGTAGCCAGAAAATCCCATAGTGTTAGGTTTACCTGATTTATGGAATTACCTGATTGCAGGGCAGATTTTCTTGACATTTCTATTTTGAATTCACGTGAGCAATATGCCAAGGCAGGAAGTTCACTGTCTAATCATGCGGTGAAAAAACCCGTCAACAACTGTACTTTGAGAGCCTGCTGGTTGTCTTCCTTTTTCTCTCAACCGATCACAGGTGTGTACACCTCAGCCATGTTTTCTTATGTGGAAATATTTTCCAGTTACCCCAAAAAGACACAGTCAAAAGGAAGTCTCATGGCAGTTGGTCACCTTGTCAAGCTACAATATATTGCCTATATTATGGCAATATAGGTTATAACAGCAAGTATAGAAAGGTAATACAAAAGTTCTTTACAGGATTAACGTCCTGTAAAAAAGGGCACAAGGCAGTGCTATCTAACAAGGATTGAACGGCAAGTTCCAAGTGTCATCATTTGCTCCTTGTTTTCAGAACAGACAGGAGGAGATTAAAGAAACTAGATTTCCTACTATGGCCGTTCCTGTGATGCTAGGTTTGCCTTTCCCCAGACTTGAAAAATTGTCCTTGGAGTAGGTAACAAATACGATTTTGCAGACGCACCTCCAAGCAGTTTGTTTTCCTAGATGGCAAGGACAGGAGGAGGGAGGGCAGGTAAGGTCATGCTGTGAGAAGAAAGTATGCAAAGCAAAAGAAACTGCAAACAGCAAAAAAATAATAACGTGTTCTTATGCCTATCCATTTGCACTCAGTGCGAAAGGTGACATTTCTTGAGGTGGGCCAGTCCTTGCACATTTTACATTTTGCTTTGCAAGTGAGTGCTGGTCCGTGACATCCCACAGTTTGGGGGATACACTGCAGCCACCCAGAAGGGCTGGTTGGAGGTGGTTTGGAGGGTCTGTACAGGTGCCTGTGGAAAGGATTAGGGAGCAGTTGATGTCATTGACTGAAAATCCTGGGATTTGTAGGGTTCGGGTGGTCCTTTAGCAGAACCTTACCGCAGTTTCATTAATTACAACTGTTACCACTGGCTCATTTCCAGCTTTTTCTGGGGCATGGCACTGGGAGAGAAACATTAAGCGCTAGGGTCAGTTCATCTCTGTGGGTAAAGCTGGTGCATACTGCGTTGGCTCCTGCCACGATGATCCAGATAGAGACGGTGACAAGCATGATGAGTGGTACCCTGCACACTAGGAACACAGTAAGTGGAGTGGCTGGGGAATGGGAGTGTATGCGGGGAGCTGGGTTTGCCAGTGATCCTCATTTGCCACGCACTTCCAAGCTGCACCACTGCGATGGGCTCAGTAGCCGTGCAGTAGCTTTCAGGCAGTGCTCTCTCATATGTTGGGTGGCCACGTATTTGATAGCCCCTCACCTAGACTGTAATGGGCTTACTGTCTAAATGTCATAGGAACTGGGGTTTTAATTATTGAAACCTTGTGAGAAATGTGAGAAAGGACTGTGAAGGTGGGGGCAGGATGGCAAAGCAGGGTAAAAAAGGAGTCCTGAGTGGGGAAACCTTGGGTGTGTTTGGGGCAGAGCAGAAGACCTTTCCAGCAGACTCTCTGACAAACAGCTATTTTTAACTCTCACGTTGCAAAGCAAATATTAACTCTCGGACATGTGCAGTCACTGCGCTCTGGAGAGGGGCGAGCTGTATCAGATACAACGGAGTAACAGGGAATGAGTTCTTGTAGCCCCTTGAGCTGATATCGCCCTGATAATCACTGCAGACCAAACAGGATCAAGTTAACGTGCTCCAGGCCCCGGTATTTCTGTCACCTGGTAATATACCCTCTGTGGCATGCATGGAATGGATTGTTTGCAAAAACCAAACAGCGAACAAAGAAGTAAGGCTTTCTGATTCCCACGTGCACGGGTAGGGTGTGTTCTGCAGGCAAGACTTTGCTGGGATAAAAGCTGGCCTCATGAAGGCAATGGAGAAAGAGCAGCAGAAAGCAATCCCTCAAGTTTTAACGCTGCAAAAGGGTAAGCATTACTCGGTACCTGCACAGGCATCGCTTTTCCGTTGCTCTGTTTGTGACTCAAGTGCACATCACTGATTTTTTTCCTTGCCTTGCCAAGTTGTTACGTGCTGTGAACAACAGAAGGGAAAAGTAGGAAGAAGTATTAATGAGATATTGGGTCCCCGGACACCCTGACATGGAACAGCAAGCAGCCAAGTGCTGGGAGAGCCAGGAAAGAAGCCATCTCTTGTCCTCTAGCCACCTTTTTCCTGTACCTCTGGGCTAGCGGGAGGAGGACTGTTTGCTGCCACTGTAAAGCATGTCAGAATGCCATTTTGCAGTTGGTCCCTGCGCACATCACAACTGGCTTTGTGCTGGCTGGAAGCAAGCTGATTTTTCCCCTGTCCTGCAAGTGCACTTGCTTCTCCTCGCCTTTAGGTTCAGCCCGTATGTTGCAAATGTCACCATGTAGCTGAGAGCGGGCTTTGCTGCTGTCTTTCTGCTTGCTGTTGTCACAGCTTTTCCACACCTGTTCCCTGTCCCTGTGTCTCACCTGTCCATTTATACCGTAAGGCTTGGGGCAGGAACTGTCTTTGGTAATGTGTTTGTACCATGCTTCTGAAAGAGGGACCTGGTACGGCTCTAGGCGTTACCTTAGAGCAAACACAGATTAGTTCCTTGTCTTTGTATATATGGAGAGGGGTGGAGAAAATGTATTGTTAGTTTTGCCTTTTGTTACAGAAAAGATCCTGGAGGCTTCTTGAAGGCCTCAATCAAAGCTGTAGCGTAGGTCCATCTTTCTTTGCACATTAGTTGAAAGAAGATTTGATTTTCCCTTCCCCTTCCACTTTTAAACGTAAAACGCTCTGTGGGAGCATAACAGTTCCGTGCTTAAGAAGGTGGAAAATTATCTTAAGAGCTAAGCCTTCTTTCCTCCGCTGGCTTAGGAATTTAGAGTCACCAGGAGGAGTTAGACGCAAACCCATCCAAGCATGTCTTCTTATCTCTTGTAGCTGAAGCCAGCAATCTGTTTTCCATTCACTTCTTGCCACTTTTTGCTGAGGGGCTGACTGCTGAGATTAACCTTGCTCCCAGGACAGGAAACAATCACGCAGGAAATGGAAAGGTGTGGAAGTGTTGGAACCTACAGGGTAGCCCTAGGAATGACCTTGAGTCCTCGCCACTTGTCAGTAACTTGCATCCACCCTGCACGGATCACAGTGGCATTTCTGCAGCTGGATTGCTGCTTTGGTGCCTGCAGCCACCTTGCTTTGGTGCCTGCCCTCGGTAGATTATACTAAAAAAGTTCTTGGTCCCTCTAGATTTACAGCCTCTCTGATGCAGTATCTCGAAAATAAGCCTGGGGATGCCAGAAGTGTTAGTTGTGAATGGTAGGGGCTGGAGTTCTCCTTGCTAGGTGTCTTCTCCAAGCCAAGTAAGTGTATTCATTAACATGTTTCAGGCACATGGGAGAAAATATGTTGTTTTGCCTGTGTTAAATAACAGATTTTTTTTTTTTTGGAAGTGTCAGAAAGATTTCATAGCACTGCTAACCCTTCAAAACCGTGTAGTTTAACTTGTTCTTCTGCTAAATAAAGTTCAGCCTCTCAAGGTGAATTAATTCTATGTGAACCTTGTATGACTACCTAGAATAAATTAGTCTCTCCACTACTATGCTTTGTACTTGGGAGCAGAAATGTTACTGTAGAACAATCCAGAGCACTATGAGAAAAAGTCCCTTCCTTGCTTCCCTGCAGAATAAAACAATAACTAATTTGGAAACACTTTCTTTGGCTTGGAGTAAATGTCAATAGCTAAATTCTCTCGAGATGCATGTCTGCATCAAGGACGGGGAAATCCAGCAGAGACACGGCTCCAGGGGGAGACCTTTGACTTGACTATTTTTTGATTGAATTGTCTTGACTATTTTTTGATTGAATTGTCTTAACTGCTCTGTCGTGCTGACACAGAGGTTGGGGACAATGGGGAAGAATTTCTGTCTGCTGCATGGGAAACACTCTCTGCCCCCAAGTTGTGACATGGCATTAAGTCTGAATGAGGGGAGCAGCATATTCTCTGGAGTCATTCAGCAGCTCCGAAACTTTGTTTTTACGTCTGAGAACCATCTCTGAACTCCACAGGGGCTTAAAAATCACCATCTCCAACATGAAGCCTAAATCAATCAGCTACTCAATGAGTTTACTGAGCAAAGCAAATTTGGCCCAGCGCGCCTCTGTATGCGGAGAGATGCAATACATGACTGGTCTGGTGTGGCTATATTATGCCTAATAATAGACAGGTAAATGAAAGACCCCAGTCTTACCTGTTTGGTGTTCCAGTCTGGGCACTGAGAAGTGATTAAAACCTTGGCTGTTGAATTTGGAAATGGATACAGTCAGTTTTCCTGTATTTTCCCTCAAATGCACAGCTGGTTCAACTCTTTCCCCCAGGTCGCACCAGTGGTAAGGACCTCGTGAGGGACAAGGAAGAGAAGAACCCCAGATTCACTGGAAATGCATTGTTCCACTGGGAAGAATGAAAATGGTTCCAGTGAAATATATGAAAGCAAGAGGTCTAAAGCAGAGAACATTTTTCTGTAATGCTTCTCCTGGGCGAGTCACGGACTCCTTGCAGCAGAGGAATCTTCCTCTCTCAGTTCCTTCGCGGAGCAAAATTTCTTCCTCTCTCACCCTGTCAGTTTGTATAAAATCTTTTTTGGCGGCTCAGGAATTCTGGACAGCCATCTCCAGCAGTTCATTTGTGATGCTTCCCTTCCCATCATTATAATATCTGACACGAAAAGGGCAGTAAGTTTGTCATTGCAATTGCTGCTGCTTCTGTCAACACCCAGCTATGCTGGCTTACTGTTTTTTCCAGAGCATCTCCTGGTGGCACTCAGCAGTTGTACCAACCTGCTGCGTGGCGCAGCTCTCACTTGTGTAACTGCATACATTGTGCATACATATTTGCTTGCTTGCTTCTTTTTTTTTTTATTATTGAGAAACTTCAGCAACTAAGTTTTCAGTTTCGGAATCACATGCACCGTTCATAATATAAAGGACACAAAGATGGAATAACCCATCTTAAAAACTACAGAGAATTTGTTGTTACAAAAGCTCCTCAAAGAAAGGGAAGAGAAAAGAGGAATAAATAAAGAAAAGTTCTTTAAAATAATCAAGAAAGGATCTCAGTCAGACAGCATTCTCTGAACCTACAGTAACCATAGCGAACCAAACAAAAGACAGTAGTAATAAGTCTTATGTATCCTTGGTGATCTGCTTAAGCAACTTCTTGCTTTTACAGTAAGCCAAAAAAAGGGAGAACAGAGGGGTTCAAACTCTGCTGCAGGATCTACTGAATGACAAGAAGCTTCCTCTAATGCAAGAAAACGGACCGGAGTGTTAATGCAAAGCAGGACAAGGGGTGGCCTTTGGGATTTTCAGGAAAGGGCAGTGGGCACGGAAGGCTTTACTGCATTAAAGACGACTGAAGGGACTTGAGTTTGCGTCAGCCCGAGGAGACTATTGAGGCGTTTTGGAGTGGGTGTATTTCAGGAGAGGCCAGCTTGGCAGGGAAGATCTTGTTCTCTCCTTCTGAAAGAATCTGAAAGAATCGTTTAGATACGTTTGTAGAAAACAGAAGAAAGAGGTGTGGGGAGATGCTGAAATCACAGAAGTTTGATGGGATTCCACAGGAAGTGGGAACCATCTTGTAGATGGTTGGTGGAGCACCCTTTTCTGATCGGCACGGACTCTCCCCACGGTCAGGGCCCGTGAGCTACGGATTCGCAGAGACAGCCCCTGGAATGAGCACCGAGGTTTGGATCATCGCCACCCAGAGAGAGCTCACACGTTAAATAGACAGGACAGACATAGGTAGTAACAACTGTGTCCATTTTACAGGTGGGAAACTGAGTCACGGAAACCAAGAGTCTTTCTGCTATTCACAAATGCTTCGCTGTACAGATGCTCCTGCTGATTTCAAGGAGAGGGTTCTTCTCCCCAGTTGTCAGTGCCTGTGGCTCTACTCACAGCATGGACAATAAGACCAGCCATTGAATCCAGCCCTCTAAGGTTTAGCCCAGCACATGAAGTTCAAAACCAGCGTGTGTTTTTGGGTATTCCTAGGTGTTCAGAGTCATCTCTCAGAACTCGACTTGGCAGAGCGGTTGGCTCAATCCATCCAAAAGGAAAAGAACTTCAGCCCCTGGCCGGTTCCCACTAGCTCCTCCTGCTCCTGATGAATGAGCGACAATCCTACACCCAGAAGGTCTGCTGGCTGCATGTCACCTTGTTTTTCTCAGCTTAAATAAACCATAAAAGGTCTTACTGGCTATCGATTGACCTCTTACGCTAGATCCTGTAGCTTACGGTGATTACATTTTTGGCACAAGTGACTGTTGAGAGTGATTTTGACAACGCTGTGGCTGCTCGAGGTACTCCAACACAACTTGCATGCTTAAAACAACAGACCGTATTGCTGGCTCTGCCCTTGCTGGCTGAAAGCATTTAGAACCACTTGAGATTTAGGCAACAGTTGAAGACTTGCCTTCTCATTTTCTCTTACTTGGGACCTGCTCCACAGCGTGAGACAGGCAGTTCAGAGAAGGTAACCGCACGCACAAGCGGCCAGCCTGCGTATTATTTGCCTGCTGTGGCGCCCATAGCTTTGCAAGCATCTTCCTTGACTGCTCAGCGCAGCACAGACCCAGCAGAGTCCCATCCTTGGCTTTGTTCAGCCTCGTCCAGTGAAGCAGGTGTTCATTTAAATAGGTTACACCTACACTGGGGTTTGTTTGCTTTGTTGATAATTGTTACACTGGGTAGAGATAGAGCTTTGTGTTTATAGTGCAGCTTGTTTTGTTTGACTCATTCAGTCCTTTCCTTGAAATATCACCACTCCTTAAACACAAATATTTTCAGAGGCATTCAGAGAGAAGAAATGAACGTGGAGCATCTGAGCCTTGCTTTGGGAGACAGTGCCTTTGTTTCTGGACCTTGGTGGAAACTTGGTAGTCTTTTTGCCTCTTTTGACTCTCCGAATGGTAGTGCCAGGTCACAGGCCTGTTGTAAATGTTTTCCTCCAGGAACTTTAAGGAATTTGCATCCAGGGAACCCCAGCCAAATATATGGGGTACTGTACGTATGCTTACTGTACGTAAGCAATAGGCAGAGATGAGAAGGCTAACAGATTATTCATAAATAGGTAGGTAGGTGGGTAGATAGATTATGAATAGATGAGATAACTCTGTAATCCATGTCTCCATTTATATTCTGTCTAGGTACATAAGTAATACGGTTTCGATGCTGCCATCGAAAGCTTCTAATCGCAAGAAGTGGGTCTTGTTTTAGGGTCTGGGGTAGTTTAAGTACACAGGAGCAAAACAGATCATTCTCAGCCCTGGAATTACTTGCAGATGACTCTGTACTTGTGCTAGCAAACATTCCCTAAAGGCATTATTTACTATGGTACTGTGGCTGGCTGCGTGGCCTCGCCAGCTGCAGTTTAAGAGCCCTTGGCATAGGCATGAGCTGGAACTCATCAGGATTTGAAGAAAGATTTCTTTCAGAGCTGTTCATAATGTTAGCAACCTTATCAGAAGTATTGCGGGGTTTAGTCTTTCCTTAAAGGCTTTGATTTCACATTATTTATAAAGGTGATTATGGAAGGATCCAAATTTCCAT
Source organism: Stercorarius parasiticus (assembly GCA_013396915.1). NCBI lineage: Eukaryota > Metazoa > Chordata > Aves > Charadriiformes > Stercorariidae > Stercorarius > Stercorarius parasiticus. Next base: position 528,926 of record VWZL01003012.1, on the reverse strand, counting down.
TTTCACTAAAAAAGAGGAGAAAAAGAAATGTCTATCCCAAGTGGTTGCAAAGAAAACCTTGAAGAAGTGATCCTGTGGAGTGAAAAAACCTAAAATATAGAAATACAGTTTGGATTATTGGAGGATAAAGCACAGATCACGATTTTGTTGATTTTTTAAGGTCAGGGTTCATCAAGGCAGAAATTAATACAAATGCTTCTGATGAGTATCTCAGCCTTTGAAGTAGTTGGTATTTGTTACAGGAGATATTTTTCCAAGAATGCCTTTTCTTCAGTATATGCCATCTAACATAACAAAACCAAAACAAACAAAAAATCCCTTCTGTTGACTATATCGCAAGTTAATCTAACCCATAGTATCCCACTATTGTATTTCGTTGAAATGATACCCACCTGTTTTCCTTTACGGCAGCAACAAACCGGAGCAATACTGCATTTTTTGTTTGTTATTTATTTATGCTGGCAGCGAGGTCTAATGTTTCATCTCTCACCCTTCCTGGTAATTGTGATACAAGGCTCTTTATATGAAGTCTCATTCCTGTGGTTTTATCCATTCTTAAGAAGAAAAGAAAAAACTCATTCATCAGTGGAATGACTTCCTGGTAGGGTGAATGACAATGATTTTTACCTACCTTTGTAGGGGGTTCGGAGAATTTATTAGCTAATGTTTGTGGAAGTCAAATTTTAATTTTTAGAAGGTACGTGAGCTGGAATGCTATTGTTCAGAAGAACAGACCGGCTTCGCCTGTGAGAAATCGCCCTTCAACACTGAAACTAATGTTCTGGTAAAAATCTGTGTAATACGTCTACGTGTGCTGAGTTACATGTCTGGGTTACGGCTCAATTACACTTTGCCAGGCATGACTTGAAATAAAAGTAACTTCCAGAAACGTGTGTGCAATTTCACTGCTCAGAAAATGGTACCCCTGCAAATAGCAGCCCTTTCCCTGGCTGGATCGGAGTCTTAATCCAATTCAGATACATTTCTTTCTCTCAATATCATGTTGGGAAGGTGAAGGCCTGAAGGAAGAGATTAAACTTCTAATGTGCCATGAGATGTTCTACTTAAGTGTGAGTCTCATGACGTTTGCTAACACAGGTCACAGCTTCTGTTGAACGGGGACTGCCAGGTGCTTTGAATATCAGATTTTGTGGTGGCAAGTTTTGTAATAAAAGCGATATCAGTTGCGCTCTGAACCGGTGGCACTCCTGAGTTTCCAGAAACTGAGGATTCGCAGTGCGTTACCCCATATATAGCCTTGCTCTCTGCTGTGCTAGTACGCCTTTGCGGAGAAGTAGTGCATTAGTGCTCAAAGCTGAGATTCAGAGATTCTGGGTCAAGCTTTCTTGTCCTCTGCCTTGTGACTTACTTCTTTGCGGACTTGGTGCATTTCTGCTGGCACACTGATGAAGATCAATGTGATTGTGTACATGATGGCCCATACGAAACAGAGAAGAGTGCCCTAGGATTCTCCTTCTAGCTTCGCCACTGCATAGCCTTGAGCAGGCTGCTTACTTTCTCAGAAAATTAAAATAATTGTCTACTTTCTTGAAATCCCTAGCTGAAAAACCCTACACAGGTGCTGCATGTCATGAACCACGTACAGCTATGTGCATCTGCTTTGTTGCTGGCCAGTAAGCAAGAAGCTGTTGTTAATCCACCAGCTAGATCACGAAGGGGAGCTTAAACAAAAAAAATCACATCCAAGCTTTGCCCTTGGTCTTGCCTGGGTGCTCTTATCAGGAGGCATTCCATGGACGTTTTGCTGGCGTTTGCTGCTTCCAAATACCAAAGACTTTTCAGGCTTATTCAAAATAGTGCTTCTTGGCAGAATTAATTTGGCTGCTGATCCCCAGCTTCCATCTATGTGAAATGTAGGGGAGGAAAGCACAGACCTTTGAGGAAGCTGGCTGGCAAAGGGAGACAGCGTTTCTTAGTCAGAGAGCTGAGTTTGGGGTTGGTAGAGCTAATTCCTTCAACAGAAATGCACGCTCAGCTCTGCATGCGGTAGCCAATCACGCCTGTGGCAGGCATGTCTCACCATTTCTTTCTCCTCTCTTTCCTGTGCAGATTGAAGAGGGAGGTAAAGCGGACTCCCTGCCTTCCAAGCTGCAGGCTGGTGACGAAGTGGTGAACATCAACGAGGTGGAACTGAGCAGCTCCAGGAGAGAGGCCATCTCCCTGGTTAAAGGGTCCTACAAGAAACTGAAGCTAGTCGTCCGCAGGTAGGCGAGATCCAACACTCCTTCCCTCACTCTCTCCTGCCCTGCAGGGTGTCACAGCCATTCCCCTCACGTTTCCAGCTGAAAGCCTATGATTTGGCCTGATCTTGGCAAAAGCCTTGTTTTAAGCACACAGGCATGAGCCCAAGGGCAAACGTTTGTTCTTTTCAGCCAACCTTTCTATGACTCCTTTGTCACTTACACATCCAAGCATGTGAAAAACTAATCCAAATCTCTTCCACTGCTCCCCTGCCACATGACAATCCAGGATTCCTGGTCAGTGGTTTACAAGAAGTCCCTCTTTCTTCAAAGTGCTCCCTGTGGCAGTTCTGTACGTAGCTCTTGCCTCATTTGCTGCATGTTATCACTGTTGCTGTGACAGCAGGAAGATTTCCACTGCCTCAGCAAGATTTGGAGCTGTTTCATGTTCTGCAGGTGAGTGACAGAGCGGCTGTGCTGACCCGAGAGCAGTCTGACCAATATTGTACTCAGGATGTGAGCTAGAGGGAAGAGATGCCTCTTCACCTGCATCTTTTGAGCAACAGCCTCTGTGCTATCACTGAATGAGTTCTCTCTCATGTGTTCTGTGTCGCCGTTTCCCTGGCCGTCAAAGGCCTTGTAAATGGTACTGAGTAGTGATGCCAATGTGCCGGGTTGGATGGTGCTGAGCATGACTCAGCTGAGCAAATTGTGCCGATCCTCTTTGGTGACACGAGTAATAAATGTGTTTGTCTTAGGGTCAGGACCCAGAACTTGAATCTTGATGCACATTTTGAATCGGAGATGTTTGGGTCTGGAATCTGAAGGGGGGGTGGTTTAAGACCTTAATAGAGATGTTTCCTATATGTTTTTTACCGTGGGCATGTCCAAACAGTTTTTTCTGTGCCAGTTAGATGATAGATGGTATCACTTTATGGAGTGCTCTGTCCCAAATTTCCGCACTTAGCCAGAAAGGAATCTGGGTCAAGATCAGCATAGCTGAGGAGCTGTCATTAGCCAAACAAAAAGTGTCAGCTTGGGTCACTAAGTTGGAACAACTGACTAACGTCTGAGCGGTGACGTCCAAGTAGGACAGGCACGAACAGCTTAGACACCCTCCTGCTCTCTGGAATATGTTCTGTGCTCTTGCTGGCTATATTCTGTTTTTTACCTAAAGCACCCGTAGGTACTGACAGTGACCTTATGGCAAATCCTGAATATTCATATACAGAACCGTTAGATGGTTTGTGTAGCCACTGGGATGATATTTGCAAAAGTAGTTCACTGCAGTTTGAGTGTTTTCCAAAAAGAAATCTTTTTTATTTAAGGCCCATGTAGATTGTAATCCAACTGTGATGATTGAACAAAATGTTAAGTTCAAACTTAGGAAGACTGTGAAAATAGAACCCTTTTGTCACCGTTTAATTTCATTTTGCCGAGATGAACTAGTAAAATAACCGGTTCCGTTTGGAGTAAATTGGGAGTTGTTTCTGGCGTTTGATCTGTCCACCTAAGAGTGAAAAAGAAAAGGAAAGAGAACAGGATAGACAAGCAAAACCTGGGGTCCCATTGCAGTTGTTTCATCCCAGGCTTCTTCCTCTCCACTTCACTCGGGGATTTTCATTAGCAGCATTTCTCTGGTGGAGACTAAAAGCCACCCGCATTGTGAAAAGCCCTGTCGCAGCCTACAAACTGGAACGAGGACACTGGGAAGATCAGTTCCTGTGCGTCTCAAACTGGACACCAGGAGTGAATAAGCACTCTCTCTGCCTGGATATGTATGCACACACACATATACATACGTGCACACATGCACATATATGTATGTATGTATGCATATATGTCTTTATACACAGAGAAGCGATGTACTCAAGGTCAGTAGTGTCATAGCCAGGCCAAAATTCAGCAGTTCCTAATATTTCCTTGAGAGATGCCTGAATCACAGCACCACACCTCTTAGAAAGCTTGGAGGCCTCCTTCTTCAAGCTAAAAGAGAAAATGAGCAACTTGTAAATTTCCTTGACTAGTTTTTCACATGCAGTAGGAATCATGAGCGGCAGAGCAATCCCAATGGACATCGATCGCATGGTTCTCATTACAGTTGATGAGTTATTGAAAGAGGAGGTGATCCACCTCTGAAAAAATTGACAGACAGTAGTGTTTCATGTTCCAAAACTACACTTCACAGTGTAACATAATAGTTTCTCTCTCCATTATTTTTAAGTTCCCAAGACCTTTTCACCTTTTCTTCTCCTTTTTAATGAGTATACAAGGGTATTTGGTGTTTTCCTGGTTTGGAATACTATAGTGAACTTGAAGAAAATTTAGTTCGGAGCCTTTCATGCTTTCATTTCATCACCACTAGAAAGATCAAGCACTTTAATTTTAAGAGGTGTTACATTCACATACTATTCCCTTGCCAAGGTACTTTAAGCCCTTCGTGCATATTTAAAGCTCAGTGACAATCCATAAACTTAGAACTGAAAAATTGCAATTAAGAGCTAAGAGCCCAGCCTTCAGTTCAGGTAATTTGACACAGTCCCAGCTGACCCCGCAGTGCTGGCCTGAAAGCAGCAAAAGAACAAAAATGTGAGGTCCCGGCTGCTTCGTGGGCAGTGGGTCACAAGTTTTTCTGAATTCTCTCCAAGGTGGCAAGACTCAGCACTCTGGCCAGCTGGTGGAAAAGTAGAAGATAAGGATTTTGTCTCCAGTGCCAGAGGGAAAGTGGATGAGAAGGGATAAAAGAGGGATCCCAGAGGAGAATAGCGAGAAAGGGGAAAGCAGCGAGGGGAAAGTGAGTTTCTGCATTAAATAAAAGCTTCCAACAATACGAAATGAACTGAGGCGAGATGCAAAAGAAGCAAATTAAGGAAAGCAGCTCAGTACAGAACCTGAGCCACGCGGAGCCTTCGTCTCAGTTAGAGGGATGCTGCTGGGCCGGCAGCATATCTGTGTGATGAAAGGTGAACAAAGGTATGCAAGCCAGACCTGAGGTAAAGCTACAGCACCAGGGATGTGCAGATTATCTTTAACTCAGGCTAACGAGTTTAGCCGTTAAGACTCATAAAGGAAGCGCTAGCGTACTTCCCACTTGTGATTGCAATTTTGTTGTGTGGACAAGAAGATGATGATGTTTTGCAGGACTACATCATCTGAAAATAAATTATTTTTGGAGTGCTTGAGATGCTGATTTTTGTAAATTGGCCATAATGATTTAGTTGAAATGGATTAGAGTTGCTTGCTGCAAATACCAGCAGTCTGGAAACTCACTGACCAGTCATTTATGACATGGATTTTTAGTCTGTGATTTCAGTATTCGTGAGGGCTCTTGCTTAGGAGTGACACAAACTCACACTGACATGGACTTTACCTCTTAAAAGTCATATGCAAACAATAGCGAAGTCTGCTTGGTGTCTGTGGATTTGGTTCTTTCCAAAGCATATTCAAGGTCAGCATGTTTTTAAAGGTTTGATTGTTTGTTTTTCAAATTAAAAACTCAGGAGCTCTCTGTAGCAGCGTGATGGTGACACCAGACTTCACAATAGACAGAAAGCACAGATTTTTTTATTCAGATGTATTGTAGTGAGACCATCAAGGGGAAGAGCAACAGAATATGTTTGACCCACTCTGTACACGTGTAGCCTTCTTTTAAGACAAAGATAAGCGGTGGCAGCAGAGTGAGCCTCTGCTTGTGTTACTAGGGAAAAAATGATGTTACAACACCGTGTAGACAGGCTGATGCAATGATGTGTTATTTCCTTTGGAATGCCGTCTGCAAAGCTCAGTGCTGCTGCATAATTGTCGGACTTCCTGAGTCTGTTATTGATCACTTTAATGGAGGAAAAGAGTGGGAATAGTTTCAGTGAAGGGAATGTGAAGGGAACATCGGAGAAAATTCAGTATGAGAGGAAAGATTAAAAGAAATAGAGATGAGAAAAATGACCTATCTCACACAGATACTTAATAAATATGAACGGTTGTAAATAATAACCAGTACCAAAGTAGTTAGCACATGAGGACCATAGTCTGCCTTTCACTCCTGTGCTAATGCCCTGCTGACATCAAGGAGGAACGTGCGGTAGGAGAAACATGTGAATTGTGAATTTATACGCTTTCTGCACCCTTGCTCATGGACTTACAGTAGGGCAGAGGCAGAGAATGACCCAATGAACCCTAATGTTAAGTAAATACTATGTCCATTCTCTAAGACGATGCTTATTTGGGAAATAACTGTTAAATGAATTTTCATGGATGCCCTCTAGCTGCATTTTGTTTGTGTCATCAGCTCAGGAGCCCTCAATGGCTTTTCAAACGTTCAGCTTTCTCTGCTTCTTTAACAGGGCTGCTCATATCTAACTTGTTCAAAAGGCTGTTCCTAAAGCCGGTTCCTTTCTTTCTGCCCGTTCATTGCTGCCTCCCTGTACTTGTTTTGCCCGTTCATTCCCAGGACAATAGACTCAGACATGTGTGTGTTTGTTCATTCCTGTAGAGCTCTGGTCTGCAACTGGTGTGCTATGAGGAAGCTTGCTGGTACTTCGCACTTCGTTGTGCTGAAGCCAGAATAAGCCAGAGTAAGAGCTACTCTGCGCTTTAGGGCATTACAGAGCCTTATTGCGTGTACCTTAGGTGCACTTCCCAGTCCCTGCTAAGTTGACTTTCGATTTTCCTCATACCCTTCTGGTAGCATCTTTTGTGTGCTTGCTGCTGGCAAGGTGGATTTAGCTTGGTGGTCCATTCTGGTCCTTTTTCTGCCATCTAATTCTTAAGACGTTTAGAATTACACAACAGAATGACCTATTTTCTCCTTCCCTGCTTTTTAGTACAGGGCTTTTCAGGACTCTTTCCGCTGCTGGCCCAGAAGAAAGCACATTCATTTCATTCTGATATATTTCATACCTGAGCAATCAGGCAAAAATCAATACTGCTGCTTGAGTGTTCAGTCCTACTAGCCAGAGCAAATTGCCACAAGTAAACGGTGAGCCTTTAAAATTATCACTGGGCGAAGAGTTACAAGATAGAATTGTGCTACAGGGAAGAACGAACAAGTATCGTACCACTGGTGACAGACTGTGGGAGTGAGCTGAGTCCTCAGAAGAGAGGTCTCCACAAGTATTTCCCGTGATAGTCTTCAGTATGTCTATATCACAGCTGGTGACAAATGTCTCTCGTCATGGGTATGAGCAGAATCAGTTCCATCAAGCCTGAGGAATTCACAGCCTGACGCTGGGGAGATCTTTTTTGCTCACGGTTTGCCAATTTGGGAACAGAAGGTGTGAATCACTAAGATTCTGATCACTGGGAAACTGGAGAGACCAGTTTGTTTAATTTGGTAGCAGGTGGCTTGCCTACTGTCCTCAGCAAACTATCTTAGATAGGTTTTGATATTCAGTTGATCTTTAACCAGCTAGAGGAGACTGAGCGTTTGAAAGCTAAAGGTACAAGCTACTGAAATAAGGCTTAGTTGTTTAACTGTGAAAGACAGGTTATTTTTTCCAACTTGTTTTTTTCTGTCACTTCCTCTCCAACTTCAGTGTCTAAGCAGAGCTGGGTGCAACTAAAAAAAGACCCAGGCCTTTTCGGTGGTATCAGTTCGATCTAATTGTGTCGTGCATGCTTGTATCGGCTGAAGATAAGGCTCAAAATGTGGGCATTGCCTTGTCTGCTTTACAGCAACCACAGTGGCCTACAGCAGTTGCCAAAAATAGACTTTTCCACAGGTCAGTAAGCAAGAATGGCTGTCAGAGCGTCACACTGTTTACATAGTTTTACATTCAACATGTTCGTAACAGCAGCAATTAGATCACTGAGGCATGATGGCAAATGTAGCTGCTCTGCGAATATCATGCTGAAGGGAACCGCAGTCGCGGGGACAACAACTCTCAGACACCCTTTCTAACACAAACACTGTTTGAACTGAGGCCTCCTACAAGCCATTCCTTAAGAGTTGCTGTGGCATTCACTGTTGCCTGGTGCAGGGAGGGCAGAGGTGAAAACATGAAGTCATTCTTGTTGAGACGACAGTACGTTGTGAGCTTGCCAGGGGCGGTTTGGTCCATGTTCTTGGTGGGTGTAAAAGCAGCTCCATTGGCTTGAATGGCGTTCAGATGAGTTACCTCAGGTCAGAATTCGGTCCTTTGGTTCTGTAAACTCTTGGATCCAGCGTCAGTCTTGGTTAATGAATGCAAATCTCTATTAAAATTTGCTAGTGGAACCGCAAGTAAAAATTTTCTGCAGAGAATTACCAGTGTTTTAGACCCTTACTCTGTACACGCTGATGCGCAGGAGTCCTGCAGAGCTCTTGTGTGAGATCTTGAAAGAGCTGTGGTTTACAGCAAAACCGCATACCTCCAAGACGCGCAAAATGTGTGTTCTTAGCATGTATCCGATCATACAGATACAAGCGACCATAGGAAGCCTGTTCAAGTATTATTTATGTAGTATATGCAATATTATATAAAAGATGAAGTGTGTTCAGTTCCTATAGCGTATAGTTGCCCTAAACTCTTGTTGCACTCTTGAGGCTCAAGGCACACAAACTTAGTGTTTCTGAGACCACCCCAGTAAAAGGCACCCCTCAGCCTTGTTCTTCTCCAAAGACGCACATGAGCGAAGCCTCTGCTCATACAAATCAGCAGTAGCTTGAATAGAGATGTCATGTTTTGGGCTTGGTGCTAGCCATCACCGTCAAGACAGACACTGCGATTAAAGTACGTGGCTGCCGCTGCTCCTGATAGCTGCTAACAGCTTTACCTGTCCCGAGGGTGTGCATTTGTCCAGTTCTCATAGTATGTCTTATGTAGAGGACATTTGACTGTGTTCTCTCTCACTTGCTGGGGCAACTCTGTAGTGGGGTGCTAGGAAACAGAGATGCAAACATAGCAAAGATCAGTATTCGAGGCAGTCGATTTTCTGTTTTCAGCGTTAGTGGTTGGTGGTTTGCGTCTGCCTCCAGCTTAGCAGTGCCTGCAATTCTTTTCCATCTCAAAGAGCCTTAGGCTAAAAATACAAGTCAAATAAAGGAGGAGTGGGGATAGAAAACATTATCCTCATTTTCCTGTTGTGCTAAAAACTGTACAAAAAGAAAGGATTAAGCTTATCCTTGGCTATAACTGTAATCTGCGTGTTTGTTTTCATGCTTCCCTACAGTTTCCCCGTGTCACTTGGGTTATTCAGCTTATTCTTTTGGCACATCCCTGTCCCCGGACCCCTTGTCTGAATGATGAGACCTGGGGGAGATGCTGGGAGGAGAAATACGCTACAGTCCTGAGACCGGGAGTGTCGGAGAGAAGCTGGCGAATTCAGGTGCTGAGCGGACTGAGAATTCACCCAGGGATACACCCTCTGGAAACATCAGACCCGTGGCGGACAAACCTGCTGCTAAATGCCAGGGGCCGTCTCACGCTTAGGCAGCTGCCGCGCTGCAAACTGCTGGGGCTGGGAGGGTGTTGGACGTGCGGGTATGTTAGTTCTGCTCTTATCCTCCTCTTGACATGTCTGCTTTCAGGTGCTGTCAGGGAGAAGATGCTGGGCTACGTGGGCCTCCTCTCTGCCACAGCATGGCCAGTGTTGTGTTTTCGGACAAACCTGGTCCTAATCAACTTGGGGTGGGGGGACGGGGGGGAAGAACTTTGTAGAGCGGGGTTGATGGTTGGACTCAGTGATCCCAAGGGTCTTTTCCAACCTAAATGATTCTATGATTCTAGGCCATAGCTACAAAGTTGTTCTTCGTTTGGCAGCAAATTGCTGTAACTAAGGCTTTAAAAAAAAAAAAAAGGAAAAGAGTCTTCCACTCTACCTGATAAATGACCCTATTGAGGTGTCAAAGTGTGGGAGGAAGATGTCAGCCTCAGTACGGCTGACGTCTGAGGCTCAGAGCCGATTCGAGCCCATGGAAACTGGTGGAAAGATTCCCACAGACTCAAAAAGGCTTTGGCTCAGACCCTCACCGAGCAGTGATTTCCCCTAGGGAGAGGGGAAGCTGCTGGCATTTTTGCAAAAAACCAAGTGCCGACACAATTCTTCAACAAACTCAGTGGACTAATCCTTTCGTCTTATGACACTAATGTAATTTTGTGTCATATTTGACAACGTGCCAAAAAATTGCATCGAATAAATCCCAAGTTTTGTGAATGAAATTAATTAGAATTGGCATTGGCTCACACCCCACTCTGTAGAAGTGCAGGAGCGTGTTTCCAAAGAGCTGCTGTGCGGTGCGGTTATTCTTTTGTTCAGTGATGATGACTGGGGGAACGGGAGAAAGGAAGGTTTCGTGCACATGGAAGGTTTAAGACTGACAGGTTGAGAGGCCAAAGCTGGCATTAGCTCTGGTAGAGGGCTGGCAGGGTGGTCCTGTGACTAGCACTGTTGTACGCTCAGTTGTGAACTCCTCCACAGCTTTCCTGTGTGCCCTTGGTCATGTCTCCTTGTTTCTCAGCTCCCCGTCTGCCAAGCGTCACTGATGCTCTGTCGTGTGAGATCTTGGGACAGGGAGGGGGTCTTTTCAAGTGCATCTTTTTAACACTCAAAAAACCCGAGCCTTTAGTTGGAGTCTTACATGAAGAGACAACTCTTCAGCTGACACCAACGGGTGCGACCAGCCAAAGCCCGTCAGGGTCCTGCCCCATTGTTTGTACAGTATTTCCAAGGTCTGTACAGCCCGTTCCCAGGTAAGTAAAGGCTTTACAATTTGCTTGTGTTTTAGATCAAACTGGCAAGTTGTTAACTATCTCAAGCATCAGTATTTTCACTAGAGGAGTTTTCTGTGCATTCGTCAAAATGTTTGCAGTTCCTATCTCATTAAGAAGGGTCAATGCGAAACACGGGGCAGACGGCTAAGAGGTGAACAGAATTTAATTTTGAAATCACTGGCAACAGGCTTACTGTCTAGGATTTAATTAGCTACAGCTTAGGACTGCCAGGCTTTTAGGAAATTTCCCACAGTGAGTAGTAAATGTGAAGAAGATCTAGATACGATTTTTGAAAAAAAGATTTAGGCCACTGATGGGGACAGTGAGAAGATGCCTTGGGGAAAAAAAAAAACAAACCAGCCACCATAATGTGTTATCCTATATGGGACATTAAAGACTGACCCCTCACCTGAAACCGCATTAGAAACACAGCAATTTCTAGCCACTGCCACTCTGCATTAGCTGCTTCTTTCACCGAGTGCATTTGGATTAGTTTGCCTTCTTCAGGCAATAATCAAACTGGGGTTTGATTTGTCAGAAAGTGACACTGGAAAAGCTTGGAAATCTCTGCCAGCGCTGCACAAAGTGCTTTTTAGGGTGTGAATCTCCTTCTTTTGGAATTTCCTGAGGATTAAGTTGGAGCTGGATCAGATCACGAACAAACAAGCATGTGTTCTCCGACTGATGTGTGCCTCGCTTCTGTATCTGTGATTGTGTCTCGGCTGACCTTCAGTCCATAGGGCAAATACCTGGACTTGCGCGAGGTTTTGGTTACCCGTACAGGTGCGAAGGGCTGCAGGATGGCAGCTTCACAGGGCAGCTGCACGGGGAGCACTGGGAATAACCGAATTTCATCAGCTCTATTATTAGAAGCTCGGGTTGCATCGCTTTAACTTCAAGACCTGACTATAAATATTGATTTATAAGGGGTTCGGAAGTTGTGTCGTATATGCTGATGTATACATATCCTTAGCCAGGTTAAATATTCATTTTGCTCAGCTACACTAGTTACCCAGGAGTATAAAACGATTTCTCAAAAACTTTTCCATGCTTTTCCTGCTTGATCCAATGTTTCCTCTGAAAGGGAGGTGGGGTCAGGAAGGGCTAATGAATGCTAACGTCGTCCTACTGATATAAATGGAGTTTGCCCAAATTTACTTCAGTAAAACAGATGTTAGGGGGAAATGCGCACTGTAACTGCTTTACGTTTTTTCATGAATGGGCTTGTGTGGGTCATCCAAATCCCATGGTATTGTTTCTCCCTTGTGGCTGGATAAATGGAATATCTCAGTCAAAAGAATAATGAAGACCAGAACCTGCACAGACAGTATCAAATGGTCTTTTATATGCATGAATCTTCCTGTTTGTAGCGAAAGGCAGCCTAACGCACTCTCACAAATGCAGGTGGAGAAAGAGTATTCATGTGTGTGCACCTGGCCTAAACACCGGCTACGCCAATAGCTCTAGAATATAGAACTTTTTTTAGCAGGTTAATTTAATATATGTAACATACATTCGATGTATGTTTGCGTCATTCTCTTGGATGCTGAGGCAGCCTGGCTGGGTAGAGGGTAACTGAACCTACCTCGTTGCATCAGGCGGACAATCCCCTGTGTCAGGATGGGTCCAGTGTGTTGAGGGCCACGTGCTTTTCTCCGATATTTCCATGGTCTTCCTACAGAGCCACGTGCCCACAGCCTTCTCCTCTGCCGGGGCTCAGGAGTAGAGGCAGTGGGACTCACAGAGCTGGTAACTGGCAGAAGGGAACCACGGTGAGCGTCTTTTTCAGCCCTGGACCTGCAGTTGGATTCCTGTGCCCTAACTTGTGGGCCGGTGAGCAACGGAGACTGATGTCCCTGCTACACCTCTCCTCCACCGTGGGTTTTTGTCCCCCACTCTCACTTCCAATTACTTTTTTCAAATGAACTTTGAATGGTGAATTTCAAGAGAAACAAGAAATAATTCCTGGCTGGCTGGAAACAATTCTTTATTGAATTTTGTTTCTTTTCTCCTCTGTCCCCCCAAATCCCAGTGTTAATTATAAGAAGGGGCCAACCCCCAGTCTGCTGGGAGTCAGGACAGAGCTGACTGGCACTTTCACTCAGCAATTTTCCCCATTCCTCACGGTCTCTGCTCCTGTCTGTCAGGCCTGCTGACGACTGCTTGGTAGGAGGGCAGTAATCTGAGCTGCCTCTGCTGAGCAAACCTCCTGCTTTTTACTGCGGGATTAGTCCTGAGGTGCCTCTGTGCACAGCACCTGTATCCGCAACTTGTTATCTTAATCGCTATGCTCCTGTTTCTCCACTTTCCGAGGCGGTAGTGCCATTCCCTCCTCCGAGGACTGCGCTCGCCAAATGGCAGGCTGCCCCCGCCGCAAGGATGGGAATACCTGAGACTTGGGCTGGTGTCTCAGAAGGTAAGCAGCCTCTCAACAGCTACAGCAAAGCAATCCGGGCACGGCTTTGTGTCTGCGGAGGCAGTCGGACCTCGCGGCAGGGCTTTGGGAGAGGGAGGGCAGGAGTCTTGAGGACCCTGTTGATCCTAAACGTCAGGAGCATCATAAACTTAAGAGCAAACTGGGGGACTTTTCAGCTGCTGTTGTAAGCGAGCTCGCAGCAAACAGGGAGCCAGTGCTGCGCCGTTGTCACAGGTGAAGCCGCTGAGCAAATCTGTTGGTCTTTAGGTTTGAAAAGTGCCAGAAGCTCACAGGAGAGGTGAACTTCTGAGAGCCTCCAGAGTTGTACAGCATGTTGAAGGCCATTCCCTCCCCTGGTGTCAAAGGGTGCTAATAATCATGCCATGCACTTGGGACACTGAGTCTCATGAGTGCAGGATCTGACTCACATACACGTGTGTCAGGTGCATTTTGCATTTTTAAAGCCTGTGGGAGTCTCTGCTGAAGTAAGTAAGTGGCACGCTTTTTGGCCTTCGCCTTTTATAAGTTTAGAGTTGTTTAAAGTGGGTGTCAGACCAGGCCAACACTTGGCATCAGTGTTTAATGCAGATGGGCTAGCCGTACAGTCTGGGATATATTCTTGTTTGATGAATACAGTAACATTCAGAGAGCAGAAAGAGAATGCGAAAGAATCTGGCTCTTAAGAGATGACAATCAGTATAGCTCCAGTATGGGCCTCTACAAATTTACATTCATTGAAGACCTGTCGTATGTTATACACACCTGTACGCCCTCTTGGATTGCTTGTGAATCATAAAACTACGTTCATTGAACTTTGATTTTGGTTATTTCCTGAGACATTAACTCCTTTAGTAAACCCATTAACTAATCTTTAAACTCATTACCTGCTTCATTGCGATTAGGATATCTTTAACTTTAGGTTTGTTTCGATGGGGTTTTTTTTGTAAATATGGGCCAAACCTTTAGCCGTGTGCTTCGTCTGAAGTTGTTATAACTGTGTGGTTTTTGTACAATGTGACAATCCAGTCCTTTTAGTGAAAGTTGGCAGCGCGGGTGAAAGCAAGTTGAAGTGGTGCTAGTGGAATACTGGGGTCTGTGTCCCCGTCTATGTAAAATGGAGTATTTTTTGGCTGTAGATTATCTGCTTAAGAGAAATCAACTTGAGACAACCTATAAATTAGTTTAGCTATAAATTCATGTGGACAATCTTGTACGGGCTAGAGATTAACTTGGGTCCTAATGCACTACCTGCTTGAGTATTTGACATCTCCCGTGGTCTTCATATCAGGTTGTAGACGAGCCAGACATATATTTCTTCTCTGTTCCTGGGAACAATTTGAGCAGAGTGATGCAGTGCTCCATAATATATAATGTAAAGAAAGATGATGTACCTAGTGTCTGAAATTTGAAGAGATGCCTGAATTAAAGAGATTTGGCGGTCACTCTTTCAAGTGAATTGAAAAAATCATCTAGGGGTGATGTTACTGTTTTCTCTGGTCTGTTTTATAGTCTCTTAAAGATAAGTCTTTCTGAAGCCTGCAAAGGGTTAAAAGCAATACCTCATAGAAAGCCAAGTGGCTGCAGAAATACCAGATATTAACATTTACCTCAGTTGCCAAAGCCTGGACATTTCTTTCTCCTTTTTAGAAATTACAGCCTGCAGGGACCATTTAACAATAAATCGTAGCAACTTGGCTGTTATAGGGCAACCCATGTGCATAGGCACTTAAGGGCTGTGCCAGCATCTCCTTTGTTCAATAAAAGTAACAGCAGGAATTTGATTAAAGACTGATAGAAAAGAGAGGGAGAGAGAGAGGGAGAAACATAGGAAAGATTAAAGAAAGAAAGAGCCACCTGCAAACTTCATTCCTCCTTTATTTCTAACTTAAGCTCATAAATACCAAATCTAAACCATTGTGTGTGTGAGAGGGAGGGAGAATTTCCTGCATGCCTGCACAGTAAAGACTGCACATGCAGTCGCACAAACCGACTTTTAGCAAAAGTCATATGCTTTTCTCAAACTTAATGCTTGCTCCTTGTCTGCAGCAGAAGAAGAACGAACCAGAAAATAACTTTTTCCCCTGGTGCTTTGGAAGGACAACATTTAGGAAGGTCAGGCAAGTCACAGCCCTAAAGGAGAGTGGCAAAGGATTTTGGTTGAACCTGCCGACGAGCGGCGAGCACATTTCCCAGGCTGCTTTGGAGCAGCCCTGCAGCTCAGCACAATGCAAACGGCCAGCTGCACAAGTCCAGCGCCGCTCTTCGTGGTTAGCCTACAGCATCTGCCGCTTTGTCTCCGTCACTGTTGTAACCCCCCTGCCCCAAAAAAAAAGAAGAAAAAAAAAAACAGTGACTCCAGCAGCCAAATGCAAATGAGCCCCAAAGAGCCCTCTTATGTGTGATCAGCAAGCAACAGGCAAATCACATGCAGATTCCTTACTGCAGAGCCAACACGGCTGTTGTTTGGGTTTAGGAGACCAGAACGGGACGATTAAGTGTTAAACGTGCATGTGGGAGTGATGGCGGATTGACTTTTCTTCAGCCTGGGTGTGCCCCGGGAGCTTGGAAGGCTTTGCTGTGCAGCTGGAGGCACGCTTTGGTTCTCGGGCAGGATTTTGCAGGGCACAGAGAGGAAGGCTGAGATCATGAACCTCCCAGCAGCGGGGGCTTCTCAACAGGGTTTTGCGTATTTTGGGGGCTTTTGCAGATAATCTTGCCCTACACTAGACTAGGTGGAGCAGCGAGGCAGAATGTGGTACCTGGAGTTTGTTGCTGCTGCTTCTGGTGTCTCTCTTGTCTACGCCTGGGCATCTCTGCTGCTTAAATCATGCTTTTTCTCACCTGGTACTTCTCTTACTCCATCTTAACGTTGTTTTCCCTCTGCACACTTTCTCTCACACTTCTTAGCTGTTAATAGCACCCGCTAGGCAGTGACCTTGCCTCTGAACTCTGGCTCTGTGCTCCTCTAAAGTGTTTTGGATGTGCTGATGTGCTCTGCAGCAAAGAGGATGCCTCCTCCTCGGTCCAGCCTTCCTCACCTCAAGCCGTTATCCTGAAGGCTGCTGCATCCTCCGTCCTGGGAGCAGGAAGATGCACAGACCTGGTCTGGGTCAGGCCCTAAGGGGCTGTTTTCTCTCTCACCCTGATTCAGACCAGTGCAAGGATGCAGGAATCGGCATTGTCCAGGACGGAGCCTCCGGTTAACAAACCGCTTTCTCCCAGTGATTCACGCTCTCAAAAGATAAAGTATTGAAACTGTGTATCGCAACTCAGTTGTGGGAAAATGCAGGGATGGAGAGGGACGGTGAAAGGCAGAGGGGGCGGGAGAACTGAACGTCGGCCCGCTGCTTGCATCCCAGCCTTGCAGTTTGGCGCAGGCACCTCGAGAAGAGAGGTCTGCGGGGCATCGAGGGGGACAGGCCGCCCTGTGCGGAAGGGCCGGAGGTATGTGGGGAATGCGAATGGTATGCTTGAGTGGACAGCTTCAGAGCCAGGCGCGGGGATGGCTCTCGCTGCCATCTGTTGTGAACCCCGCAGGCCCATAGCAACAGCGTCTCAGGAATGGGGCTGCTTTTTTTTTGTTCATAAAGAAGTTCTTCCTTGCCCCCTTCCCGGCTCCTGCATACGCATACTCATGAATAAGCGGGAACGGGGCTGGGATTCCTGCTGCAGAGTGATGCGTGCTAAAGGAGAAAAGAGTCTTTTGGAGCTCAGCTTGTATTTGGTTTGGAGAGGCCTTTTCATTTCTGGGCTGTGACATTCTAGGAACATGAGCCGATGTGTGTAATTTATCGTTAATTGCCAAAAATCTCGTTCTATGGAAATCAATAGTGGACCTGATTTGCCATGAGGTGTATTCAGTAAAGTCTCCAGTTGATGTGTAGTCACCCGGTTGTCCTTGGTAAAACAGGGACCGCTTCTGCCTTATTATTACAGATGCCAAGATTATAACTGGTGTAAGTAACCCCAATGTATTGATTTGTTGTGCCTATCATTTTCCTCAGGCGCTGGAGCACTTCAATTCTGGCTAAGGGGCTGTGCTGCATAGTGAAGTGGTGGGGCCGGTGTCTTGGAGGTTACAGATAGCTCAGCATCACTGGTATTACTGAGAGACGCAAACTTTTATGCCAGGGAAGATTTTGCCACGTTTCCTAAAGACAACAGTGTTGAGACGGCATGCTGCTGGGAAGGGTTAATGCTAAAGAGCCTTTATTCAGGCAGCAGGGGTAGGAACTGTCTGTCTGTCTCTCTGTCTGTCTGAGTGGATGGTTTTACTCCTTCCTTTCCCCTGGAAATTCACCACGGAAATGCAGACTTCTCCCCACACCTTAACGTTTTTTCCTGCTGTCAAGT
Source organism: Stercorarius parasiticus (assembly GCA_013396915.1). NCBI lineage: Eukaryota > Metazoa > Chordata > Aves > Charadriiformes > Stercorariidae > Stercorarius > Stercorarius parasiticus. The sequence continues at coordinate 511,269 of VWZL01003012.1, read as the reverse complement.
AACTGTGGCCTCATTCCTGCAAGTTGCTCAACCTCTTGCTCTGACTCAGCAAAGTGGATTGTTTTTAAGCAAGTGTGTTAATTCCTTTAAGACAAAGAATTATATTTTGTAATTTTTTTGTGACAGTTTCAAGAGGTTTGAAGCGAGACATTCAGAAATAAGGGCTATTTAGCTTTTCCAAATGGTGTATTGATTTCTTTAGTATTTCTATGCCTAACAGCCTGCGGTAAATACAGAATTTTGCAGAGAAGCCCCCATAGACAGGAGGAAGTCAGGGAAATGGCAAACGGAAACAAATCCCTCAGACGTTTCATGCCATTTGCAAAGAGGTGTCATGCAAGAGGTGAGGGAAGGAAAACCAGCAGACACCCGCCCGGCCAGCGCTCAAGGCTGTGTTTGAAGCTGGGCACGCAGCTCTAGTGGCTTGATCACAGGGAGGAGGGTATAATTTCGGTGAAAGCTGATAGGTACATGGAGGGGGATGAAACTCTCCCTATCGCAGGTATTTATTATCACTTGACAGCTGTCAGTTTGCAGTGGGTGATTTGTCTTCCTGTCAGCCCTCTGAGAACTAGGTATATTTGCCTAAGGTTGTAGAGAAGGGTAAAAATCCTGCTTTCAAGTGCAGGTATCGTTTAACCGTGATAAGAAGGCAGGTAAAGCATTTCTTCTGCAAGACGGCTGTGGAGAACAGGGAAGTAAAGTCTTTCTGGTCCTACCGAGATGGGAAAAAACAAGTCATTAAAATCTGATACCTACCTGCTTTTAACGACAGAAACGTTGTTCAAAGAAATAATCTCAGCCCTATCACCACCAAAGTATTTTCAGGAGCCATTAGCCTTTCACCTCCTCATATATTTTCTCTTTTACTTTTGATCTCATTCAGGGAAAACGGCAATGCTTCTGCAACAAGAGATTTGGGCTTTAGCTTTAATCAGGAGCTTACTCGGTCATAACCATGCTCTTACAGCCTTTCCTTTCCAGTAAACGATCTGCAGAAGAACTAGGAGAGTAACGTGTAGAAAACAATACTTGAAATCAGGCACTTGGTGTCTTTAGTCTTGCTTATTTCTTCAGTGAGCCAGCATGGGTATTTTTATGGGTTGTGCAATGCTCCCTTCATCTTTAGTCTCTTCTTCCTCCCCAGAAACATTTTTTCAGCAGTTGGGGACCATGGTCTGTTAGTTGCGTGCTTGAACTACAGGTGTGAGGCTGTTAGTATTTCTGGCCTAGATGGAAAAAGCGAAGAACAAGAGCAAGCTGCGAATGGATGTTAGGAGCTGCACCGAGTTGACGCACCTACTTGGACAAAACCCTTGTGACAGGAAAAGGAATGGTGATTCCACATAGAGACTGGGTCCCTGGTCCAGACTTCCAAGCCTTTCCTAGCTGATGCTGGGGACTGTGACCATCACCAGGTTTGTGTTAGTCTTCCTCTAGCAGCCTGGTCCCATCCAAGAGTTTCCCACCCTCTGTATTTAAACACAGACACTGTGCCTCTAGCTTGAGATGAGAAGCCGAGCTGTCTGCATCCTGTGTCTCATGTTGCCCAGGAGTCCATCTCTATATAAAATTTAGCTGTTGCTGTTGCTGTTCCTGCACCACAGCAGGTCTCCAGAATCCTTAATGTTCTTGAATATTTTACGCCTCAGCCCCAACATGTAGCATTAGATGGTCTTTGATGCTGATTTTTTTCCCCCTGCATTTGTGTAATTCAGACTGGGATCTGTTTTAATTCCAAGCCAGTTTTATTTCAAAAGTTACCCATCGTGAGTACATGAGGAAAGTTTCTTTGCTAAGGACAAACGAGCGATGAAGAAAGTGAATTATAAATGAGATTAAATATATACACATTTATTTCAGTGCTGCTTGTCCATATTTCTTTATTTCTCTTTCTGCCTTTTATCTATGGATATCAAAAAGCAAAAAAATGCCAAGAATGTCACATCCCATTGAAGTTATACTGACAGTACATTCAGAGCAATCAACAGCAACAGCTGTATTGCCCATATATCTTCAAGCAGAAAATTGTACATCATCTCGGACAATGCATCGCATTACAGACCTACACAAGGGCGGCACTGCGGTCACGGTGGGAACCGTCACTCGAGTCCCCTGGTTTGTTTGTGTGCACAAGAATCATGCTTATAATATTGCTGTAACATAGCACTTTGCATCTAATTTAAGCAATACTGGGGCTTTTGTTTGTCTTACAAGGTCTAACCTAAAGACAAAAGATGTAGTCCAGCCTGAAGTTTATGAGACATTACCAGACATTCATGTTCACACATACACGCTCCGTCAGAGGAATTTATGGCCATTACGATGTTCTCTAATGAGTACAAAATGAGACCGTTACATATTCACTTAATTAGTTTGACAGATTTTCATTTAAATATAAAAAGACTTCTAGTCTTTAGAGAACAAAAGGAGGGCTTTGTTTCCAGTGCAGTTTTTGACTCTGCTTTGCTGGAGCAGGAGGTTGGGGGTGACAACTGAAGGGAGACGATTTAGTGTGAATAATTCTCATCTTTTGATTTCATGTTGCCATTTCTTTGCTGCTTTTCCAGTTCCCCAGGAGCACCTAGAGGAGAGCTCTGTCATGTGGCCCTTTGAGTTGCAGCCAGGAAAGCCCAAGTACGAACTTGGCTTTTCCAAAGCGTGATGGATGCTTGGAGATTTGGGGGGGAAGAACTCTAAGAATGTTAGAGAGCTGCTGTGAGCCCCGAGTGAACTTCAGTCTCCAAACCTATCAGCTCACTCTGTCTCACTATTGGTCTAGTTCTTTGGCCTAACTTACGTCCCATAGTATCAATGTAGGCAACTCCTGCTTTGATAAAAGTTGGGAAATGGCATTATAAGCTTGCCTGCAGTTTTATTGTGCCCTTCTAACAGCTCCGTGCGTTACAAAGAGTTCCAAAGTACAGCGCAAGCCAGCAGACAACTAATGCTGGGACTTGGTCTTTGTGGGAGCCCATTCATTTGTGCTCTTTAATTGAAAATGTTTTCTCAAATGCCTGCTTTTGAAGATTGACTGTGATTCCACATCTCATAGGATGAAGTGGGAGAGAGCACCATACTCCGGTTTCTTTGTATCCTGGGGCGAGCGGTGCATTGGTGTGAGCCCTGGAGCTCATAAGCTCTTCTCTCATCTTTGTGGCTGTCCCTTGAGAACATTATAAAAAACAAGGTGAAGTTGCTGTGGGCTTACAGCCATCACTGTAACATATGCTAGCCTGGACTCTTCTCAAGCCTTTCCAAAAAAAAATAATGCTTACCTGCCAGAAGCTTGGTGACGTGGAATAGTTTCTGGTGTCTTTATCCATCCATCTAGGCCTCTCCTAGGCAGGATCAGACAATTAATTGGTAAATAAATGCTGTTGTCTGAAGGTGTGTTAGCAATACAAACTCTGGCACAATTGAAGTTATCCACGTGCCATAGGAGCAGGAAACATTTAGAGAAAATGTGCTGCAAAACCAGCTGCCATCCACGTGGAAAAATGTTGATGTTTCAGTAGAAACCTCATTTTACCTGTTTCAGAAAGAGAGGTGTATTTCGTTCACGGTTATCACCAAGAAGGGGGAGAGCTTGTAGGCTAACAAGGGACATGTCTTCTTTCCCTCTCTGCCTGTCTTTGCTACTCACTGCTGCCGTTTCACTCCACACAGCTGGACCATGTGCAGCCCGAGGCAGGACAGCACTCCGAGCGTGGGGCTCTCCACCTATTTCTTCTGCTCTGGACTTAGCAAAGAAAGTCTGTAATCCTTGCATTGTGGACTTGCAGATTTCCCCTTTGTCTCTCACCTACATGCAGGCATGATAGCATGAAAAGAGGCAGATAGCTGCCCAGACACACCCAACTTTCTGCTTTTTATGGTATTTCCTGAATAGGACAGCTCTGGCAGTCCAAATTCTTCAGGGGGGGAAAGCCCCTTTGATCATATGACTCTGCAGATTTCCGAAGGCTGAGTGAGCAGTTCTGGCCGGCAAAACCTGCTCGCAGAAATGTCTGTTGAAATTTCAGAGACACAGGAGTTGCACAGTATTGTCTTTAAGCCTCCTTCTTAGCGTGATTGCACTTCGTACGGTATTTTTCCGTAAGGGTTAGCAGGACCGTGTGGGTTGAGGAACACAGCAGGTTCTTCTGCAAAGGAGGCGTGTTTGGGCCAGAGAGAAAATAACATGGTTCATACGTGCAAACATGTGAGTGAGAGAGAGAGAGAGCAAGCCACAAGTAGCTCACAAAAACTGCTGCTCTGGAAGCCTCATCTTTCCAATACGCCGAGGAAGATTTTAGCAGAGGAAGTTACTCTCACAACTCCGAGGAATCACTGGAGGTCCGTGTAGGCTAAGAGTAAGTGGTCCCTTTTTATTATGCCACGTTTCTAATTGGGGACAAATTTGTTTGTGGAATTACTTCATTAAAGAGATGAGCCTGACTGAGAGTTTGTGGCATGTTATTTAGCGAAAATATAAAGCATGATGCTAGGTACCATCTCTTCTTTGACCAGAGGGGAGCTGAGGGAACGCGTCAAGCGGGCAGTCCACGTCGGATACTGCAGTGGTGGTTGATGGGAACACAATGACATAGATCAGAGATTTTTTCACCTTCATAACTTTAACCATCTGGAACAACATTAACTTCACCACTGAAGCCGTGCAGTGTACGACCCCGGCTCTCCAGAGCACCAGCCACACTGACTCTTGTCAGAGGCATCCCCTCGGTGTCCTCACCGCAGGCAGTGGCACCTAAGGCGTGTTCTCCATTTGCAGCAGACGACTTCTATCTTCATAGCAGAGCCCAGGTGATGAACAGCAGGTTTGTGATACCTTGGATGTTATCATGGGGCACCTTCAGATAACACTTAGTACCTCCTTTCCCAAGTCCCTTACTGGCTTTGTTTCTTCCCGACACGGCAACTAGTTAATCTTAAACAACCTGGGGCTGGGCCTGGGCCTGAAAAATGTCTTCACTGAATCTGCATAACAGAGACCTTCTAAAACACAAACCATTTTGAAGGTTAATAGTATTTTAGCAACATATGAATGACCCTTTCTAAGAAGATCAGTGTTCCTTTTAACCTAGTGTTTTGTCTCCAGTGTCACTTAACAAAGGGAGCTTCCGAGTACAGAGAACTGGCAAAGAGTACACTCTGCAGACCGATTCTTTGAGTCTCATTTCAGTCTTGCATTTTTTAGGATTTTTTTCCCAATATCATCCTGCAGCAGCAAGTTCGGTTTCTCACATACTTGGGGATCAGAGAAAAAGAGGCGGTTTGTCTTTTTTTATTTTAGTTTTAGTGATTTCTCTTTGGAAAGGTTAGCAACAGCTCTACCAGCTTGTTCTGTACCTCTTTCTATGCCTTTTTCACATCTCTTTTATCTGCGATCGTTTGTCCTTCAGTTTATTCATCTTCTTGTATTCCATATGCTCTGGTGACATCACTTCAGCTGTGTTTTGTGTTCCTAAATTGGTTGGGATATGCAGCTTTTTCAGTAATTGATAAAGGAATGCTTGCTTAATTTTGCTTCTATTTTTCGGAGGCTACATGTTGGCCTGGTCATCTCTGCATGATGAGCACTGAACATAACAATTTCCAAGGATGTTTTTGTACTGACTAGCAGGAATTCTTAAATTAAGGTGTCCCCCAAAGACCCGTGTGTGCATCCAGCATATCCCAACCAAAACTCCTTGGATTACCGTCGATTTGGATTGCTTTAGGCTTGGATTGTCCACCTCATTTCTGCCATTTAAAGCGTTTCTTTGGCTCATAACGTGCCATCTGTGGGGCCACTCACCTTTGTGTAACCAGCCTATATCCTTATCAGAGCTGACAAAGTTTGTTCCTGCATAGGGGTTACATGCTGGGAGCCACGACTGAGTGCACAGCTACTTTATTTACACGTCTAAGTGCCTCTTGGATCCCGCTGGTAAATTCATGGATGCTTGAGGTTCCCTGTGACATTTTAAAAAAAAAGTTTTTGTGCTAGAAGATCTTCTGTGAAATACATACTGGCTCAGCCGTTGTGACACTTCCCACACCTCTCTTTAACCAGTTAGAGCTTGTGGCCCAGTTGTCCTTTGTTTTACTATGAATCCCATCCCAGGATGTGCCTCCCGTATATTGTGTCCAACTGAGAGTAGGAAAAACTGTATTCCACGCTCTCGAAGGAGAGCTGTGAAATTTATGGAGAGCACAAGGCATTTTGCCACTTTGATGTGCTGAAGCCTCAGAAGTGCCTGATGTTTATCCTCAGCTGCTGGCGTACCTGACAAGTCCCCCTGCCTTGTCCTTCCTGCAGATTGCCAGGTTGGCTGCTAATGTCGGGTAAGAACTGACCTTTTCCCTGACCGAATGCAAACACGGCACTTTTCATGTTTCATTTGGGATCCAGGTGCTTCTATTCCATGTTGTTTAGCTCTGTCTCCCTTGCCTGGCGCAGGCTTTTTGAAATGATCTAACGAAAAGGAGTTTAGGCCTAATGATGAATTAGTGCTATTGGAATTTGAACTGCTCTTGTTTTTCCAAGTTATTCTTATCGGAAAGGCCGTGCTTCTGGAAGAGGAACAGAGGCTGCTTCTTTTAGTAAAGCTGACAAAGCAGGAAATGATCAGCCAGCCCTTGACAAAATCATAACTGAACACTTACTTTGAGCAACAGTGGGAGAGACCCAGCCTCATAAATCAACCTTTTAAGCCTTCAGACACGAGTTTTTGGAACCTCCTGGGCGTTTCTTTTTTCTGCTGCTGATAAGAAGTCTTTTAAGGGCGCAAGCTTCATGATATCATTAAGGACAAGAGCAAGTGTTGTTGCTCCAGGCCTGGAGTCCAGGCGGTGAGTGACCTTACCCCTCTAGAAACAAATACCAGTGACTTCAGCTCTGCCTATTTATTATACATAAGCACAAATTGAAGTCAAGTACCAGTTTATTAGGAAGAAGAGATGGCCATGTCTGTGTGGAAGAGATAGAATTCCCTGAATTGTTTGAAGAAGGTACATAGAAGGAATCAGACCCTCTCAGAGCTGAATAAGTGATTTCAGAACAAACGAATGAATGTGGCCTTTTCTCCAGTCCCTTTAAGAACATCAAAGTGGATGCTGATACTTCATAAAATTATCTCTTTTTTAAGGGATCTCGATTGATACTAGCGACTAACCTTTTCCGGACCATGGCTGTTTTCCAGGAACAACTAGCAGAGGCAGCAGTGTGCAGCGTAAGTAGCCAGAGGTGTTGGCTGCCGTGTGTGTCCTGGCAGTTTGGTCGTGGTGTGGGACACAGCCTCTTAGATCTCTGCATGCTGCTGCTTCAGCTTCTCGGAGAGGCACGAGGACCGTGACTTTGTCCTGTTGGGCTTTCTGGATTACTAGCGAGGTGCGTACGGAGAAAATGGAAATGTCCCTCTGCCAGTCTCTTGGAAGAGGGTCTCTCTGAAACCCAGCTCTCCCTAGTGCTACTCATGCGTCCAGCAGCTCCATGCTGCCTTTTATTCCGGAGTGTGAAGGTTAAGCCGAGACAGCGTGGCTGAGGCGGAAGCATCTGTCATCTTTTTGCAGTTTGATTCTGCACCGTGGAGGACAGGAGGCGTTTTGGTGTGTCTGAAATTGAGCCCTTCAGTAAGACCTGTGTGCAGTCTCAGTACACGTGGGGATCTAGTGCTCTGCAAAGAGACAGCGAGCCTTCATGTGAATATTTAGGGGCAAAGAAAAATACAAACCGTCAGCACTTAACATCATTTCATTTGGGAGCAAGGCAGCTAGTGTTATTCTTCACTGTTTACCCAGCTCTAACCCCCTTGGAAGCTTAAGGAAAGAATAATTAACCAATATCTACTTCTAAAAAATGAGCAGTATACCTCTTTCCTCATAGAACATATTAACATAAAGGCCTGTAGTTACATCGTATGAAGTTTGATTACTAGGTGTACAATTTCAGACTCTTGTTGGATTGCCATAATGATGGGTAACTGTTTCCTCTTGGGGCGATTTTGTGCAAGTTGGTGTTTTGCTTTGTGCAGGCGTTGGCTCGAAGCAAAGAGCCAGTGCGCAGGCAGCTTAGCAATGCCACTGGGCTGGTCCTCCTCTAGCAGATGGGGTGGCCATCTTGTGACTTCGGTGAAGCGATGTCCATTTAACCTAGAGTAAAATGCTGGTCAGCATTCTTCCTTTTGTCCCACATTTTTCATCAAAATAACGTAGGAGCTTAGCACTCTGGGAAAGCACTAGTCTGTTGGTCTTTGTTGGATTGTGTGAAACTGCAGAGGGAGAAATCTAAGTGGTGGCTCCTCACGAAAGACGGATGTCTGTAAAAAATCCCATTACTCCCCAGTCAACTCCATTACCCTGAAAAGGAACCCACTGCTCAGAAAAGCAATTGCTTACTACATAAACAGTCCTTTGATGATAAATAGGCCCTAGAGCTGCAGAGATACCTGTACCTTACCTAGTGAGTTGGCCGCTCTGCAAACTGACAGTCTCTTTCTCCCCATGGAACAGGTCTTACATCAGCCTGAATTTTTTAGCAATGGGTTACTGCCTCCTGCGGAGCCGAAGGGACAGCCTGGTCTCTGTGCCCTCTGCTCTCAGCCTCTGGGCTTGCAGGGCTGGCTGAGAGAGGAGTAGAATAGGAACCAGATCATCGCTGCTGAGCAGAAAAGGGTTTTCTTCCTTTCTTTGGAGGCGTCAGGGAGAGATGAGCTCAAATATTAGAGGGCCAGGATGCCTGGGTTTCATTTCTGCCTGTGCCACACGGCTACTGTGAGATGAGAGGCAAGGTGTTTACTTTTGTGTATTTGCATTTCTCTGTCCGGGCAGTGTGTTTGACAGTCCTTCCTAAGGTGAGGGATGTTATGAGGCTTAACTACCATGTGCAAAGCACTTGGCAAAATACAATGCGCCATGGAAGGTATGAAATGGCAATTAAAAGGAAAAAAATAAGGTCTTTCTCTCTAATTTTCAGAGGAATGTCTTTGTACTTTGCCTTGGTTGCTGTAGCCGCAGCCCAGGAGATTTTCCTGTTAAGTAGATGGTGAAAACTGCTTCTTAGCAAAAGAAAAATAGCGCCTTCCTCAGCCTCAGTCACCCAAGAACGAGCCTTTTGAAGCTAAAAAGAGAAACAGATTCTTTACCATTCTCCCTCCCCTCCAGCCTGTGGGAGCCCCCGGGTCGGTTCAGCCCCACATGCCCAGGAGCAGGAAGCTGCCAGTTAGAGGGAAGGGCACGCAGGACGTTTCTGGCGGTGGTGAGAAGCAGCATTTGAACTTCACATAGCTGGAAGGATGGCATGATTGTGGTGCCGGGCAGGTAGTTGTGTTGTTTCTCCAGCGCTGGGAAGATGGGGACTCTGGTCACAGGGACAGTGTATGACCTTCACCTTTCTGCTTCCCCTCCTCCCCATTGCCTAACTAGTCGTTTTGTCTTTGCGGAGGGGCTTGTACTCTCAGTAGCTCCCAGTCTGCTCCCTGCTATCCCAGTGTGTCATGACATTGGATGAAAGTCTTGCCTCTTAACTCAGCAAGTCTGCTGAAAATCCCTTTTAGGTTTATAATTCTGGCATTTTCCTACTCCTGAGGATTCTGCAGTGCTTCAGCTCTCACAGGGTTCACCAGAAATGAAGAGCGCATGACAAGGGACGGGAGGTACCATAAAGCAGTTCTGCTGCAGAGGAGAACCCAGGAAAACACGGTGTTGTACCGTCACTTACGTGTATCTTTGTTTGTTTGAAGTTGAAGATAAATCATAAGCCACGGGGCTGGAGGCCGTTTTACAGCTCATGGTGTGGGAATGGGTGTGGGTGTGGGTGTGGGCGCATGCGTTGCTTCAGAGTAAACCAAAAGTGAGCCGTATTTGTTTTGCACGCGTGTTTGAGAGAGCTGTGCTGGGAAAGAAACGGTGAGGAACAACACGGAGTTTAGTTTTGCTCTGCAAATTCCCCATATGTTTTTTGGGATATTTTGTTTGTTATGAGCTTTACGACTGGAAGTGCAGCTGGTCACTAAAAGCAGGTTGCAAGTAAGACTTGTCCTTCGATGGAAGTAGTGAAGCAAGAGCCTTTTCTCCTAGATGTGATGTTTAAGGAGGCAGCAGTAAGTGCTGGACCGACCCCGTGAGTTGTTGTGCAGACTGAACAGAACTGAACAGCCTGGGCAGCTGATGGATCTGTAACGCGGAGTTGGAACAGCTCTTGTAAACAGGTTTTCCTGTAATATATTTGTTACTCCCAGCCTCTCCTAAGGGTGTTTCTATGTCTTTACATCCCCTGTGCGCACCTGTGTGATGCAATGCCACGCGATGACATTGCTACACAGCACACCCAGCCTGCGATGTGTGTGGGCCACCAGGAAACCGCCCGCGGTTCTTTTCAAGGGCTTTTGCCTCACTGACGAGGACAAATACTAGAGGATAAGAAAGAGGAAAAACAAAGGGATTGACTGGGAAACGTGGAAAAGTCTCAGCGGAAGAAGGGGCTGCAAAAATACCGGCATGTATGTCTCGGCACAGTTTCCATTGCTAAGGCCTCTTCTCCTCCTTCTGCAGGTTTACATGGCACCCCCTCCCCTCATGACTGCAGTGGGACTAATCAGAAATAAGGATTACTCATGTGAGTAAAAGCTTGCAGGCCTGAACTGCCAAGTTTTGCCCACTCGCGTTTGTTCTTCACAGCATTGACTGCACCCTGGGAGATGGGCAAAGGAGTATTTTCCAGGGCCCTGAACTTTTTAGCAGCAGTCGCAAGGTTAATTTGAGCTGTCTTACGACCTTCTGACCCTCAACATGCTCTGGGTGAAAGGTGCTTTGTTCCTTGTCCCAGTTTTGTCTGAGCATCTGAGGAACGGACAGTCTGAGGAGCTAATGTGCTGTCCAAATAATGGAGAAAGGTCCAGCAATGTCAGCCTTAATGACTGATCCTGAATTTCTGTTTTAGCAGATGGTAGAGTGGAGCAGCTCCTTTGCAGTGTCCTATATCTTTTTTTTTTTTTATAAATGGCTTGGTCAACGTCATGAGCTGGTTCCTATCCAGTGTAAGCTTTGGATCAGGTCTAGTCCTGCAACGCTTTGTTGAAAAGAGGTAGCTGAAACGAGGGGATTAAGACAAAACATCTTTCAAACAGCCGAACAATCCCCTGCCTGTGAGCTGGGGGCAGTACGGTGTGCTTGATACAGCACTGGCCTTGGAATCAGGACATTGGCTTCTAATTATCGCTAGTTGTTATCTACGTTGTTGTTGTATCTCGTATGAGCCCTGCTTGTGGATTAGGAACCGACAGTGCTTGCTGCCGTAAAAGCAGAGCAAAAGGCAGAGTCGGGCCCTCAGGCAGCAGGAATCTCCAGGTCTGCCCTGTGGTATCAGGTTGTCCTCATCAGCCCAAAGGGCGTTACGGCCCTCGTTGCACATTGCAGCACTGCAGCCTTCGGGCCTGATTCAGCAGGTTGCGTTTATTTGTGACAAAAGTGTATTGCCTGCGAAGTTACAGCGTGGAGTTATTTGGCCCAAATAATACCTTTATTTTATTTTATTAGTGACATTTGGTGTGAAGTTTTTATGTTTGGAAAGCCCTGAGTGACATAGCGGTGTGGCTGGTCCGAGAGCTGCTTCGAAAGAGGCCGTTGCGGTCTTGAGCTGTTCAAGAGATTTGCCCTGTGAAACAGATGAGCTTTACCAAATGCTTTCCATCCTCTGAAAGACTCTTCCTGTTCCTCTTTCATATAAAACGCAAATGTGATGTTCGAATGTTCCTGTGACGATTGCGCTTTTCGTGTCATTTCCAAAGACCTAATTCACAAAGAAATGAAGAGGTGCTGTTTTAACAACTTCGTTAAGTAGGAATGCAGCTCTTTTTGAACGTATGGTATCACTCGTGCCTATATAGGTATGTGAGGTTAGTTCTCAAAGCAATGCTAAGTAGCAGAAAGCCATGTGGTTTCTTTCTTGTTCATTTATGCACTGAGCTGCGTTCTCGTAATCCCGTCTGCATCAACAGGTTGGCGTTACAGAAAAGCAGTAATTTCTTCTGAGAAATCATTCCCAGCAGCAGGACATGGAGCAGCACGAGCTGTTACTGAGAACACCTCTGAAAATGGAAATTTTGCAAAGTGTGCTATTTGGTGAGAACCATCAGTAGGTACAGTTCTGTACTCATCGGGGGTGGTGTGACTGATCCTTGCAGCCTTCCTCTGCTCTACAGTGGTTATTCCTCTTTCCATCAGGTCCAGACATGTGAGACCCATTCTGCTGCCAGCTCTGCCACTCATCTCCAGGGTGGCGCTGGATTTGTGCTTTACCTTTTCCTAAAGAAAAGACCTAAGAGCTAAGCATTATTTTTTCATAGTTAAAGTGTAAGAGGATCTCACTTTAATTTCAAAGTCCTTAAAATATTTTCTGTCGTGGAACTCAACGGGCAGACGTCTTTCATCTGACTTACCCCAGTGTGTGGGGGGGCTTATGAGAGTTTGTAACAAATGGCTTTTTTAAAGAATGAATAAGGGCTCGTAGTTACCATAAGCTGCCTAAGAATTTGGAAGGATCTTATCTTTTTAATGAAAATGACTCTAGCGTAAATCTTATGCCAGCTCTGAGTTCATGCTGTCACATTTCAGGTTCCTTACCCACGTTTGCTCTTAGGGGCTAGCATTCAAAGATGGATTCACCAAGGATAAAATTTGCTTGATGAGGAGATTTTTATTTTTCGGTGTCGCTCCATTTCAGCTTCCCTCTGGGGAAATTGCTTGCTGGCTGAAAAAAGCAGTCACAGTTCATGCTGGAGGGAGGTGGTACATCGCTATGTTTCTGTAAGGCAGGAATGAGTGCAGTTTATAAGAGTGTTCCAGGAAAAGCGTTGACTGATTACCTTTAGGAAGATTTCAGTGTGATGGTGCGCAGCCGTGGTGCCCTTCCCAGTCCCTGAGCTCTGCCGCTGGCTCTGCTGCCTCCTCCCTTCTCCTTTAGGCAGATACCCAAGGTCTTGCTGGTTCCTTCTTCTGGAGAAACAGAGAGGAATGGGGTAGAGTCTGGAAAGAGGATCCTTAGGAATTGTCCCCACATCTTACGCCCTTGCCTCAATGAGAAAAAAGCCATTACTTGACTGCTAGCCTGTGTGTTTTAAGGTTAAGCCAAGCAGGATTCCTGATGTCTCAGGGCCTAATCTCTCAGAGCCATACATATTGATCGCCTGCCTTTATCACCTGGCATGTTGGTAGGACCGGAGGGCGGTGGTGATGTCTGTTCCCTAAAATCAGGGGCAGGATTTGTTCCTGAGGTCAAGGGACCAGCTTGCCTCTTTGCCAGATTGGAAGCACAACCTTTCCAACCAGTTTGTCAGCTCAATTATTTAGCAACCTGCTTTGTTTATGCTATAAAACCTGGCTCCTGCGTTGAATGGGGATTGCCAGAGGGCACAGGAACAACAGAGTGAGTTGCTTTAAATCCTGTGCTACATCAGGCCTTAGAGGTGTAAAGAGGAGGTTTCTCTCTAGCCGATAGATTTATTCTCAGTCGCATTCCTGTGACCCCGGTGGAGGAAAGAGGCTGAGCAAATGGGGCAGAATAGAGCTCATGCAGTGTGGTTAGAATACCAAGAGCTCCAGAGCGAAGACCAAAACACATTCTGCACCGCTGGGGGATTAAAGTCAGGCTGACAGACAATAGGGGCTTTAACTCCCTGCAGACCTTTCACCTGACATTGTCTTTTGGGCTCTAACAGAAACAAAGGTGAATTATTAGAGGGAGATTTTCCTTGAAACCTGAGTTAAAGAGTCTTGAAGATGTTAATACTCACCCTGGGCTCAGACCTGCAAAATGCCTTTCATGGCGAGTCCCCGAGAGTTCAATGAGCTGCTCCAGGCTGGGGGGTCGTGAAGTTTTCTTGACTCACTTTACTCACAAGTACTGACACAGTTAAAGACCAGTCTGGCTCTGACCTGTCCCAGCGTTTGGAAATTTCTTCACTCGTAATTTCATTGCCTTTGTCACTTACTGGGGATGTTTGTTGGGCTGCTCAAGCGAAAGGACATGTTGCCTGCAATCAGGAGTTTATAGCGCAATGCAAAGTGCAGGCAGATCACTTCAGAAATGCCTTTTGCATGCAGTGCTGCCGTGAAGGTGAGCAGCAGGCCTGACAGGAGGGCTCACCAAAATAAGTGGTTCCCGAGTGACTCAGTCCCGTGCACTGCCAAATATTCTGGTTTGATCCAGCAAAGCTTTTAAGATCATGATCAGCTTTAAGAATGTGAGTCGTTCCACTGAAATGATCTGGATTACCCCCGTGCTGGCGTGGGGACAGCACGCACAGCCTTGCAGGATCAAGCCCTTGGAGAGAGAGGCCGTGTGCTGGAGGAAGGGAGAGGTGACAGCCGGCACTCCTGTCACAGAGTAGCACCCTGGAATTTAGGGCAAAAGCACACTGGACTTTTTTGTTTAATGCCAATCTGCCTGAAGTCCTCAAACTGCGCCCGCCGAGATCAACAAAGGAGGCTAAAAGCTCTAACACCAGTTTCTCTTATTTGCTGACAGCAATGTCAGGCACAAAATCAAATTCTTTCTGGGTGTCAGGTAAGTCAAAGACCGCAGGGTGCCCCAGAAGGGGATTCTTGGGGATTTATGTTCCATCAACAAGACGAGTGATAATTAAAGCCTGAATATTTCAGCGAAGCTGGGAAACAAAAAAGAACCATCTTAATTCCTTAAATTCCTCATGCCAGGCTGTAAAATATATTCCATTCATGCCTGTGTCTTGCTGCTTGTTCTCTCTGTGTCTCTTTCTTTAGTATTCAGCCACCTGTTTGTAACCAGTGTCCTGCAGGTTCTCAGGGCGCTTTCTTCTCCGCTCTCTCTGCCCTTGGTCTTGTTGCTTTGACACTGAGGCCTTGTTGTCTGCGAGAGACAGTACATTAGGGCTCCCTGGCTTGCCCGGCTCCCATAACTTCATTCTTGGAAAGTTTCTGAGTTTCCCGGGTGATAAAACATGAGCAACGTTTGCTCTGACCTGAATCATTTCTGAAGGCATTCAGCCCTGTTTTGTTATGAAGGTTACTCAGGGTGGGTGGTGGGGCATGAGAATTCCCAGTGATGACAATTCCTGAAAAGTGTCAGAAAGTCGCTGCCTGCACCTTTTACGCTGTTTTCATTAATTTTTTAGTCCGTGCTGAAAAATACATCTGACACACTGGAGGGTGAGACACATCAGCAGAACAAATCAGCACGTTATAAGATTGGCTGTCGCTGCCTTCCCCCGGCTCTCACCAAGAGAGAAAAAGAGAAGAAAAAAGGAGGAAAGGAAAAAAATCCAAGTCCCAGCTCTGTATACATAGCAGCTATCAAATTGTCACAGATCACTACTATTATCTCTTGGGTTAGAATAATATAATAGTGGAGTGTTCGCTAGACTTGTAAAAACCCCCAATTATTCACTGGAGACCAAACTAATGAATCAAGCAGGACAGTGTTTAAAACTGTTAAAAACCCTATAAAATGACAAAAACCCCACTCCCAGTAAATAGATCTGGAATGTTGAAGGTTGACTGCATGGTTGGTTGTTTTTTTTCTTTGCTCTGCATTATTTATCCCCTTAAAATTAATACCGTATGCACGATGGGTGGCTCAGGGCTTTACAGAGACTTACAGAGAAAGTTCGCTAACGGTTCTCAAGCAATTACTTTGGAGTCTGATTCTGTTCTCATTGATTCGGGAGTATATGGGAAATAATTGTGTGCACCGCTTGTCTATTTCCCTTGATATAGCATATGCTAGGGAATAATACCTTGAATATCTGGCCTTTGCAAAGAGAGATCCGGGCCCCTCCAAATACTCTCCAGTCGTTTGAGCCAGTTTTTACTACATTTCTTGTGCAGAAGCATCGTCTGCTGGCATCAGTGCTTTGGCTTCAGTGGTGACTTGCTGCATTTCTGCTCCCAGCCCCAGCTCACAAGACCAGCAAACTTGTGTTTTCACACTTTTATTCTTGTAAGCATTATTTTTCTCTAACCAACAGTACATCAGCAGTAACATTGGTGGGACTGGCAGTCCAGGACCCAGCCAGCAAAACAAGACACCACGTCTGGATCTCTGTGACAGACCTGGTGAAAACTGTCCCCTCAACCCTTTTGGAAGGAAAAAAAAAAAAAAGGTGTGGAATTTTGAAGACTAAAACCCAAAATATTCCATTCTAGGTGTCTTGCTTTTCCACTCTCCTTAGAAGCCTGGGCTTTACGATGGGACGTTATGCCACACATTTCACCACAGTTTATCTGCCTGCAGAGGAGAGGTAGGCCATCAGAAGACGTTGCCTGACCAGACCTGGTAACTGAACCGCAACTTTCACAGGACAGTGTGGTGTCATTTCCAAGTCCCATGACAGTGGCCGGATGGCACTGTCTTTCTTCATGAAAATAATCATCATCTTCTGCTCAAAACAAAGCTTGAAACTTCACTTCCTCTTAGAAGCACACGAAAACTTTGGAACGGGATCATTTAGCAGCCAGGCCCCCATCGTACACATTGACTTTGCCTTTCGTGACCCCTACCAGCACTTCGGCAGCTCCTGCCAGCGTGGCCGAAGGTCATTCTGCAGCATCTCTGCAGCCACCAGGGAACAGGAAGGTTCATGGCTAATATTATGCCAAATTAACAGAGAGGGTTTTAATGCAACATCAGTTATGTATGAATACTTGCAGAAGGAATCATGGTCCTGCTTCAAGCAAAGCTCTTGGGCATGCACTTCAGATTAACATAAGCACAAGTGCTTTCTTGTGTTGTGTCTTGGAAGTGATGAATGCCAAGTTGCCTTCATTTTTCCCTGAACTTGCTTTAAACATAAAAAAACCTGACTGTGACAGGGAACGTGGAACCTTTTCCTGCATAAATTTTGTCACAATGGCAGTAAGGCAGGCTGAAGAAAGCCACCGAAGAAATCTTAGCAGGAGTTTCACACTATGGTATCCAATGAACTCGGGAAGAACTTAACTTGATGTGACATTGTGAAGCTTCCCGTTTCATTATTAAACCTCCCCAAGAGGTAAAGGAACTTGTGGAGGTCTATCGGTATCACTGTTTTAAACAAAATACATCATCCGGGTAGACAGTTCTGCAGGAGAAGGATTTATGTGAGATCTAGTGACTAAAAAAAACTCTGGTTTTGATCTTCGGAAGTAACAAGTTGCTTGCCACTGAGATGCCGGCCTTTGAGAAGTCATTTTGCGTCCAAAGAATGAGGATTTTACTGTGCCACTGGTGGAAGGAGGTAGAATGTTAGATGGGAACCTTTGTGCCCTCTCGACAAACATTTGATTTTCTTTTGGAAGGAAAAATACAATTTTTCCATCTGGTTATGATTTGTGAGGCTGCCAAACCCAGTTTGCTGAGCGGATTTCTGTAAAAAGTTGGATCATGGTCCTTTTCTGTCGAAGAGACACCTCAGCCACCTGCATTCAGGAAAGCACATCAGCCTCTCCGTCACGCCAAGCCTGTGTGTGAGTCGTCTTATAGTGGACTTCAGATCATGCTGCAAATTAAGGGTGTGCACAGAATATAGGGACGTGCTCACCAGCCAGTGCCGGCTTCAAGCACCCTCCCAAATTAGGGTTCAAAAGTAGAAGTTGATAGTTCTTTCCATGTTCAGGGTGACAGGGTGTCGGAGGAGGTTGATAAGAAAGATCATGCTCCTGTTCTGTGCTGCATCAAACTTAGAAATGGGACTTATCTGCACAAGGATCCTGCGTGCTGGGCGAGAGTAGACTACTTGGCGTGTAGGATAACTGAGTGAAAAGTTGTGTTATACGTATGTCCTTTTTTCTTTAGAAATATGGAGGTTCTCAACTATCACAAATTGCAAAATTTGAGTTTCCCTCGAAGTTCTCTGTTTATCAAGCCATTGAGTCAGTATCTTTGGTGAAATCCTCCGAGAGGAGCTGTTTCTGCAGTGAGCCCTATGGATGCGAAAACCCAGTGACCAAGGTGAGAGGCCTTTTTGAGGGACTTAAGCCCAGCTGGAGGAAGCGGGTCACCCAAGACCTGCTGGCTGTCGGTCTGCAGGCAGTCATCTGCCCTGTATTCAGAATCCTTTTCCTTCGGGATTAAAAGTAAGGGGGTGGCTGAAAGTTTTTTTAATTAACGCAGCTTCCTTTCATAGCTAGCCAGAGTTTCTGGACAATGTGTGTCTTCTGTTTGGTCAGGTAATCGGAATGCTATCAATATTTATAATAACCCATGCTTTTTCCATCAACCAATAGAAAGGTTTCAGCTGTGTGTAAGATACTGATAAAGGTGCTCACTGATATATTTGCCTAAGTAGGATATGCTTCTGAAAAAGAGATGTCACAGCATTTATAAGAGATCATGGTCTCTTTTTTGTCACCAGAAGTATCTGAATCAGAGCCTGACCATGTTTTCTGCAGGCGGAGTAATTCAGATTAAGAAGCTAAATGCAGCTTTTATGTTGCAATAAAAGGAAGTTTACATTGCCTTAAAATGTTCTGCCGCCTTCCCCGTGGTTGGTGTGCTTTTGTTTCAGTCACTGGTAGCTGGCTTTATTTAATTCCTTGGAGTCACACAATGCATTTCCTTGTCATGTCGTGTGTATCAAGACCCACACTTTATTTTCAGCATCACGGTGACCTTTGCAACTGCTTCTTACTTGACATCACAAGGGTTTCTCTGCTGTAACAGAAGTGAGGGCTTCATGAACTTTGGAGAATGTCAATGTGTGCAGGAATATCCAATATTAGCATCATGCTGCCCACTTACCTGTACTGAAGCCAGTGGCAGAGACAAGTCCAGCTTTTCCTCCCACATTTTAAGGGAGTTTGCAAATTCTGACCATGGAGGAAGAATTAGAGGACATTTCGCTTCCCTGTCGGCGGTACCATTGACAAGGGTTTATATATGAGATATGAGATGGGAATGAATACCCCACCATTGCTGCCCTGTTGTGTCTTATTGTTTAATTACGGCATTACAGAGAGCCCCTGTGGGGTCTCACGAGTGCGTGGACGGATGACATTAATCCAATCAAGACAAGTTCTAAGGCAAAATCTTTTAATGCCTGCAGTGTTTGACGAGAGCCCATCCAGCAAACCATCTTGTTGAGAAGTATTAGCAAGGCCGTGGTTGGCGTCCACAGTGATCTTTAATCCAGGGTGTAGCTGCTTTCAGCCTTAGCAGCTTCAGAGATGTATATGGTGAGGAGGGAGGAACCATACTTGGATAATTTGACAGAGCAATTGGGTCCCTGGCAGTCTAGTGACCAAATGTAATTAAAAACATTCCTGTCTCCAGCACAAAGCTCGTGAATCTGTCCTGGCTGGCTGTAATTAGAGATGTTGAGTAGGTATATTGTTTTTGGAGTGAGATTGTTGGTACTTTCCTTGCTTCTGGTCCTCCTGTTTTATGGTGGCATGTTCTTTGGGAGGTCCGGAGGAGTTGGGTATCAGAGCAGGAAGCGGTGTGAGCAGGTTGAAGATCAAAGGAGAGCGCTGCCCTGCTGCTTGTGTACTCTTTAAAGAAAACATGTTGAATGTCAGCACATCGTTAATGAAGCTCAAGGTAGACTGATCTTCTGTTACTGGTACAGTGAGAAGACATAGACCTCATGCATTGGGAGAGGAAAATAACCATAAATTTAGCAAACAGACGCTGTACCAGGGCAGCGAGAGGCAGGGCAGAGCTCGGTTGGGAAAATGAGCATGTTTTCCCCAGAGCAAGCACAGAGGATTACAGCAAACTGATGGGTTACAGCGAGCTCCCGCACCGAGCCTGTAATGCGCTCACGCCTTCATTTTGCTCAGCCCTGTTTCCCATCCCAACCCATCCTAAGCTTTCAATCAAAAAGGATCCTTATCTTTTTCCTTCTTTTCCTAAACCGTGTGAATGGCTGAGCAGGACTCTCAAGTCAGCGGGGTCTGCAAACTACTCCATGCTTTTGAAACCCAGGCCATGAATTTAGGCACCTGCTTTTTAAACATGTTTATCTATGAATTTAGCAGTGCTTCAGCTTCCCTGTCTATGACAGGTCAAATAATTCCTGCTTTCTCCAGGATCTGGAACAGGGAGAGTGGGGCAAAAATGTCCTTATCTTACAGGAAAATGTTATTTAACTTTATGTGGATGGGTACATGATCGACCTAACTGAGCCACTATCTTTCAGAATATAATAAGGAACTAAATCCCTTTCATAAATGTTCTCTAGTACCCTCTGTGAGAAAATTAATGATTTAATTTGGTAGGATGGCACAAGATACGCACAGAAAGATTATCATGTGTGATTCATTAAGGCGACCTTTTCTCGTAAGGATTCCCTTTCCCTAGGTTTCTTTTTCTCTGGGGTTTCTCCGTCATTTCTTTTTGGGTTCCCTTATTAATTTCATCATGCCTCTCCCTGCCTTTTTCATCTCTTTCTCTTCCCCTGCGGGGCGGGTGAGAAGCAGCAGCAGAGAAGGAGGAGAGGGACCTGTGTGACACCAGCTTTTCCCCAGTTTTCAGCCCTGCAGTATCGCTCCATATAGGGAAGCGAAAGACTTTCCCAGGACTGGTTCTCATGGCTAGAGGAGAAAAGGCAGTATCTGAAGAGGCGATATCTGAGCCAAGAAAGACCAGGCTATTACCCAACCGTGGCCTTTAGTTCCCAACGTAAGGGCTGGGTTGAGAGCACCTGTAGGTGTGGTTGTGAAACTGGCAGTAAAATTTGTTTCCAATCTCTCTTAATGAGTATTAGAGATCACAGAGGGTAACTGATCAAAACCAGAGAAGATGTGAGAACTGCTGGTATTGCTTCTGTTTCTTTTTATTATCATTTCCCAAGGAGCCGTGACTCCACTATGATACTGAAATCGGAGCTTTCATAGTTATTCATAAGAACATTTCAGGCTCAGTGAGGGGCTGGGATAAATCATCACTCCTCTGTGCAAGTCTGTGAGGCAGCGCCGGCCTGTTCGAGCTATGGCAGCTCAGGGTCGCTAAAACACGGGGGCCTGGCATTAGCTTCGTAGCGGATGGCAGTGCTTTTCTAAAGGGTAGCAAACAAGTCAGCTTCTCCCTCTTGCATCCCTTCTGCTTTTCCTTCCCTGTTTCAGTCACCTTGCTCTCTTCTACTCTTGTCTCACCAGCTCGGTGCCTGCAGCAATGGCAATTACTGCAATGTGAGAGTACAACAAGCTATGGCTGTCTGGCTGCTGGCGAGTGGAGCTCTGTCATTATTACTGCCTGCTTGTTAAAAGGGTGAGCAGGGCTGGCTCCTTCTCCCTTCCTGCCCCTGGCCTGCCTTCCCATGCACTGCCTCAGCTTCCCCAGCACAACCCGCAGCGCTGATGGTGAAGGCACTTCACCCTCCTCGCTGAGAAGAGCCTCCTGGCAGAGCTCACGATGCAGTCAAATCTGCATGCACTTAAGAAGATCCTGGCCTTCTGGACCGCATCGCGACGGTGCGTACCCCAAACCCCGCGGGTTTGATGAGCTTGTGCCATTTTTACAGTCCATTTGGCGTTTTACACTCCACACAGGCACACCGGATCTTTTCCGAAGCATTCCCTGGCAGGCCTTTTGCTGTGGCTTCCTCATCTATCATGAAAACTTGTTCCCTTTGGTGACAGTTGAGGGCAATTCACTGCCATTTGCTTTGTCTGTCTTGCTTTGTGGGGGATTGGACGCTCAGAGACATGGTGAGCTGGGACGCTCTCGTTCTGTTTTGTGTTGTTTTCTTCTTCTTTTGAGCATGAACCTGTATAGGTCAACGCAGTTGAATCTGTTACGCTGATACAACCAGCTGTGCATAGGACATGGCATTTTCTGTGAAGATGTTCCAGCCTAGCCCAGGCCCAGTAGCAGCAGCCTGTGAATGGTGCTGCCAATGGGCTGCTTTGCTTTCTTCATTTCTCTCCTGCTCGCTCCCTGCAAAGACTGTGTACGCTTTCCGTATTGTGGCAACGTATGGTTCTGTTGTTGAATGTATCGTTGTAGATGATGACGAGTTGATCAGAATGGCATCATATCACACCAGGAGCTTGTTCGCAGGTGGGCATTGTGTCGTTCAGACAAGCCCTGCGTTCACTTGGTTTGCGTGTTACTCGGCGTGTGACTCATTACTCTGAGGTATTTTGCAGGGTGGACTCTGTCTTCTTGAGAGCGGATTGAGGGCACGGGCTCGTTTTCAGTGGCGGCTGATCAGCTTTTAAATGGCTCACTCTTTCAGAGCTCTGTTGTCACATAGTCTTGAATTACTGTGCGATTCCCGAAGACATCACTGTTGCAATGATTACTTTTCTTGGGGTCCAAGTGTTTCGGAATTAAAATATAACTGGCTTGAATTTTCAGAAATACTTAATATCTATGACAATCCCAAGGAAATCAACATGAGTTGCAGCTTAGACATACTTACATCTAGGCATTTCTTAGATGTGTAAGATTTTAGGTGTTTTACCTAACTCTGGATTATGTCATTCTCTACCACTTAGAGATTCGAGTGGGTTTTTTTTGTTATTTACTTTAAGCGTTGAGTGTGAATTCCTCTGCTTGGCCTCTTCCAATGTAAACAATGTAAATTTCTTCTAGTGATGGAAACTAACAGGAGTTTAATTGTATGACAGCACAGGGCAACTGACACCACGGTATCACGGCATCAGTGCTGCGATGCTGAGTGGCCTGGGCGGCCATAGCACAGGGCTCTCCCCTCTGTCAAAGCTGTCAGACCAGGCTGGATAACAGAGATGAGAAATGGCAGGGAAGGTTCTGAAAGTGCCATTGCAAAACATCTGAAAAAACTCCGTCAGCACGAAGTGGCAAGACCTGTAGCTGCTCCTTAGAGATTGATGCTAAAGGAAACAGTTTCCTTCCTCTGAACTGAGCCTTGGCCTTTTTTTTGCAAGGTGTTAGCCACATCCTTATTGTTTTCCTTTGGCAGTTTTGAGTTCACGCCCCCCGCCTGTAGATGAAACAGCCCAGGAAGGATAGTTGCTCCGTGGCAACTGTGCAATGCGGAATACCTGCACGGTGCTCAGAGCACGGGGCCGGCTCTTCCACAGGATGCCTGGGAAGAACAGAAGGGAATTGTTTCCAGCCATGTTTTGTTGTACCACCTGGGCCAGCATTGGTGGGAAGAAAGCCTCCGAGCCAGGCTTCACTAAGTAATGTTGATCTAATTAGGAGCAGAAATAAACCCTTATGGATACACGTTGCAAGTGACATTTGGCACTTGCCAAATTCTCCATCCCTCAGTCTGGAGAAGCGACTGAACAAATTCTGTTCTCCGTAGTTTCGGCAATGATGTGGAACCACACGATTTATACATGGTATTGTATTTATAAGCACAGGGGAAAGGTTTTTAGACCTGTTGACTTGCAGATAGTGGCTTGATTCGTACAGGGGGAGCAAAACTTTATCCAACTGTAAAAGGGAATGTAGGTACTTAAAATTTTAGTCTGGAGGTTTTGAAAGTTAAAAAAAAAAAGTTAATTTAAGTGTGCCTTTATATATACAGTAAGTGTAGTTCTCATTTCAAGAAGTAATTGGTAAGATGTCTCATAGAGGACTAATGACAGGGCAGAGCAGACAGAGTCATCGTTCTGTGAAATAGCTCTGTGTCCTCAGAGTGGGCATAAACAGTAACTACCAGCAGTGCATGACAGACTTTACCACGGGCTTGTTCCTGTTTATTACAAATAGGAAACCCACAGGATTCCTGCTCTTGGGAGAGACTTAACACGAGTTCAGCCTGTTCTGAGCAAGAAGACTTTCCTAAGGGATCTCATAGGAGAATGAATGAATTCATTTCATCAGCATCTTGAAAATGTCTCAGACCAAGTTCGTTGCTGGAGAGCAGACCAGAGTACGGTGTTTTGGTGGTTCTGTGCAGTTGGCCAGTGGCAACTGGCCTGTCTATCTCTTTTGAAAACATACTTGGCCTACGAACCTGGTGATGATAATTTGCAGGTCTGGATCTACCTTTGCTAGCTTAGAGGTTTTCACTTCCGTGGCTCCCATTGCTCAATTATTTGCAGTTGAGGTTCCCTTTTTGGTTTTAGTGGTTTGCGTCGTGGTTACTTGTGGAACAGCATGTGAAAGAAATCGAATTATTCTTCTTACCAAGACTTTGAGGGATTCCAGGTGTATTTTGGCATCCAGACCCATTAAATTCAGGCAAGCCGCAAGCACTTGTCTTTCCCAGTTGATTAAATAATATTCCTCCTTTCAGGAAACAAATTCCAGTTGACTTGAGCCCTTGTCACAGAGGTAGGGTCCGTGTATACACGGGGCAACTGAGATCCCAGCTCCCACATTTTGACACAATTAGATCTGGATCAGAAGCTTCACACTCCTGATACCTTTTGAAGCATTTTTCTTTGTTTTCTCTCACACCGTTCAAAACTTTTGCCTCTATTTTTGGGTGACGTCATGGTGACCCCGCGGGCCTGGCGGTCAGGGTGCTGGGATCCTGCCAAAAGCTACAGAAGGGGTGGGGACCTTGTCATCATGAGCTGATGTCAGAGTTGTGCAAGCTGTATTTAATTGCAAATTACTAGGTGATAAGAGTCAGTCAGTGTTCCCTACTTGCTCTTAAGTTAGATTACACGCCGCTTAGGGAGTTTGATGGAGAGGGTGGAAGAGATGGCAGCAGCAAAAACATGCTTATGAAGGAGAACAACTCATAGGCAGAGCAAACCAAGAGGGCACGTTACGTGTGGAACATGACACGGTGTGTATAGTAAATATGAAACTGAGCTCACAGAGGTTGTGATGCAGTCGAGAAGATGGCTGTATTAGGTAGGTTAACGTTTCAGAAGTTTTCACAGAGCTCACGGAGGGTTTCTAAGAGGCAGCTTTGCTTGCGGGCAACTCACTCTGTGACCGCCCCAAACAAGCAGCTGCGACTTAAACCAGTTGGAGGCCGGGTACTGTGTTTGATGGGGCTGTTTGCAGGCCTGTATCTTTCCTCACCTTGAAGATGTTGTAGGGGCAAATGCACAGGATGGGACATATTTTCCGTCCTCTGGTGCCTCTGCCTTTCTCTGCTGTTTTCCCTGAGCTTTCAGTAATTCGCTGTAAATTATCCTTCAATGAAACAGGAAGAATCAACTGAAAGCCGTCTCTCATTAGATGTTAGGCTACTGACCTGCACGTACCAATGCAAGCAAAAACTCCATTTGTTTCTTAAACCTTTATAAAGCCATTAAAGTAGAAGTGACCACTGACCTAGAAATACGGCAGCTGCATCTCTGGCAATCACTAAAATAGCCTCTTGGTGACCTAGTTTCCCCTAGCAGCGAGCATCGCGCTGCACAGGCGTGAATCCTTCCTAGTAAACTAATCAACAAATGCTTCTTGCCAACGCGTGGTGAGGTTTTGGAGAGGTTGCAAATGAAGTGGTAAAATGGGAGGAACCGTGAGGCTTACAACTGCTTGGAAAAATCTGGCTTTAGATAAGCCTCGAAGGCAAGAATCATTCAGTCGTGAGTGAAATTTTTCCAAGCTTCTGAAGAGCTGCTTCAGGTTCAAATGACCAAGTTCCATTTTTCAGACACAGCCCGAACTACACAGGACCCGTTAAGATTGTGAACACCCGAATTGCTGGATGTTTTGGGAAATGTGATCTTATATTTGTTGTTTAATCCCAGAGCTGCTGTGCAGTTTGCTCTTCCAACCACAGGAATATTACAAGGGAGCGTGTACTGTAGGCTTTCAAGATGCAAATTCCAAATAAAAAACTACCCTGATTTTCAGCCTTTGGGGCAATTTCTTATTGTTTCCTCCCACTTAGGCTGCAGTTTGCGGAAGTGGTGGAGCGTGGAGTAGAGCAGAAGTTGATAGCCTGACTGCTGTGCAAGCCCCGTCCGTCTGTAAACGGATGTCTCTGATTTCCATTCTGCTTCTTTGTTAGCCTTGGTAATAGCCTTCCTTTTTTACACGTAGCTATTAGCCTGACCGTATCTCTGTAGTTAATAATATGATACGTTAGACGTGCACTTCAGAAGCCCCTGAAGAAGCTGTCCAACCTAACTGGCACACATCAGGTTAGAGAGCATTAAATGTAAGCCCTTGGGAACTCTCTCCTTAAGTTTTTTTTGGTTTAATTGTCTTTTTTGCTTTCCTGTTTTGGTTTATGTAGAGCAACAGTGACATCCATTGGCCTAGCAAGCTAATCAAAAGTACTGTACACACAACATGTATTTACTTAAGGTGGAGGGATGCACTGGAGGCCTCCAGCGCGACAGTTTCTCATTTATTTAAGTTAGCTACTTGCTCTCCAGAACAAGAGCCTCTCTGCTCCTGTAGCAACCTGTTTGCATCCTCCTTTCAGATCCTGACTCTTCGTTCCTGCTAGGGTGCTTAAAACATACTTTTTAAGATGTAACTTAAAGCTAGTATTCCCTATTCATGAGAGATACCAAGGCACGTAGAGCCAGTTTTCAGCACTGCAGAACCAATCCAGGTAGGAAAAAGTTAAAGCAATTTTGCTTCAGCCTATTTGCTGCTGATAACATGCTAAATTTTGATTCCAAAAATAAAAATCTGTTTTTATTTTAAAAGCTGCATCCTTTCTTGAAGACAAGGTGGTTTAGAAAGACCGCAGAAGAGAGAACTGGGAGAGACTGGGACATATGGGTCCCAGCCTGAGAGTTGTAGAAAAAAACGGTGAAAGGAAGACTTAAAGTCTGAACTAGATCGAGGATTCAGTGACAAAAACCAAAACAAAACAATGTATTCATCTGAAAGGGGGATCTGGATGATTCTGATTTCATTCCAAAAACCTGAAAACAGTTCAATTTATTTTTAACCTTGTAAGTAAATCAGTAGACGTTTCCTGCAGACATTTCATTGAGCAGAACCAGTGTCTGTTGTAAATTTTTGACCAGCTTTAGTTACAATCCCGTCTCAAGGTCAAACAACCTGTCTCTGAAAGGGAGTCTATTTGAGAAGGAGGACTGAGCTCAGAAGCCTGCGGGCCCATTTTTGTCGCCCCACAGCACAGTGCAGCTATTGCGGTTTGTATCTGCATCGAGGTGCAGCCTCTCCCTCGTGACTGGGGCAACGGGAACTTTACCCAGCAAGGTCAGCACAGGGTTTTCCCCTTCCAGCATCACCAGAGATAGAGGCAAAAAGAAGTTATGCTGATTCATGCCATCTGATTCGGCATGTAGTTCATAGCTCTTAATTAGAAAGGAAATTGTTAGTGCTGTGGATCCTTCTTTAGAACAATCATAACTGAGGTGAGCTAGAGGTGCTCAGCATTAGGTCTTCCGTTCATTTCGGCAGCTTTGGATCAGGCATCATGTGCGTAGCACCTGAGAAAGGGATCTTCCCTTTATTTAGATGATCATTTCCAGTGGGAGAGCCCAGGAAACATTTCCAGGTGATGCTCAGTGTATTGGGGAATCTCAGGCTGCGCTTTGTGGATGTGTACACGGTGAGCAGGAGGGAAACTCATGGAGAAGCTTTGCCTGCTGTCCCTCAAAACTGCAACGTGCTGGAAATGCTTTCATCTACCTTATGTGATTCTAGCCCTTAGAGTGTCTTTCCTTCACCTGCGTGTCTCTTGCATTGCCACTTTGTATGGTCTCACAGCTTCCAAATCTTTCTGCTGGATATTTCAGATACTGCCATCTTACACAGCTCAGTCCAGACAGTCTGTTCCCTTTTGATACTGTCTTCTCCCTGCCTGACTTTGAGGACTTCTCTGCGGAGATTCGCTGATGCTTTCCTTGCTTTCCCATCTCCGTCTGAAGTGCTTTCGTGCCTCTCCGTGGATGCGTGGCTGTAGCAGATGCCAGTGCCCTATTGCTATGCTTTCATGGACCGAAAGGAGAGCACATCATTTCTTTTTTCAGCTCTCTTTCTTACTCATTCTCTGGCTGATTTCTCTCTCTCACACAAAACAGGTGCTTTGCAGGTCAGCTACATACAGCGTTTGGGTTTGCAGGGGCTGATCTTCCCGAGCCATTACCAAAGGCTGGAATTTCCCTGGGTGTTGGCTTTTTGATGCCTGTTGAGTTCCTTTTCTCATTCCTGCAGTATGTGGTTTCACAGGGAGTGGCTGGCTGTCGGCTCAAGTTTCTTTGGCTACACTTTGTATACATTTTCCATGATCGGGGACCAAGACCGAGCACCGGATAAAATCCTGCCGTTTGCGGATAACAACGGATAACATTGTTGTGCTAACAGACGTTTGCATAAGAGATATGAAAACAGCCCCATTCATACCCTTCTGTGATGGTGCTGGGTCTTAGAGCCGCTTTGAAATTTGAGGTGGGTTGTTGCTCGATTGCATGAGGCAACCGGCATCAACACAGCTTTCCGCAGGCTGCAGGTACACTGCATTTCTCTCTCCTGGGTCAGCCTGCCAACAGCGGGAGGATAAGGACAGCATTCCTGCCGCTGCTGCAAAGCTCCCGGCATCCTGGGGGAAACTATAGACTGCTTAGGGGCGTCTCGTCTACAGACTTCAAAAGATGGAAGGAAAAATACCATATTTGTGCTTCAGAGTAGGCTTAGTCCCATTCTTAACCATAAAATAGGGATGATTTAGCAAAAAAGAATCCAAATGCCTTTTGGTAATGAATAATCCGAAAGGTGGGCTTCTTCCCTGAGAAAATATTGACATTTCATTGAAAAACAGAATACCCTGAAAGTGCAATTGCATATAGATGGCAAAGACGGCACCGACCAGTTGTTACACCTGGGAGACCTGCATTTATTCAGCCTTTCCGGTGAAGACAAACAGGGTTATCACTCTGGAGCGCGCTTGTAGCCTGCAATGAAAGGAAGGCTTTCTTTCCCATTGCTCAGAGGAACCAGGGTTGATGCTCTCCTATCACATAAGGACCTTGTTCTCTCTCTTTGTCCCTAATTAATAACATCCTGTGCCGATTGCTGGTGTCACACAGGAGCTTCCAGTTCTGCCCACTCAGGTGCTTCATTTTGCTTGTGCTGCTACACCAAACTGGCAAAATGCAGAAGATTTGAGGCAGCTTTCATTTGGAAAATTCTCTCTAACATGGGATTCTGCTAGGAGCTACTTTAAGACTTGCACGGGTGTCTAAGGTGGCATGATGTGGCCCATTTCTCTGCCCTGCCTGGGATGTCCCTGTGGTTACGGTAAGGACGAGTCCCCGCCGTGGGCTTTCATGGCTCTGCTGTAGCGAAAAGGAACTAAACCTTCTCTCTTTTGCTGAGCTCCCAGTGCCTCCGTGCTCTCACACGCAGGAGCTGTTTGCATGTTTTCAGCAAATAATGTTTTATTACTGTCTTGGTGAAAGGAAGAAAGCAAAATTTTTTTTTAAAAAAGAGAGAGGGAGAACATCTTGAACCTGCTGTTCTCAGATCTTTCCGATAAAGACAGTTCCAAGTGCGTGAGAAGTTTCCTGCTCCAAGATTTATTTACTTCTGAAAGAAAAGCCACCTTCATCTCATTATTTTATTTTCAATACAGGTTTTAATTTGGTGAGAAAATACCTTCTCCATAAAGAACCTATTCTGCCTCATTAACTCCTATAAAAAGCATCCCCCCTAAGCTTGAAATGTTAAAAGAAGCATAAATTAAGGCTAAGTTTGTTGTTTGCCGCTTTAATCAACAAACAACCTTAAAAGGGACCCACAAAAGGTTCTGTAAACTAAATTTATTAGTGAGCAGGAAAACAAGCCTTCAGCTGCGGCTTCCTCCCCTTCCCAGCCCCCTGAATTTGGAGGGGGGTGGGTTTTCGGAGCGCCTGGTTTTGTTTACGGTGTCTCCCTCTCTCAGGCAGGTTGCTGTGGTCCCATGGATCTCTGTCAGACTTTTGTGATGCAGCTGAACTGAAGTGACTTGGGACAGAGTCTGTTAATTAGGTCTTCAAAGCCTCCTCCTCTTTTCTTCGCTGTACAAATGTCCTTTTCTCCTCTTCTTTTCCCTAAATCTGCTTGTCGGCAGCTCAGAAGGAAAGAGGAGGTTTTTCACAGCAAGAGAAAACTGCCATTCTAGCTGCCTTCCTTTCACCTCTCCAGGAGGCTAGAGGAAAAGTGGATGCACATCTATTTTCTGCCCTTTTCCTCTCCTTGATATGTTTAAGAACCTTCTTCAGTTTCCTCTTTATGCTATCGTCATTACCGTCATTTATATCTTAGGGATATCTCCACTCCCAGAGCGGTGCCCACAGTGACTGTGATACCAAGAACCGGCGAAAAGCTTAAGGACATAATCTGGAAAGTTTCAGTGCAGAGGACAGGTTAGTTTGATAAAAACATTAAGAATTAACTTCCCTGAGCCAGCACATGTGAATATGCTATTTCTTTCCAAATCCCCTTGACGTAACAGTGGACTTCCTTACAAACCTCTTGCAATCAATTTCATTTCAATCTTAAAATGATTTTTCGCTGGTTTTATTTGGGATAAGTCTCCAAGAGAAAATTTAATAGGGGATTTTGTTCATTGCTGCAGGGTTTGGACTTCCTCGCTTCTTAATTTTTTTCACAGCCATCTTAAGTTCAGTCTGAGATATGCAGTGTAAGAGAGATCCAAGAAAAATCGCTTTTGTTCACTGGAAAAAATGGCCTTGACCCATTAGAGAGCGGTTTCTGATATTTATCTGAACACCTCCTCACCTTCCAGGAGGTAATTTGAATTGGAGATGAGCCAAAACGGGGAGTTTCTCTAAACTTCCCCAAGCGTTATGGGCTTGGATTCAAACGGTCCTGGCTCTGAGCAACTTGTGGTGCAGGTTTGCAAAATCGAAAGGCGACTGGGCACATTTTGCAAAACCTGAACCTTCCCTGGAGTTTTGCCCTCCTCTGATTGATAGCCCCGGCTCCAGCCCCTCCTGGCTCTCGCTCTTCGTGGTCTGTGGGTAGGTCAGCGTTGCAAACAGCTCCTCAAAGGAAATCATCCTTCTTCAGCGCAGCCCATGTCTTATTTCAAAAACTAATTTCCTCTGTCCATCCCACGCCTTCCCTTCCTCCACCAGCAAATGTGACACAGGTCTCGCATTTCACACCAGCTGCCTGAGCAAATGCACAAACCAGTCCAAATTTACTGTAGCCTGGCATCCGCATTGGCCAGCAAGCCAATAAATTACAGGCACAAGACAGTTTCCTTTTGGGGCATTTGACGTTGTCCTTTCATCCTTCAAATAAGATCTTTTTCCCATTTCTGTGAACTCACTGTAGCCCAGCTCTGTGTCCAGCAGCTTGTGTTGTGAGAAGCACAAGGACGGGGAGGCAGGGGAGCACTGGATGAGGGGGAGCGCCGCGATCCGGGGCTTTGTGCCGTTCCAACGCTATGCCGCTCTTCCAGTGCCATCACTCGGGCATGCGGGCGTGCGGCGCTCCCCCGTCTCGCAGGAGACATCGCAGCTTTATTTAAGCAGGAAGAAGGAAGTTTTCTCGGTTATCGAGTGCCCTGGGAGCACGCTGTTCATTGAGCAAGGCAGTACCCGGCATCCAGGTGCCAGGGAGCCTGGAGCCAGGGAGGTGGAGAACAGGATCACTGGCTCCCGCTGGCTCCAGCACTGTTGAGCGTTGCTGCGATGCAGGACGCAGGTGCATCGGGATGAATACAGCCTCCTAAAAACGCACTTGGTGTTCACGTTCTCTTTTATCTTTCTTTAATTTGCCGTTGGTCCTCTGATAAGTCTCTTAATATTTATTTCCCTTTGGATTTTTTGCTGTTCATTTGGGGGTTTGGAGGTTTCTCTTGTGGCGACTAGAAAAAAGTGAAAGAGAAAAAACTCCCAGATGAACGTCTGAGTCCTTTGTTTCCCCACAGCACAGTTATTCCTGTCGTCTCTGGTGAAATACATGGGGAAGGGGAGGTCTGTGGAGTGATTCATGGCATCAAATTGAAAAATGGGCTTGAGTGCTTCGCAGGTCGAGGGCAGTTGGACCCACTTAACGTGTACGTGCATTGAGCCTGCTAATACGCAATGGCCTCAGCTCGAGGAACCATGCGGTGTTTATTCTTCTGCCTCCATTACCAAGTCCATCAGTGGCATGAACTGAAGCAGGTAATAGCTTGAAAGCCTCCGTGATCCTTCGAAGTGCCCCTAGTCTGCGTTTGACAAGGTGTGCAGCTCGTGTTGTGTGGTCTGCTGACGGGAATGCTAGATTTTATTTCAAAGTGGCCACTGACAGTGAACAAATTTATGTCACGCAAAGTGGGCTGCTTTAACCTGGCCCTCAAATCATCACGACCATGGGTCAACTCTCCCCTTACCATCCAGAGCTCTAGTTGCGGTGGCTCTTGCAACTGATTCCCAACAATTATTTGCAAGAGTGGTGCAAACATAGCCCTAGGGCGTCTTCATCTACTCCCAAAGGCAAACATCGCAAAGGCATGTCAGGGTGGTGTGTACACAAGCTTTTCTTAGGCTGTCTCCCCCTGCTCCAGATCCAGCTGGCAGGCTCGGGGGCTGGTGACAGCAGTGTATTTGCTGCCTGTTTGCTGTGACGTGGGACCTGAAATGAAATGCCCTGCCTGCTTTCAACCTGACTCCCACCATTGCCAGGTGGGAAGGGGCAGTGAGATGGGCAAGGTCTTCACTGCAGCCATTGAACACATAGTCATATCCGTCTCTGCCATATTTCACTCAGCTTCTAATCCAACTTGCTACAGTTGGGAGAAACACGTTGCGAAACCATCTGGGCACTGGAGAGTCCAGCTCTAGCGTATTCAGTTTTTCTTTTAAGTCAAAGGACATACGTTTTCAAAGGTAGTGAAAACCCCATCAGGACTGAGGAAAATCTGCTATATCAATGATTGTAGTTTGTTGAGGGGGACTGTATGACCTCTGCTCTTGTGCTTAAATAGCGTTAAACTGCCGTCAGAAGCAAACACCAAGCAGAAAACCAAAATCCTGCAAAAAATGTTAAAAACAACCCTCTATGAGTCCTCCCCCTGATTCTTACTCCTTGCAGGATGTATCATTTGATACTGGTGTCGCAAGAGTCACCTGATGGAGAAATCACGCTTTGTTACACCTTTGAGAAATCATGCTTTGTTATGTATATTCTTTCATTTGTTTGCATGGAAGGGCTTTTCTTTCCAGAATAAGCACTGAAGGGCTCGGCATTTAGCCTGGTCCCTGCTGGAAAAAGTTACTGCGGTGGTTCAGTGGGAGCTGAGCTGTGCCGGAGAGGTGGCCCCGCTCTGCACGCTGGCCTGCCCTGTGACACAGCAGCTGTACAGGACAGCACGCCAGCCAGGGCTGCTTCGACTGAACGGTGAAAAATCACTTTTCTGCTGGAGCGGGATCAGGAGAGAATTGCACAAAGGCCAAAGTGCAATTTTCCAAGCTGATACTTGGCGGGAGGGCCAGGTATCACCTGGCAAGACGAGAGCAGAATGGCTTTGGCTGTGTAAGGCCAGAGAGACATCCTAGCTGGGACACTGCCACCAGCACTCAGCAGCGCATTGCTCCAGTGACGGTACTGGGGGCCAGCACATTCCCCTGCAAGCCTGGCTGTATCCTGCGGGAGAATGGTCCATGCCGTCTAACCCAAGAGTAGTGTTGCTGATGCAGGAGAGACACAAGGTGAGCTGTGGACACTGAGCACCTCCTCGATGTGGCCGTCCATCACCCAGAGCTTCCTGCAGCACCTCCGCTCCCCAGCCTGGATGTTTGCCTGGCCCACGCCTGTTTGGTCTAGAAGGGAAGCTGTGGTCATCACTCCAGGGCGGTGTGGCTGGAAGTTGTGTTGAAGGTTTCCTTTTGTCAGCAGTGTGTGCTTGTTTTGATCCCTCATAGCTAATTCCCGCTTGGCCTAGCTGCCTGTCATCTGCCTCAGGGTGAGTACCTGTGCTATCATAAGTACATAATGCTTAAATAAATACTCCAAGGTTACGGGGAGCCTCAGGTTTATGCTACGGGTGGTATTTTTTTTGTTGTTTTTTACCCCAGAAGGACAAATGTTCATGAGCTTTTATGATTACATCCCCAAAAAGGACTTTGTTTCATTGCCTAGTAACTTCTGGGAAACTGTTTACCACTCGGTATCTCTCAGAGTTGCTGGCCAAGATGCAAAGTACACTTGAAGTCTTTAAAATCTCAATGAAACCATCACCATAGTGACAAGTATTTTTCACTAGGAAGCACAAGTGGAGAAAAGATGGGAAATTGTACTGTGAGAGTGGCTTCATAATTAAGCTTCACGGTGGCTTTCATGATTAAGACTCATAGCTAACGCATACTGCCTTTATAACGTCACCTCAAGTGTTTCTTCCACATCTCTCATTCTGGTTTATCGCAGGTTCTACGATTTACGCATCTTGTTAAACATTAAGCATTTTAGGCTGGTGATGATGAGTTAGCAGGTAGAGAAAGAGATGCCAGCATGGAAGCTAGCACTGGCTGCACGTAATTTAACCTGACAGAGATGCACCTGTGCAACAGGCCATTAAGCCACTTTTATTATTTTTGGGGAGTAGAATATTTTAGTTCAGATAAGACTGACAGGAACCATTTTAAGCTAAGACAGAATAAGTTACTTATCAACTGAAATATAACTATCCATGGAAGCTTTTATGATAGCTTAACAGAGGGTGAATGAACGGCTTCAGGGAAGCCAGTGCCTCTTCGTTGTCAAGAGCACGTTGGGGAGTGGGATCCTTTCCCACTCAAATTAAGGGCACATCCCATTTCCTCCCTCTATAAAGTACTAATTTCTCCCTCTATAAAATAGGGATACTTTTGGATGACGTTCCTGGATAAAAGTGCCATTATGGGGCGGATACTTGTGTTGTGAAGAGCAGCTTTTCCAGCATCTCGTTTGATCACCTCTTTGGGGGTCAAAAGGTGTTTTCTTTCCTTCAGTGAAAGTGCATCCCGTTCCCACACGGACTCACCCTCTCCTCCTGCACGGCTCTCTGGTGTTAAAGGCTGTAGTGCCAGAGGCAGGTGCCATATTCCCATCCGTGTGCAAAACCAAAGAACGAAGGTGACCATGGAGCAACCTCTCGGGAGGAAACAGCTACCGGACAAAAACCCCAGGAATCCTAAAGGAGGATACAGGGCAGAAAGGGAGAGGAAGGTGTTAAAGGGCAGGAAGGTGGATGGGAAGTGGGAGGAAGGGAAATCAGAAACCGATTTCATTTCACCTGCAGAATCTGTCACCACGGGGAACGGAAAAGTGAAATCCTGCAGTCTTCAGGCAGGAAGACTTACACGACACGAGGTCTGGCCACTTTAATTCCTAGACATAAACCTGCTCCCCTCAGTAATAGCACTGTGCTTGTTTTACATCAGCCAAGAACAGGACATTAGAAGTACAAATCCCTGCTTTAAACTTTAACTCCTTCCCCTGTGCGTGACACGAATCATTCCACGGCTTGAATGTAGTTTTTTTTGGTTATTCACGGCAAAGGAGAGAAATGAGAAGGGTTTATTTATCTCATCTCTGCCTGTCATTTTCCTGCACGAGATACAACAGTTCATTTGCTGATTGAATGTCCTGTATGCAGCAAACCTAGCAGGTGACAGCAGATGCTCTGGAAGCCACCGCTGCATTAACGTGGCTGGTGGGACTTGCTGCCGAGGACCGCAGGGTTGCGATGGCGCCCGATGAGGCTGCCATCAGAGGCACGGTGCGTCCCGACGGCCTCTGGTGTATGGGATGGGGGGACTGGGCTTTTCCCGGGACAGCTCGGGGAAAGGATGGCAGTGCTT
>VWZL01003012.1:396917-475544 GCA_013396915.1 Stercorarius parasiticus | reverse complement strand
AGGGCGGCTGGGGGGCGACCGCCCCCTCCCGTTCCAGGTACCGTCTTCTTGTTCGGTCTTTTTGGAGCCTCTGGACGCGGGGAGGGAGCGGTCAGGGAGGGAAGGGGTGTAGAATGAGACCCCGCCGTGCTGTGCTTCCCTCCGTCCACATGTGAAAGCTCGTTACTCGGAGGGATTCTCCAGGTGTGATTTAAACCCCATCTTTTGGCTCTGATTGCACGGACGTCTCTAGGAGCACACCATTTAACTCTCCTGTCTGGCCATGCTGCAGCTGGGCGAGGGCTGCGGTGTTTGAAGGGTCCCTTTACAGCACTTTCTCTTGAGGAAATTGCTGGGCATCTGAACAGCAGGAGGTTTCTCCTTTGCGCGCCGGCAGCTGTTGCATGTTTTAGTAAGTAGTGTAGTGTTCTTGGAGGTAGCTCTGCTGGCATGCACCTTGCAATGAGATACTGGGACAGGAGCAGAGAAATTTTATCACCTGGTTGGAATGACCCACAAACTCCTTAAAATAGCTAAGAACAAAATTATATTCAAGTGTTACGTTATCAGCCAGCATCTTTCCTTGTAAAGTTGGGAGGAATGTGACCCACAGACCCCATTTGCCCATTTGCCTTCACTCCGGTTTTCTCCTCTGCTTCTTCTGCTCAGAAGGTCCAGAGATGTGTTTTTCTGATTCCCTGCTATAATGCCTTCTTAAGACTGATCTCTGCATGTTCTTCTGACTACACCCAGCCTTAAATTTCCTATCCCTTCAGTGCTCCCCGCCCATTGGGTGACACCAGCAGCACCCGTTGAAGCACGTACATTTTTTTATCCCAAACTTCAGTCGTCTTTTGCCCAGCAAGCAGTGGGGTGAATCTCAGCAGCCCAGTGTATTTTCTCAGCAGTGGAGGCTTGACTCGGGTCCTGCTAGGCGCTTGTTGAGATTTTCCTGAACTCCGGCAGCAATCAATGCCCTAAAACTCCTTTGACTAAGAGAGGTGAAGTCCAGGCCAGCCCACAGTGGTGAGAGAGAAAGTTGCTCCTGCGGGTCCATAATATGGGGATTTAGAGGACTGAGAGTTTGTTGGTGCATATGGAGTGGTGCTTGGCACCTGTGGCTCTTAAATCGAAGAGGGAAGTTCAGTTTGACTGAAATAGGAATTACTGTAATTTTTATAGGAAAGTTCAGGCTGCCATTTAATAATCACAGAGGCTTTTTTTCCAGAGATCAGCAGGCCATAAGTTTAGATATAAAACATTGCTAAGAAGCCAACGACTCCATACACAGTCAGCTCCAGCCTCCTTGGCGTCGCTTCGCAGAGAGGGCTGCTGTCGCCGCAGGTGGGAGTCCTGCCTCTGGGAGATAGACAAGCTGCGATGCTGCAGCAGCCAAAAGCCTTGTCAAATGTCCCTGCGCTCAGTGGATGGCAAACAAACAGACCCTGGATTTTTTATGAGCAGAAAAGGGGTGTGATGTAGAGCCCTCCTCCCTCTGCGCAGTAGCCTAGCTCTTGGCAGCAACGGGAGAAAAGCTGTGTCCTTGCGGTAGGATGCAGTCAGCGTCAGTGAGCAGATGGACTCGAGAAGGGTGCTGTGAGGGAACAGCAGTGATGGGGAAAACATCCTTCCCCTGTTTGTTTAGTTAGGGAGGACCCTACTTTAATGGTGAGCCTTCCGGGCAATCATCCTTCACCGCACTGTTTGCAGAGCATCAGGCACAGTGGAGCCTGGTCCGTTCCTGGGCTTCCTCGCCTTGATGGCGGTATAAGTAAATAAATAAGCAGGATATGACATCAAACTGGGTATTCTATAATGCCACTCTTCCCTAGCCCTGCGTGAGTCCCACCAGCATTTCTAGCTTGGCTAGCATTTGTTTAGATAAAGAGCTATCGTGGCTGGCACTGGGTGTAGGAGAAGGGGTGAAGGCTGAACCCCTGTTTTGAGGGCCCCAATTCGACACACACTCAGCAGAACTAACGTGATGAGTTCTCCGTGCTCACAGTGGCAAGCTGCCTGACTTTAATGGATGTGGGAGTAGAGAATGGCTTCCGGCCAGCAGGATCAGGCCCGCTGTAGCCACACTGTGTATAATCCCAGCATTTCAGGTGCTCGAGTCACTGGGAAGGAAGACCCTGTTCTCGACGCGGAAATGGAACAAAGCCAATTTTTGCTAGCTGCAGACCTAGGCCCAAATCTGTGACAGGTCAGACATTTGAAATTAAGTACTAATTGCCTGTTACAACTGCTTATTCGTGAATGTCCCCGAGTGGAAGCTTATTTGTGCTCTGGATTCCTGTACGAGTGCAGCTGGGAGTCTTGAGTCTCGCCACACAAAGACTACCTTTATATCACCGGGCGTACAAGCAAGCTGCACAGTGGGGATAAAGCGTATTGCCTTGGATGAACAATACCTAGAGCCCGGCTAAACTCCTGTAAACCAGAAGAGAGAGAATGACAGTGTTTCCCTAATTCTTGTACCGGTTTTAGACAAGCCCTGACTCCACTCCGAAAGCAGGATTTCACAGCCTCCCGCTGCCTCAGCCATCCTGTCTGACAGTCTCCGGGATGCCACTATCCCTCATTTTGCTTGTGGCAATCAAGCAGAGGATGGGTCACCCTTCTGTCACAGAGGCTGCCTCTCTCTTGTGGATGCAACAGGGATGTTCCCCGAGGGTCATCTGTCCTGCGGAGGAGACCGAGAAGGATGCAAACTGTCGATTTGCATGCTCGTCTTTGCAGGCATTTCCCTTTTCTTGTCAAGAGCTGTGTTAAAAATGGATGATTCACTCCAAAGAACCCAAAGTTGCAAAAGGATATAAATATCTAAAACTTTGTGATACCCAAGTAGAAAGAAGAGACAGATAAGAATAGACTATGTATGTTTGAAAGCGGTGATTTAGGGGAGTTGTTCCCAAGTGTAACTTGAGTGAAAAGCTCGGCTAACCATGATGTGATGCATGCTTGCCTGTATTCAGACAAGAGCCGCTTCTCTAATCCTTTAAGTTCTAGTTGTACCAGCGCTTGAATTAGTGTCACTGTCCTTTGGGTTTAAATAAACGTGAAGAATTTCAATCATCAGTTGTTCTTGAGGGAAGAGGGTTGGGTGGGTTTTTTTGATATCCTACAGCCGAACTGCTGTATCGGCTCAGTGCTAGTGGTAGGGCAAAGGATCAGAAGGGTAAATTTGTGCCTTTGAAAGAGGAATCTGATGAAAATGAAACCAGCCCACTTCACCCTGATTAGATTTCATCGTGTTCTGACTTCAAAATGCCTTCAGCATCCTGGCAACAAGGGTAAAGATTTGAGAAACGTCCAAAAGTTAAATAGGACACAGTTCCTATGGATTATCAGTGGGGTTTTTGGTGGTTTTTGGTTTGGTTTTTGTTTTTTTTTTTTTTTTTGAATCTTGTCTTTACTCTTCTTTCAGCACTTAAAACAGCGTTGAAGAAAAGTATTCAGCCAGACAACAAAAATAGCCGGGCCAAGTGCTCTCCAGCAGTGACCTGATCCCGTCTCGTGTGTTACGGAGGGCACAGATTCCTCTGCAGTTACAAACAGGCTCCAGGCTGGAGACAGGCTCCATTTCAGACTAATTTAAGTAAAGTACGTGATGATAACTGATGGCCAGTGCGCAGTACAGTTACGGTGGGGACAGGGCCCCCCCGTGCAAGATGGCTGCATCCTAATCGTGCTATGGCAGCTTAAGTTTCCCTGCATAGATAGGAGCAAATCTAGCTCCAAAAACTAAGCTATAGCCCTGATGGAAAGATCAAGTCTGGAGGCTGTTTGTCTCAATATTGTGTCTTCCCGTCTAGGCGAGGAGAAGGAAACCATATTGTTACACAGCTCACAAGTTCTGTTTAAGCGGATTTCCCAACAGTTTGTCTGTTAAGCATACGTATTGGTCCTGGCTGTTCCAGGCAGACTATTAGATCCCAAGTGCAAAGGACGAGGAATAGGGTAGCGAGCATTTTAAAGAGAAACAAGAAAAAGCATGGGTAAAAGCAGGCCTAGCAGCAGCATATGAACAAACCCAAAATCTCTCCTGTGTGTTAGGTGAGGGGCAAATATAAATCCAGATATCTTCACTGAGCTACATCAGTCAAAAGACCCGCCACCATCATTGTGTTTCACCCAACATGAACTCCTTTTTGTGACGACGATGCGGAGGAAAGCCCGGTCTCTTTCCGGGCTCTGGCACAGGCACCTTCAGCGGAGTCATCTGGCAGAAGTTAAGCTGGGCTGGTTGCCTTCCCTGGTTTGCCGTGCGGCTGCACGCGAGGTGGTGTTAGCACACCCGATGAGACGGTGTACACCACCACCCAGGGGCAGGAATGATCCGCGGGGAGGAGGAGAAGCTGTGGTATTTGAAGTGGCTCTTTTTTGCCTTGTGAAATCATCATTCTATTTGTTTGTCTTCCTGTGCAGACTCATCTTTTGCCTGGGAGCTGTCTTAGTCCGTGTTAATTTGAGTGCTTAATGCAGTGCAGTCCAGACCTCGGGACGGTGCTGCTCTGCATCGAGGAAGACAGCAGTTAAGCCAGCAAAGCCTCTCCAGGCCAGAGAGGTGTGTGTTGAGAGGTAGATGGAAAGGAAAAGATTTTACAGGGCCTGGTGGCTTTGTCGTGAAGGATGCCAAACCTTCAGTCTGGAAACCGGGGGCTATCACTGTGCGAAGCAAAAAAGGAGCTTAGTTTCTAAGTGGCTAATGAGTTTACTACCTTGTTTCTGTCAAGGGTTTTGCAGGGGTGATGCTGATTAATGTCATGTCCTTTCCCCAAGGCTCTCCCCTTCCTCTTCCATCTCGCCAGGCTCAGTCTGACACCATTTATTAGGCTACTTCTCCCTGATTTGTGAGGAATAAATATTGACATTGATGCCTGCTTAATAGGATTTGGGTTTGCTGTTCGCTCCATGAAAGAGTTTGGCACTTCTGACTCAAATGACAATTTGGGTTTGGGACTGGCTCCACCAAGACTTGATTTTGGAGGTGTTTTTCTTTTTTAATGAGGACGGTCACAGCACGTCCTGTGTATGAGGAGAGGCTGAGACTGGGGATGTGTACTGCTCCCCTTTTTCCTATTGACACGCGCGGCGGCGATTTCCAGACTGTGACTGCAGATCACCGCATGTCCCTAGCAAAGACGCAGCTTCCTTTGAGAGGGTGTTCACACTGGGGAATAATAATTTTTCACGTGAGCTGTCTTTTGTTAACTTGTAAATGGCCTTCTGCTTAGCTGAGGAAGACCTCAAGTCAGAGTGCCAGTTGGCACTGCAGTGGGTGGTCATCTCCTCTGTGCTCTCTTAATGTGCTCGGAGGTGCTCTGAGGAAAGACAGTCCGTACCGTTTCAAAGAGAGTGGTTTTGGGTGGACTTTTAAGATGTGTCTTAAGTCACTTGTGAGGAAAGTCCCGTTAAAAGCTGATAGGCATTTACGCTAAGTGGGGCTTTCTGGGTTTCCCAAGAGCGGTGAGAGGTGCTTTATCTACAGAGTAGCACCTTCATGTTCCCGGAACCCAGCAGGATTTGAGGCATTTCCCGGAAATCAAAGACAATCCGTCGTGTAATTTCTCTTAACTGTTCCTGGAGGTGCCCCGTTGGTACTTAAAGGCAGCACCCCCAGGGAAGACCCTGAGCTCATCCAGGTGAGTGTGTGAGCTTCCCCCAGCCTCCGCAGGTGCTAATCCAGCCCTGCCGTGCGCGCAGTAGAACATCCAAAGAGCCAGCTTCAGATCTTGCCTTGAGCCCCAGGAATAATTGGGGTCTGGACTCAGGATCATTGGACAGAAACACAGTAGACAAGGGGATCGGGAAGAGTTTTCCCGTTGGCAGCGAGTGTAGAGGAGCTCCCACACATGGGGCTGTGTGCGGGAAAGATGCTTGTAGAGTCTTTTCAGCAGGAGGAAGGCAGAGGTCTATTTATGCTGTGTAACAATAGAGCTTAGTCCTAAATGGCCTGAAATTTCTACATTCCCCTGTCCTGTGACTGGAAGAAAAATGTTCACGACTTCTTTACCCTTAGCAGTTGTTCACATATCAGTGGTGATGTTACTAATCCTGTTTCTAATGTAGGCTGTATAAGACTTCATTACGTAGACGGAGACGAGTTAACTCTTTACTTAGCTGTGCCGTGCAAAGGCAGCCGGTGTCCCACCAGGGGCTGAGACCTGGCTGCTGGCAACTGCGGAGGTTTTTGTGGCTCCGGTGTTACTTTCTCATCCATCTCTGTTCCGTGCTAATGAGGAGACTCGAGCCCACTTGTCTTTACCGCCCTTACAATGCTTCCCCAGCCCGCTGAAACTGGAATAATTGCTTTATTGTCGCTTACAGTCCTCCCTATTCTTCACCTCCCTCCCGCTTCTTTTTTGACATTAGCTGCTTTGTACATGTCCCCCGCGCGTGCCCCTCACCGCTGGCGGCAGGAATGTGCGGTGGGGCGGCCGGGCTGCCTTTCCCGCACCACCAGCACCAGGATCGGGGTGGCCGGCCCCACACCGTCCCGCGCTCCAGCTGCCTTCGCAGGGCAGGGGTAGGTGGCCAACCCTTGCCTTTGTTGGAGGAGCCGCAGGTGCCGGGGGCCTCCGTGGCTGCCGTGAGGGAGTGGAATGGGGAAGGCCGGTTCCTCCTTTGAGGTGGTTTGTGTGAGCACAGTGGGGAAGCACAGAGGCACAGCACCAGGCGAGAAGGGCCAAGGGTCCCTCTCTCATCTGATGTGTCTTGTCACGGCTGCAGTCCTCATCCTTTTCCAAACTCTTGTCAGATAGCTCTCCTCTCTGCCGGACTGACAGATGCTAAAAATAATTTGAGTGACAAACAGATTTTTTTTTTTTTTTTCAGCTTACTAGCCAGCATTTCTGTATCTCGCCTTGGGCACTCTCATCAAAAGTCAAAGAATCAGAAGATGCTCAGAGGGCAGAGCTTTAGCTCGGGCACACTGTTGTAACTCGAATGGCTTCACTTCCATGGGTTTTGCTGCCCGCACTGATTTATAGCTGCATTTATGGATGAAATTATAAAAAAGCTGTGGTAGCACCGTTGCAGGGGGACAGTAACCACAGCAAAGTCATTGCACTCTTTAGTAATACAGGTGCAAGGAGGTGATCGGCCAGATTGCAACTCTGCTGTATTCAGCAGGCTTTTGTTTGCTCTGTGCTTATACACGCTCTGTGGACTCTGCGTGTACCTGAAAAGCTCAAGTCTTTCTGCTGTTGCCGGGCTGGTTTTGTGCCCTCCGTGGACCCGCACGTTGGTTTTCCACTGGACCTGTCAAGTTAACGTGGTGCAGAGGAGGTATGATGAACCAACGGTAGCATTTCTTGCCTCAGGGATGGATGGACAACTAACAGGCGTAGCTGGGTCCTGTAGTAACTGTATTTTTCTCTTTGCTTTTCTATAGTTCAGTCCCCGAGAGCTACAGGGCTCTGAACTCTGTGCAAAATGATGCTGCAGGTGCTGCGGAGATTGTGTTTTGTAAAGCGGCTGGCCAAATCCTTATCTCCTTACTCGATCTATACTCATTTCTCACTTGAGCAAATCTCCCGCTGGAGTCCTGAGGAAGTAAATGGATGCTGTGTTGAGTAAAGGATTTAGGAATTTGTCCAGGAAGAGGTGGGTGAGTGGGATGGAGAAGCAGCTCATAAGAAGTAGTTTATATTCTGGGGATTAGGCATTGCTACACCCAGGAAGGTGATTTAGGCCTGTAAAATGCACTCCACCCCTCAACTTACTGCAATTAAAAGCTGGCATACCAGGAAACACCAGAAAATAATCATGTTAGAGAGTAGAGAGACAACTCCGCTGCAGACCCGAGTCGATTCTTGATGCTGAAAGTCCACCCTGCCTGTGACAAATGAGAATTTGAGGCTTTCTTCTGCCCCCTCTGAACAGACGCTGAGATTGTCACTCGCTCAGTACCAACCACTGAGACCAGTTTTTCAAAAAACCCGAGTTACTGTTCCAGCACTTCAGTAACATCCATATTTTCAAATGAGAGCTGCTAGGGTAAAATTTCAGGACGTGTTCCCTTAAGTGCAATGCAAGTGCAAGCCAGGAAGAGAGATCCAGCTGTGCTGGCAGAAGAGATTAATGCCCTCGCTTGCTCATCAGAGCCAGAGATCTCATCCATCTGCCACTGGAACAGTTCATGTAAGCACTCCCTTAATCTTTAGCTTTAAACCATTTAAATTGTTGGTCTGAACTGACCTAGTTTGGTTTGCCTTTAACATATTAGGAAGTGCTCACGCAAACCACTGCACCAGCAGATCGAGTCTGGCCCCAGCTCCTGCGGGCTGTTGGAAGAGGTTCCCGGTGTGGGTTAGTCTTGCCTTCAGGTCTTGGGTCTGCACCCAAAGGCCACGTCCCAGGTGGGACACGTCTTGCCTGACATTCAGACCCCTC
This sequence comes from Stercorarius parasiticus, assembly GCA_013396915.1. Lineage (NCBI taxonomy): Eukaryota > Metazoa > Chordata > Aves > Charadriiformes > Stercorariidae > Stercorarius > Stercorarius parasiticus. The sequence continues at coordinate 467,165 of VWZL01003012.1, read as the reverse complement.
CCTAGGACGGCCCTTTCGTATCTGGAAAATACCGCTGTTCCGAAGGGTGAGTGTAAAAAGAGTAATTCTGGGAAAATATCTTCTGCTTATTGACTCTCTCCCTGTGAACAAAACTGTTTTTTCAGCATGGCTTCTTATGGCTGCCTTTCTTTGTAGGAGCTGCAATTATTTTTTTTCATTTGCATTTGTCCTTTAGAGCCAGCTTGTGCTTTGCTTTTTGTTATGTAAGGAAAGGTAACTGTTATCATTTATACAGAACGACTTTTGATCAGCCTGATTCAGCCTTGGGATACTCCAGAACCTGTAAAGATAACGTTATTGTTCCACCGGTGTGCGGTAAGCCACAGTCCTTAAAGGGACAGATGTGCCAGTGATCCTTCTGCGTGCGTGAGCTCTGCGGTTCATCGTCTTCACTTCGGGCACAGCTGACTAACAGATCGGAGCACTCTGGCACCTCAGAGAGAGCTGATCCCAATCTTCTATGGCCAGCTCTGAAAGATTGTTCCTTGTAGCCTCTTGGTCCTGAACAGCCTGTGAAGAGGGGTGATGTTATGATTCCCCAAGCAAATCCCACAGCGTCCCGCAAGGATGGTATGACTTAAGTCTCTGAAAAAACTCAAGAGACTTTCAGTAGTGGTCAAGAGCAAGTCTATAGATAGCCCTGTTAGTCCGAGGGTAGAATAGAATGAAAATGCCCTTTCTCTGTATTTTTCCTTTGTTTTGACACAATAAGTAGGTAGACCTGTTTTCTAAGGGTGGTAAAACTCTCCGAGTGCGAGGTGCAGGAAAGCATTTTATTTACAAGTGGAGTCAGGGTGCAGGGCGGATTGCACTCCACTTCTTTGTGGTGGTACCATTTGACAGACCAAGACAGTTGTAACCTCTCACATCTCGCCTCCTGTGGTGAGGTCTCCCCTGAGCAGGCAGAGTGCGGCTCAAGTGGGTACTGACTTAGACCAGCTGAAGATGAGGGTCCTTTACTTCCTTTGAACTACATCCCGAATTACTACTTTACAGAATTAAGCCACGATCCTAGAAATATTTGGGCCGGAGCTGCACAGAGCACAGGTCACCCGTGTGGGAACGCCAGGAGGCTGTAAAGGCTCCTGAGCTTGGTGGGTAGAGCAAAATCATGGCCAGCAACGAACCCAACTTGTGCACGGACAACCACAGCGGTAAAAGCCTGGCTGGGCACAGAGTTGGTGCTGCGACACTGGGCATTTGGAATTATTATCGGAATTATTATTCCTATAATAAAAGGAATGACCTTTTATTATATGTCGGTGTGTACAATCCAGGAATGGTGGCTCCAGTGACTGAAGAGGCAGGCTCTCTGGGTGGTACTGTGGCACAAACAGTAAGCTATAATTGAGTATAACCGTAAACTTCTCTTACAAAAAGCCAGGAATTGACTAGGAATAAAAGCTAATTCTCAGCCCTACAGGTTCTTCCTTCCAACTAGGCTCCAGGTCTTTTTGGCAGGGCCACACAGGGAACCGTGCACCCCAGCCGCCGGCTGGGCAGCACAAGAAAAGACTCCGGGCTTCAGGGCTGCGTGCCCAGCTGCCAGCCTGCACGCCGAATTCACACGCGCTGTCTGAGGGCGAACTACTCATGCAAAGCAGGGGAAGGCCCACATTTCAGAAGGCGGTGATTTAGGGTGTCTTTAAAAGGGTGGCAGTCTCTGGGGTCGAGTTCTGGGTGCAGTGGAATGCCTATTGTCAAACCTAAAGACCAAAGCAAGCGCTACATATTGTGGACCCGAATGCAGCTGGCACGAACCAAAAATGTGCATGTGAGTGCCTTTCTAAGTACCCAGTAATCCTCCAGGGCAAAACGAGGATTAGGTCTCTCTCACAGACAAAGAGGGAGTTCATTTTCTCAAAGATCCCTTGGCCAATACCAAATGAAGTGAGGAACCCAAATGAACGCGAATACTCCTTTCAGATCTCTGCTTGCAAGCAGGTACGGCGCCGAAGCAGCTTGTTTGTGCGTTTGTGTGGGTCTATGCAAACACAGCGCGGCCAGATTGTGGGATTGAGGTCAGGTCAAATAAAACCCGTCCAACCTCAGAGAAAAGGGGAAGCCAGGAAAACACTGGACAAGTGGGACTAGATGGTATTGTACAGTCAAAATGCGGTCCCCTTTCTCCAGATTTTTTCTCGGTGGACCTGAAGGTTACTGCTCATTGAAGTTGTTTAAGTTGGCGTTGCGTTAAGTGAAGAGCCCTCCTAGAAGGAAAACTGTGAGTCTGAATTAATTCCAAGTGACTTGTCGGCCTCGTTGCCCTGAAATACCGCATGCTCGGCATGACCACATAGGAGCCATTAGATGGAAAGTGACGGGTGCTTGGATGTGAGATGTATCCATCTAAAATTTGCCATCCCAAGACAGCTCTGGGATTTCTTAGCCCTTTGATTTGCCTTCGAGCAAAGGCCTGTGCATTTACAACTAAAGCACAAGCCGCCTCTGCACTATTCCTGGAAAATTTCTTCTTTTCCCTTTTGATGATTAGCTTATGGCACAGAGGTCAAGTCTACTAATCCCGTCTTAGCAGATATCAGCATGGATGTGCCTGTGATGCATACAAATAGATTTGTATTAAATAGTCCTGTTTCTTAGAAGGAGCAGCCAGCAGCACTCGGAATGGGTTTGCGTTGTGTGGTTTCTTTCCCATCTGAATCCAGCACGTGGATATTACTGTTTCTACTTGAAATATGGATCTTGCTGCAGAACTCTGGGAAGAATACCTAATTCGGGCCCGAGATTTACGTGCTCGATGAGCCTTATTGAGATTTCAGAACCTGCCTTGCTTTGTGTTAGGTTGAAAAAGTCCTTCCAGGGATTTTCACAGGTGGAACCTGTTGCATTTTGAGGTGTCCATGAAACAGCCTTGAATTCCTTATCTGCCTCATTAGACTGTGGACTTGAACCTGGCTCTTCCGCATCTCAGGTGAGTGTGCTAAATGGCGGGCTGGAGATTTTACCCAGGAAATGAGAGACTTTTCCCAGCAAAAACCTTAGTCCAAACTGCATGCCTTCCAAGGAGAGGTTTCAGTTCAATTTACGAGAATTTTTCTGATGGGAAGAAATTGTTTTGTCAACGTATTTCCAGGTGGTCCCGGCTCTTTGTCTGGCACAGGGGTCCCATGAGCACAGACTAACAAACCTGTGCAGACGCTGCCGCTGCCGGCAGAGACCCCCGCGTGCTCTGTCCAGGAGAGGACCCGGGCCTTTCTGCTCTGACACACAGGGCGCTTCCACTGCAGCTAAAGGAGATTCTGTGACCGTGACAGATATGTGGATTACGGGCTATTTCTGGATCAGCCACAGGAGGTAACAAAATAAGAAATACGTAAGCAATCCAGTCTTTTCACTTCAGGCGGAGCGGGAGGATCCGCAAAGCAGCATGGCCCACTGGCAAGTGCAAGGTCGATGCTCGCGATGAGCACGGTCTCTCTCCCCTTCCGCAGCCCTGCCCGGAGCTTCCCTCTCCTTAACAGCACGGAGGAGTCAGGAAGGTTCACTGTTCGCCAAGAGATGGGGGACTGCCACGGAGGCGGCGTTTTCATTCACAAGGAGACATAATTCCAGCTCATCAGCTGCTGAGAGCTTGCCTGTAGCCTGCAGGATGAGGATAGCCAGAGGTGAAGCTGCCGGACTCTCCTTATGTCACTTGGCTGAGCTGGGGATCTCAGGACGCCCTGTGACATTGCGTAACACGGGGTGCTGTAAGGATAAAACTGCAGCCTTAACTCCTTCGTCTCCCTCCGTGCGGGGTTGTCGGAGCCGAGTTCTGCTTTGTTGCTGCTTCTCCTTTTTGTGTCTGTGCTGTGCTGTTGGCTGTTGCTGTAGTGGAGGAGGGTTGCCTCTTACGTTCTGATTTAAGACAAAGGGACAAAATATCAGGAGTTGCCTACAAATCAGTGTAGAGCTTGGAAGAGGAGCTCCTTGCTTTATTCTCAATTTCACAAGTGTCAGCGTGTGAGCAGTTATTTTTCTAGGAAAGCTTTTAATTCTGATAGTGGTTAGTTATAAACATTCCTGTTGATCCTGAATGATTTAAAAATCAGAATTTAGGCTCCATCCTCGTTTCTAGGAATAACATTGGGCCTTGAAGTAGTGAGGCATTAAAAATTACTAAACCTATTAGCATTTGAGAATTTGATCCTCTGGGCCCTAGATCTTCTATTACCGTGGCAGCAAACCTGGTGTTAGTTTAAAGTAAGTAATCGTGACTCCAAGAGATGGAACCATTAGAAAAATACCCCTCACAATTTTTTAAACAAGAAAACTTAAATTGTTTTTAAACATAGTTCCAGGTGCTGTTTCTGGATGATCTCAGACGTATCCCGGACTCGTTCCTGGAACTACAGACAGCTAAGCAGAAAAGCAGAGTATAGGATGGTAGTGCAGACAGAAGAAGCGTAAGGCTGATGTGCTGGAAAACAAACGCTATGAGCAGACAAAACTTCAGAAATTTGGTTTTGCACAGCTTCCCTGTGTAAAATCTCTCTCCTCTTCGGGAATGGTAGCCAGGCAGCTGAGCTCACACCGCAGCGTTTCCTCAATGAGAGCGATGATTTATGCTACTTCCGTTACTCAGGGAACTATTTTTATGAAACATGGAGTTTGATTCATTGAGAATAATATCTCTGCAGACCCTGGCTGAAACTGGTCAGCTGGTTCAGGCATAATTGTTGGGGGATCTGTTGGGCACAGGCACGCACCCCCACTTGCTGTCTAGGCTTGATTTAGGAAACCAATCAGTACTGGAATGTGGCAATTATAAATAAGGATAAGGAAGACTGAAGAAAGTGAGAAAGAAGAGCCAAGAGCCCAAAAGGTTAAGATAAACGGTATGAAACCTTTCAAGTATGCAGGTGACGGGAGGTCAGCGCGGGAGGCAGATAAGGCAGCCAGAGGAGGTCAGAGTTGTCTGTGGTCAGACGCAAAGGATCTCCCTAAACCAGCGAATGAGTTCTGCAGGGATTGTGATGGCTTGGGAAGGACACAAGACATCGGATGGCAGCAATGGGCAAACCAGTCTTGTAGGGAGATGATTAACAGAAAATGAGGCCACCCATGCTTTCTTGTAGAGCTCTGAAGAGAGTGGTAAAAAATAGGGAAACGTTTTGCTGATGTCTGCTTCAGAAAAGGCAGTGCTGGGTGTGCAGAGGAGATGCTGCTGCCTGGGTCAAGAGGCGCTGCCTCTTTCTTCTGGCGGCTGGTGCTCTCTGTGCAAGGCAGAGGCAACCAGGCTGTGGGGCAACGGAACTTCTGAGGAGCAGGCTTCGCTTTAAAAAAGGCTTAAATCTGTAGCACTGTATTCTTTCACTGTTTGTCGAGCGATCATCAAGAAAAAAACGCTAACAGGCCATATTTTTAGATGAGGGAAAAGCTGAGCAGAGTGTCTTTGTACGGCTGCTTATTGACATGTGTGGTATTAAACACCAAAGGCACAACGGAAGCAGCAAGTATAAATAACAATTCATAATTAAACACGAACTTTGCAGAAAAGGAAAGATTTCAGAGGCAGCTGCCAGCCTCAGGTGGGAGGTAAAGGAGTTTTAAATAGACTGCGCGAGGTTTCCAGTCTCCTGTTCGCGAGCTTCAGAAACAACACGATAACAAAAAGAACAACTGCAGGCCACTCCTTGCCAGGGATACTTTTTAGCTATGCAATTGTGAGGAGGCACTTTGCAACATCCCGAAATAAAATGCAGGCGCGACCTAAAAGAGCATCCCAGCGGGCTGGGTGCTGTTGCAGGGAGCCGTCACGCCATCCCGTCCTGGGGACAGCTCGGGCTTTAGGACAACAGTTGCTCTAAGGAGCAGGCGTGAGTGCAACAGTCAAGAGGCAAGGTAGGCCCTCGATGTCTTTGTACTAGGGTGGCTGTTTCCGTGTTACGGTTGAAGAAGTATCTTTATAAAGGTAGCACGCTCCTGGTCGTTAGACTGAGCTGCCTTAGAAAATGATTTGGAAATGTCTTAGGAAATCTTCCGGGATAAGCAGTCAGGTCGCTTGACTGAGTGCGAGGCAGAAAGCTGCAAGGGGAGGAGAGGTGCCGGGTTTGTGGGTCGTGTTTAGGGGAGGCCTCCACCTCTGGAGCTGCAGCCCTGATGCTGGCCCGGGGTATTTTCCCTGCCCAGCCAGCTCTGCTCTCGCTGGAGCCACCCCTGCGTGGGCATCGTCCTCGCTGGAAGGCCCCCGGCGGGGGCCGCTGCTGAAGAGCTGCTGTGCTCCATCCCTGATGTGTGTGTGCTTCGCTGGTGGAAGGATCGTCCTCTCTTGCGTTCCCCACTGGGCTTGATTAATGGTGTTATTTATAGACTGGCTGATTAGTTTTCAATGTCTCATTGAGCCCGCCGTTCCACACAGAGCTCAGTAATTATTGTTTTTTAAGAGGCTCGGGAAAAACTCCATTGCGTTTCCTTCTTACCCCCAAACAACAACCCCAGAGCCCATGCAGACACTAATTAAGGTTTCTTTGTCTCTGTGAGGTAAACCCCAAAGTTATGCGTGCTGGCAAGCACGGGCTTCTCGCTGTGCGAGGGGGAACACCCAAGCTGCTTCCCCTCCCGCTGCTTCTAGCTGCCGATCGGGAGGGTCGGGTCTGTATGGATCCATATGGGCATGCTTGGAAGTGACTTACTGAGAAAGCTGTGCTCGAAGGAGAGTTTAGAATCTGTGTTGTCTCTTACTTCCTTCACGTGTTTTGAAAACTGGTTTGGGTTTTTTTTGGAAAAAAAAAAAAAAAAAAAGAAAAAGACCCTAAGCACTGAAAAATCACTAGGCTGTGGTGACCGGGAAGCTGTAGGCGCTTACTCCTTTATATCGGTTTCTCAGGCTGCTGATTACTCTTTTTAATGTATTTGGCACAGGGGCAGTTTCCCAGTCCTAAATACCGTTACTGGCTACTTTGGAGATAGCTGACCGGAGAGAAGACGTGAGCAGCTTTACTCACTGCAGGAGTACAGCTATTGTGTAGCCTGGGAGAGCCAAAGTCTGCTATTTAGGAAACAAATGGGGAGGTTACGACTGAGCACTGCCGGAGGTGTGTTAGGAAAGGTCATCGCTGATCCGAGGCATCTCCTGTGAGCAAAGGTCGTCTTCTACTGTGTCGGCATCTGCTTTCAAACAGGTTGAAACAGCACTCTGAGAGTTGTCCCAAATAAATCGCCTTGACTTTGTAAGTGTTGCGGTGTTGGGATGAGGGTTATAGCGCCGTGGCAGTTGGCAGCACTTTGGGACATCCGGATGCCTTTTCCAAAAGGGCTCAGCACCTGCATGGCCCCTCAAAATCAGCAGGAGCCACAGGCATCGGCACTTCTGCAAAGCCCCCGACAGTGACCCACCCGTTCTGACTCATGCAAGAGTTACCCTCAATCGGTGAGGTACAGTCACAGCCCAGTGCCTCTTCTCCCCTTCAGACTGAGGTGGTGTCACCCCAACATGGTACAACCTGTGAAGGATCTTCAGGTAAACCGTATCTCCTCTTCATGGCCCCGTTAGCAAACCAGGGAGGTGTAAGGGGTGGTAGTTCCCTGTGTAGGAAATGAGGCCTGAGTAGGGAGGTCAGGATTTGCCCCGGAGTTAAGACAAGTGCCTCTGCTGAGGTCCTTTCCCCTCGAATGGATCCTGCCACGACGCTGTCAGCGAGACACCTCATTAGGCTTCAGCGTGATACGCAGCAGCCTCGCCACGAACCTGAGCTGTGCTTAAATGCTCCCAGGGGCTTTGTGGGGCCCATTGTCACAGCAATCCCTGTTGTAGGGGCAGAAATGCAGTTCTTTGTAGCTGGGACCATCTCTCCAGTGTTTCCATACAACGCCTTAAACAGCGGACTTTGTCCCCTAAACACTACGGCTGTGAATATGTTTTGCTTACAAAATGGTACACCTATTTGTATATACAAATTGTTTACGTACAATCTTTTAAACCCTCATCTGTAGCTGGCCGCCCGTCCTATCTATCTCTACTCTAAAAATCAGTAATTTTTCATGGTAAACTCGGTAAGCAAAGAGAAGTGGAGCAGGCAGCGGTACTGGCACTTCACAGGGCTGCAGCAGAGGAGGTCGTGCTCCTGGTATACAGCGAGGCTGGTACGGCAGCAGGGAGGGGATCTTTCTCGTGTGACGAGAGGCCTGACATCATCTCGCAGGAGAGGGGTGGCAGGGACAAAGCGGAACGGGATCTGTCACACTGAAAGAAAAGGCAGCTGAGGCAGGATTTGGGGTAAAATTTGGATGGAGATAAGCAGGGCGAGCAAAAGGGCCGTTCCGGACCAGTCGCTTTCCCTAATCTAGGTGAAAGTGCTGCTGCGCTTCCCTGGTATATCTCATCCGCAATGTGAGGCTTAACATTCCTGCCTGGCACGTGGGGGCTTGGGGAGGGAGCGTGGGGGAGGACCGAGCCGGACACAAAGACGGCTGGCCTCTCACCGGAATGGCATCCAAGCCATCTCAGCTATCCAAAGCCCCAGATGCCGGCATGTGCGCTCAGCCTGCAGCGCGCTAAGCACACAACAAGAGGCAATTACAGCGCACCTCGGGCCAGGGCCCGCTGCTGGCCGAGGGAGGCGCGGGGGGGGCGTCCTTTCAGACCCGCTTTTATTCAGCGTGGGGGTTCCTTGAGCAAGCAGAAATGTCAAAACTCTCCCGCCTTTCAGTGCTAAAAATGGGAGCAAGGGGGAATACTGGATCGTTTCAGGCTCTCCTGTGCCTCGGAGAAGGAAGGAGCTTGAAGTGATGGTTACGTGATGTTTGTGGGACTTCTGCGTGCGTGTGATGAAGCGTGGTAAACATTGGTTTGCTAACTTTGTGGAAATATCAGTGGAGTGGGGGATAGGCTGCTTATTCTTGCTCTCACTGTGTGGACCTTTCTCTTAGCTTTTCTCTTGTGTGTTCAGAGCATTCCCTGAGCTCTCGTAAGGTGGTTTCGTGTGGAAAAGGCATATCCCACAGCGGAACCCCCAAACCCCACACTCCAGGGATTTAGAGTCCCAAAATGCAGATGTAGGATAATGAATTTTGTGCCATGGATGCTGCAGCTGATCTCCCTCCTGCGTGCTGAGAAGCAGCGCTGCGGTATTGTGCAGCTCCTCCGAAACGGCTGTGAGGGGCACTCGCGGGGGCTGAGCACTGCCTGGGTATAAAGGAAGGCAAAATCTCACTCTCACAGCCTGCCTGGGCAACGACGTAGAGAAGAAAAGGGATACACGTGGCTTTCTCTGACATTTTCTTTGCACTTTTTAAAAACTAGACTGATGCCCCTGCCTTCCCCCCTGGGTCTGTGTATTGCCTTCTTTCCTAAAATTTTTATTAAATGTAGGAGACAAGGGCTGAGGATTTTGTGTGTCGATGTTTACGTGGCCTTTGTTTCTTTTGACAGGGACACACATGCAGCAAAGGGATGCACCGACCTGTCTCCCAACCCGCTCAGTCCGGACTGCATGACCACTGACTTTCAGCCCAGCAAAGCCACGTGGTCAGGAGGCGTTAAATTAGGGCTGAAGACCAGGTGAGAATGCGTGCGTCTGTGTCCCTGTCTGCCGTCTGTGTTTTGTGGCTGCTGTTCTTGGAGAGTGGCCGGCAAACTCCGCTTCCCTCTTGCGGGAGCGAAGGCGGCAGTAATGCTGGAGTGGAGCAGCACGAATCCCCAGCATCTGCGGCGTCAGGCGGTGGAAGAGGTCCAGGACCGTTTCTTAACCTCACACCCACCTTTTCCCAAGGCTTCCTTGCACTCAGCATGGTGCCAGGGAAATGAAGTCACCTTTTGGGCTTTGAGTCAAGCATCAGCGTTGCTGGATGTCGGTAACATTTACATAGGGCTGGGTGTAAAATAGTTACTGCTTTGGCTGCCAATATGCCTGAGGGTGACTCACTGAGGGGGAGTGCTGGAAGAGGTGTTCTTTCTCCTCAAAAACCTTATCAGTGGTGATAAAGGTCATCAGAGATGCTGGACCAAAATTTCTCCACAAAGCGAGGTAAGCCTGCTGTGGCTCCCCAGCTTTAGGCGCCTGGCTTTCCAAAACCGCCTGGCTTCTTCTGAGTTTGTGAGTTTCCGTGGGAGTTTGTCACTCGTGACAACCCTGCTCAGTGCCTGTCTGCATTTTTGATTTATTAGATGTCTTCAGAAGCCAGTTTCCTGAATTGCTCTGGATGGGCCAGTGTTGTGGCAGAGCCTGATTTCCTTCCTTTGTCCGTGCAGTTCAGGACCAAATCCTACAGCATTTACTCAGGCAAAGCTTTTGCTGGCATCAGAAGAGCTTCTTACATCAGTCAGATGGTGATCGGGACGACCTCATAGATTTTTGTGTCTCAGTCTTCTGAGATTTGCACCATGAAGTCAAAGCAGTGACTTTGATTGGCAACACTGCATTCAGGCCAGACCCTGACTTATTTGAAGTCGAGAAGCTACGCTGATTTCCTGTAGCTGGAGGAAATGTGGCCCAGTGCCTGTTAGTGAGCAGCCGAGAAGGGAATGCGACACGTGAAGTCACGTTCTGATCTTATCAGCCAGGATGCACTTCTGGAGCAAACTCCCTGACCTTAGTGGAGTTGCTCCAGCTTTTAGCCACTGCAAACAGTCACCCTGCACAGCCTGGGTGGCTGCAAAAGGAGGAGAAAGGGCTCAGCTCTTCACCAGCGGTCATGTGTGCAACCTCACCAAATTTGTATTGCTTTCCTCCAGATGAGGCTTTGCACCATGAATTATCTCTTCTCTTGGACAGAGCGGATTTCAGAGGCTGAAATCTCTCCTCAAGCTGGTTTTATCAGGCAGAGATTTATCTCTGATTGGACTGTGGGACTCTGCAGTTCCTGAGGTATGTGACCCACAGCGAATTTGGGAAAGGAGCTTTCATACATCCACCACCTTCCTATAGCAATGAGTTACTCAGCACGTGCCCTCTGTAAATCCCACTTGCCTGTCAATAAAGTAGCGGATCTTCACAGAAGCTCCAAAGTTTAGTGTTTCACTAGGATTAATTTATCTTTGGATGCAGAGCCAATGTTTTGCTTTACTTTTCCGGCAGTGTCGGAGGCTGTGTCTCCGTATCTCGGTTTAACTCAGGCTGAAGCTTTGGTTAGAAATAGGAAGTTGCTTTAATGTATAAGAATTTGAGTGTGGGAGGGTATTTCAGGCTCGGCGGCCTTTGCTTTGGCTCTAGCAGCGGGTGCAGTTCCCCTGCTTGTTTACTCTCCTCAGGCTCACCCTAGGTGATGAAGGCGATGGGCTGTCAGCAGTCCCCGTCGGTTTCTGAAATTTGGGGTGATGAATGAATGTCCTCAGTCAAAGGGGAAATCCAGAGCTCAGGACCGGTTCCTCAGGCGTTGCAGTTGAGCGTCTATGGAAAGCAGCAGCACAGCACGTCTGCAGCTCATCCTCCCGAGTGAACGCTCAGTGATTGCTCACTGAAGCTTGCCTCATTGCCTCCGCTGCACAAAACAAACAAGGGTGGTATTGCCAGCCAGTGCAGCCCCATTACTATAGCTCTACCCGTTGGTAAAGGGCGATCTGAGATGAGAAGGAGGGAAGAATTAGGTCTGGAAATCCAGATGCAGGGGTGTCTCTCACCAGAAGAATGTTTCTTAACATCTAAAGTTTCCCTGAGGGAGAGGACAGGTTCGTTAGCCATTCTGTGGCTTGAATTGCGTTAGATCACCGCAGATTTGCTGTTTCACTCACCCCACTGGTGTAAGTCCCAGTGATATATCAAGGATGGGCATCTGTCCTACCCGGTCCCTGCAGGAACAGTGGGAAGGTGAATTCTCAGCTGGGAGTAAATCACGAGTTCACCCGATTAGACTCCCCTTGGTACCCTTTGCCTTTTTTTTTTTTTCTTTGCAGTACCTCAGCAAGCAGTTTGTTTGTGAACAGATACACACGCACATGAGTATCTGTACATACATTCAGCGCACGCACCTAAAGGACCTTTTTCTTCTCTCCTGTTTGTGATTTCTACATTCACGCTTTGGTGTTGAGTTTATTAGCGTTGCCTGTGATTTGTAGCCCTGTAACTCAGAGGAGAACCCGGCTACTGTCTGAAACGCTTGCCCTGAAAATCCCCTTGGTTACCTGCCGTGACTCATTGTCCACTTTGCGTTTGGATAATCAGGCTCACAGGGCAGCGTTTCTGCTGCCAGCCACCGAGTTCCTCCTAAGCACCGAACGAGACTAGGAAAACACATTCCTTCCATTGTTTCTAAGTCTCTCCTGTTGCAAGTTGCTGTGTGTTTGATATCAGGGCGCAAAAGAATCTAAGCTATGCTTGGTTTTCTGTCTTTTTAACTAATTTACTGACTGGAGAAGAATGAGGAAAAATTATTTGAATTAAGCCCGTTGGGCCAATTCATCAATATGGATAAATCAATGCAGCTCTGTGACTTGTGCAAAGCTGCAGGCAGGGGAAGCCACTGTAGGGTCTGGCTGCTGAGATTTTCTCCCCGTGCTCTGAGAGATGATGTGAGTGCCTGGAGAGGACAGGAAATAAAAGGGTTCTTCTCAAAGGCTGTTAGTCAGTCAGCTGTCTGTTTTCCATGACTGTTCTTTCTTCCTCTTTTTCCAGCAAAGGAAACAGAGTAAAACTGTAGCAAGAAGAGGAAAGTTGCATAATCCAGTGCTCACCAGCTCCTCATTCTAACCTACACATGTTCTGAGTACCAGGCGGGAGCCTGTCTTGGCTTCCACATGTCTAAGCCACAGTCCTGCGTGAATGGCGCAGATGGACTATCCTGGTGGCGAGTGCTTTCTCAAAACAGAGCTCTGAAATACTCTTTATTTTGCAAATTTAAATCATACTTAGCGTGTTGTTTGGTAGTGCTTTCTTTAAAAAAGAAAGCTGTCGGAAGATCCCAGTAGGACAAAGTCTTTGAATTCGGTAATCAGCAAGGATGACGCCTGTATACATCACCTCTCACGCTAATAACCACAGCCCGCTGTTCCTGTTCAAGTCTGTTGCCTGGTTAGCGTCAGGCAATGGCAGTGGGACCCTTTCTTTGTGTAGGGCAAAGTCCTCAATCTAAATATTGCCTGTCAGGTATCTGCGTGGGCAAAGGGAAAACGAAGCAGCAGCGCAGGGCCCAGTTCCTAGCACTGCGCTCTGCGGTAGGCCCGGCGGCTGATCTTCTGTAAGTCACTTCACCTCTCGAGCCCTTTGTTTCCTTTTTTGGAAAATGGATAAATGCCTCTTTCTTGGATAAGGCAACCTGGGGGTTACCAAAGAAACGTGATAAGACAGAGGTGTGATGTGCGAAACCAATAATCATTAATTACAATGTTTGACTGTTCCTGAGTTCAACTAAGGAGCGACCGTTGCTCACGCCTGCCATCGCCTCTGAGCGATCCCAGCACTTCCTTCTGCAGCCTGGGGCGGAGAGCGGTTCTTTCAAGAAAAGCCATCTTTGGTCTCCCGCAAACTGGCAAATTTTTCTACAGCACTTGGCGCTTTCATGTGTCCTCAGCCATCCACACCTTGTCCCTTCCCAGAGGCAGCGTAACGGTAGGAAATCTGAGCAGAAGCCCCTGATTCTCTGCCTCCTCCCCCCACAGAGACTTCAGGGAGCTCGGTACCTGTCTCCCCGTTGCGACGTGGCACTCAGGGCCCGGTCTGGTGCAACCCAGATATCCCAAGTGATGCTCGTCAAAGGGAAAAAACAAATAGCGTCTGACACATCAACTGGGAATAAAACGCGGGCGTGACAGCTGCCTATGCCACTGGGAAAGGGGCCGGAGAGGGAAATGAGGCCGGACTGGTCTGGGATAGAGCCCTGAACTCAGAGAGGGTATTTTTATCAAGTTTTTTCCTTGTATTTTTGTTTAAGACTGAGGCTGCTAAAATCTGCGAGATGCTCCGAAGGGATTCCCTGGGTGGGGAGTCGTCCTCTAGAAGTTGCAGAGATTAACATGTTGTGGAAAAGAAGGTTGCTTACTGGTATGAGAATATTCACACATTTCACCTAAATGTTCCGAAGTGAGGGTTTTTTTCAGTGTGTTTTTTACTTAGGGAAAGTTTTAATCCGAGCATAAAGAAGGGTTGGGGGTGAAACTCTCCCTTTCCTTCATAGGTGAAGAGGCACTCCTGCCCAGGATCCATGACATGAAATACCGTTTCATATACCGCAGGTCTTTCTAACGAGTTCTCCTTTTTAGTCAAAATTGTGAAGGGGCAGAGTTCCCTCCAGATCTCTCCTGCCCTGGAATTTACCAGAAGGGCTCTGTGAGCCTAAAAAGACAGATTCAGTGAAAGACACATCAAGCTGACGCCATTATGGTCCGACTTCTTTCTAATTGGCCTCGTCTGTTATGCTTATTTTTAGAACCATGACTGAACCTTAATTAAGAGCGACATTGCTTTGAGTAGATTGTGGCCTCGCTCCGTCGAAATCCTAATAGGCTTCGGAGTGCTTTAGTTTTTCCTTCATCTCCTGCTTAATAGCTCGGCATAGGGACTGCAGCAGCACATTAGGATGTCGGTAGAACCTACCCTTCTTATGCTAGCGCTCCTTTTGGATGTGGCCATCTTGGAGACAGGTCCACAGCGGTGAGAATGCAGATTGTTATTTATGCTTTGTGTTTATGCAGGTACGTAATCGCCTTGGGAGGGTACAAACAAGTCGCTGTCATCGGAGTCTCTCTGTATAGAAAGAGCCTACTGCACCGTGCAGTGGGGTACGGCTCAGGACATTATACCTCTGCCACTTTTTGTTAGTTTAGAAACATCACTAGCTTGAAACCTTAACCCCTGCAAGGATGACGTGGTAAGGGTGGGCAGCTGCCTTCTTGGCTTTCCCTCTTGTGACTCAGTGCCTGGGATTGGATCCGAGAGGCACGAGCTTTGCTTTTGCATCCAAATCTTTCTTCTCTTCTTCAGGAGGAGGGTCTCTGCTGCAGGGCCCCTGTCCCTTTCCACCTCCCCAGATGAACAGGCCAGGCCATGGCTGTCCCTTCCAGCTCCAGCAACCTCCCACACAGCCACCTGGGCCACACGGCTGCTGGGAGAGAGCACATCCACAGGGACTGCGGTTGTCTGCGATGGCACAGCATGACCCTCTTGGCCTTAGGTCTCTTCTCTTGGGTGCATTAATGCCAGCAGCTGGTGAAAACCATCCCTGCAGGTCATGGAGAATGTGTCCCGGTGACCACTGCTCCTGCCTGGATCAGCAGATGGATTCTGCTCCTTGGGGAGAGATGCTTTTCTTGAAAGGTTTTGCTGCTTTACCTTCAGCATTCCCCATCTCTGCTGAGGAGGATTTTGAAGCCTGCTGGGACAGAGAAAAAAAGAGCACAAGGTCAGCGGTAGAAGAAGAACTGTTCACAAATGGTCTCTAGTCAGCCATCTCGGATGCTGTGTTTGCCAGACCTGAGACTGATGAAAACTTAACTCCCCGCAAGCCCCGTGGGTGTGTTGCAGTAGAAATAGATCAGTTTATTGGGGCATTGATGACTCCGCAGGAATCTGCAGGGGTTATTTGAGCATCTTTTTCTTTTCTTCCACAGCTTCTCCATGTGGAGGTTTAGGAAAAAGGAAACTTTTCTAGGCAAAGGTAGAAAAAATGAAAATGGCAACTTGAAGAAGCTAGGTCGTTTGCTTTGGTTAAAGATGGGCCTTTTTACACAGAAGTATCTGTGCGCTCTTGGAGGGCACTGGGCTGGAGTACATTTGAATTGCGGGTCGTGCTTGTACTCTGGCATCAGTAAGGAACAGGGTGTAAAGAATGGAAATTAGACTGAATACATCGCTCTGTATTTAGTTTGTAACCTTGGGAAAAAGATATATCAGCCTTTCGGTTATGCTGTGAAGAAAGCTTCAGATGGCTGCTCTGTAGACGCTGATTCTTTTGTAGAGTTAATGCCAAGGTATCTTTAGTAAGTTCCATTGTTGTTTTGCATACAAAGCATAAAAGTGATCTACAGAGATTACAGAGAAGAACGCGCTCAGCTCTTCCTAATAGGAGAGCGCTACAGAGCTATTAATGGTAAAGGGCCTCAGAAATGTCCGTATGGTCCTCGCAGCCCAGACCGCATCAAGCCTTTGCCAGACTGCGTTAGCGGAGACTGCTAATGTGCCGGTCACGTTTCTGTCTGAAAATGCTGCGACTAGTATAGCAACAAGGAGCACCCAGATAACAGCAGCTGGACAAGATTAAAGACTATGCTTTTCCCTTTGATTTTCCAGTTTACGGTGTGAATTTGGCAGTATCTGGTATGTAATCAGTGTTACAGCTGCCGTGGAGCCTATTTGGATGCCAGCATCGCATCAAGGTCCACTGACTTCTTCGGGTATCTTCGCTCCGAGACATTTGTCGTGATGCCAGCCTGACCTGGATGCCCAAGTTATCTGATCACTGGAGGCGTCTGTGGGGAACCGGGAGTCTCTTTTCCAGCCTTGGCATTTACAACAGAGGGATCGCTTTCTCCGTTACCTGAAGTGGAGGATTTTTTAGTAATAAGATTGTCCAGACGCTTTCACAAGTATGGTACAGGTGCAGCCCTTAAGGAACCAGTATAAAGGATAAGGGGATGAGGTCATTTTGTTATTGTTGGTTATGAATTATTATTTTATTATTATTATTATTGTTACAGTTCTGCGTTTTTAAATCCTGCAGCCTCCTGGAACAAACTGTCAGCTCTTGCTCCTGGTTTTGTTGAAGGCAACTGCGCTACACCAAATTTATACCAGCTAAAGATGTAATGATTTATTTGTCTTCGCTCGAGTCAGGAATTAGCTGCTGTATTTGCAAGTTTTATCACTCAGCCAGTTTGTCTGGGATGACTCAGGATCTGACGTTGTGGGCTTTAAAAAAACAGTTCTGCCCCGCTTGCCAAAAAGAGTTTAATCTTGCGTTGGTTTTTATTGCTTCCTGAAGTTGTGCTCTGCAGTAAAGCAAGTGTAACCAAAGGCCGTTGCAAAATTGGCAGATTAACCATGTTCAGCTCCCCCTCCGTCTGTAATGAGAGATAGCTGTTCTCCTGTAGACACTGTGATGCTCGCTGTTGTATCGCACTCCAGTTCCAGTCCTTTTCCCTAATTAGGCAGTAATAATTATAAAGTAAGCTTAAGGAAGTAGGGTGAAGCAAGGTGCTATTTTCAGGTGTCACAGAAGGCTGGAGCTAGGAAATTCTTGGCGTTCCCTGAACGCCCACACACAGGCACTGGCAGCATCGGCTGTACCTTTCTTTTCCAACCTCCGAGCTCCGTCTCAAGGAGAGTCTTTTGGTTGATTCGGTGGGGACTGGATCAGGCCCCCTGTTCTCTGCCTTTTGGTGCACGCGTGTGCGCGGAGACCCTCCATACTTCCATCCTGCCACCTCCCCGGAGATCACCTGCGGGAGTCTGCAACACGAGCTGGAGATCATGTGTACCGCAGCGCTTCCTCCCTTGGCTTAAGCTCGGCTAAGATTTGGTTACCCTTAATCCACGTTTCCAGGATCAGGTAGGTGTGGAAACAATGCAAGGTTATCCTGCACTGAGCTGGTACGGCATGTCTTCTGACTTAATTCACAGCTTCGCTGTCCACGTGTTGTATTATTACAAGGATATCGACCAAAAGGGTTTAAAATACCTGTGGCTCGGCAGATCGGCTACGGAGCTCCCTTGCAGCTTTTTGCTTATCAAATCAAGGGATAACGTGTTTTGCTTGTGATCGTTCAGCATGCTTTCCCAAGCGAAGAAATAATGCTGGGGGCTCGTACTACTCGAAAGTACAAAGAGAGTCTTTAAATTTCTGCAACGGAAAAGGCAAGAATGCGGGTTATTCTTAATAAATAGTTTTGTCAACTTCCCATCCGGCAGCGTTCAGCTTCCTTGTTTCTCTGGGCAAGGAGCTTAACAAAGAGCTCTGTTTTAAACACACCTACACGTGTAATGGTAAAATGGTCCTTGGTGCAGGTCACCCTCTGTAAACTTCCAGTTCAGCTTTCCCTGAGACGATCCCGTCACAATGTTAAAAGGAAAAGAATGTCCCTTTTTCTTTCTTCTTTTAGCTGATGAGGACAGAACGGCCCGTGCTTCTGAAATCTGTATGGAAAACCTGCTGGTGAAAGGGTTCTGCCTCTCGCTTTCTGCCAATGCTTTTCCATGCCGTAGAACATCAGCCGGCGCCAATGTTAACTTGTGCTAGCTAGTAAAGGATCTGACCCCCAGCAAAGGATCTGACCCTAACAATCATTTTTCAGTCTGTACGTTTTCCTGTGCAGTTTATTTTCTTAGGCAGTACTAAGACAGTCCTCTTTCGGTGTCTGGTTTACATCTGCAGAGGGCATTTTAATCTGTTTACTGACTTATTCGGGACGTACTGTCCTGTGAAATTTTCTGTGAGATAAAGACCTTGAAGATGCGTCATATCCTCCTCTTGCACTTATGCTTTATAGGTAGTCAAGGTTGGCCTGCAGGCTGTCACATTTGGGACTTCAGCGGTACACAGGTCCAGTGCTGCTCCTCTTTCTCCCAGGAAGAGTTAGAAACTGCGGAGACGAGTGCTGGAGCAGGGGGAGAGATCCCCCATGGAAAGCAGAGGGAGGATTAAGGACAAGCCCAAGGGCTGTGGCGAAGGAGAGTCTGTGCGGCATGTTCAGGGTACTCGATGTCTAATCCCCTGCTTTGACTTTCCATTGCACCATTATGTGCTTTAAATAAGGTTGTCGGTGTTTTTTTTTTCTCCTAAGAGCTGATGGGGGCCTTAGCGTTGGTGACCGAAGCAACCGAAGGCCAGCCGTGCCGTGGCTGGGGACGCACCCAGGCTCACATGCTGCAGGGGGACAGCTGGCCGGCTGCAAGGCCCTGGGGGACGCGAAGGACACGCATTGCTGGCACTTGGTTGTCACGTCTCTTCCTGCATTTTTATCAGCACTGAGGGGAGATCAAAACAGCATTGTGCGGGCTTCCACCCCCTCGCGGTATTTGATTCTTTAGATGACTTTGCCAGCCATCGCTTTAAAACGAAGGGAACCTTTTGAGAAAAGGATTATTCCTTCAGCATCCGTAAGAATCACATGCAGCTGCCCTGCTTGGTGCATCGTGTGGGAGTCCACGCAAAGCCCAGCCTGTAAACGGATCCCGGTGAATGGGCCCCAGGCTGGTCCCCGAGGGGTGAGGCTTCTGGCTGGGAGGTAGAGGGGAAGACCCCCCGCATTCAGTGATAACCCGCTTGTCTGCCCATGCCTGTTGCCTTGCAAATATGAGGGGGAGCATGTTGTGTGAATGTCAGTAACGGCACGTGATGACCGCTTGATTGGCTTGGAAGAGGCGAGAACATAGCAGCGAAAGAGAAGGGAGCACGAGCGATTTTAAATGTGGCCGTTGGTGTTACTTCGCATTCACCTTCCTTGAAAGAGCTGGCCTGTTGCTGATGTGCAATATCCTTCTGGTTTTACCTAGGCGGAGTGAAACTCCAGGCCGACCTCACTCCTGGCATTCGACCAAACTTGCGGAGAACCAACCCGATCCCAGCATGATGCAAATATCTCAGGGTACGCTTGGCACCCCTTGGCATCAGTCCTACCACTCCAGGTAAGCGCTGCACAGCCGTGGTCCCGTGCTGCGTAGGCAGAGGTGCAAAGTAGTGTGTGTTTTTAATTTAGTATCATTTGCCCTGTTTTCACATATCTCCCGCGGGTGTAGAAATGAGCCTCTCAAGCTAGCACGCCTCTAAACCAGTAGCCCAGTCCTATGTCCTCCTTGTTTCCAGTGTCCTGCTGGCTTCAGGGAGGCTCTGCCTCATGCCCAAGGATGTGTCTTGAAAGTACTGACTACAAGACGAGAGCCTAAATCTAGAGCACGGGAGTGAAGGAAGGGGACAAAAGATGCGGCGGAAAAATGTTACCGGTCGCCTGCATACAGCTGGACAGATTTACAAACAGACAAGGTTAGGGTTACAGTTAGGAAGACTTCGGTTCCTGTTTGGTTACCCAGATAAAGTGGCTGTGTTTTCCTCCTTTAAGTGCTCTGTGAGGTAGTTAACAGCGAGGAAATTAATTGCTTTGAAAATCCCCCTTCCTACCATGATGGGAGCCCGCTGTCAGGACGTTAATGCAGCTTTCTGTGGATTTGGATGCAGGAGCTGGAGTCAAGCCCTGCATCCTGTGGGCTGCTCCCATCTAGGAACGCAGGATAGTTGTTTCCCCAGCAAAGGAAAATAAATTCGAAGTAAAAATTGGCCAAAAAGTCAAAAAAGGAAGAAAAGGGTGTAGGTAGCAGGGCATCCGTGCCTGTCGGCATAACTGAGCCACTCCCAGGAGCAGCCGACAGTAGCGCATCACCGGCGATACTCCCAGGGTGAGAAGTTCAGCGAGGGATTTCCTGGTTTTGGCAATCGCTTTCTGCAGAGGTCAGCTTTATCATAACTTCATGTGCATGGCAACATCATCTCTTCTGCAGGCGAGACTGAGCCTTGGCAGAGGGGAGGAAAAAGAAAACAGAGCATTAAAAAAAGTGAGGAGACGGTTGCAGAAAAAATGTGTGCGCGTCTCTGGCCTTCAGCACAGATTGGGCTGTACCATATTCATTTCCCACTGAAGGGCTTTGCATCCCAGCCACGGCTCCTGGCAGGTCTCCTGGGTGCTTGAAGAGGAGCACGGGGAACATCTAGTGGCCAGCTGGCCAGGCCTGCGCAGGGCATTGCCAGGGAGATACTTATTTTAAACTAAAATCGAGTGGTGCATTTAAATGAGTAAACCAGCTTTATCCCGAGATTTGCCGTATCTCTCTCTGCCTCTCGCTCTGTTCCTCTGCATCTCTCGGCAGAGCTGCTGCTTTTTCCCCTCGCAGGCAGGCTTCCTTCTGCCTTTCCTTAGCCATCCTTAGCCATCCTTATTCCTCCCCCCGTCTGCCCTTTGGGCTTGTGGGTGTTAATCCAGCAGGGTGGAAGCAAGTGCGGCTGGGGTAAGATCTGAAGGAAGCTTTAGGCTTTTCAGCACGCACTTGTTAGGGAGGGGGCTGTTAGCACGCACACTTGCTGCCTCCTTGATTCCCAGGACTGCTGTGCATCTCCCCTGCTGCCTGGAGCAGGTTTGGGTTTGTTATCCCAGTGGAGCAAAGCACGCAGAAATGGAGCTTGTCTTTCCCTCTGCCAGGTGAGGCTGCAGCTTGCACCCTGGCAAACCCAGGCTCCTCTCCGGTCCTGCTCTGAGCCTTGCCCTGCCGCCCTTCGCGTGGGACAGTGGCCTTTCCTCTCCTGGTGCTTTCCTGTGGCTCTGCCAGGACAGCGCATGTAGCTGCACAGGGAACTAGAGAAGCGATATTTAAGGGAGAGATTAGCCAGGAGTAACTCCACGTAAATTTGTGATATCCCCATGTGAGGTGTAAAAAGAACTGTGGCCGGCACAAGGAGGTCCCTTCCCACTGATAAAAAGGATATTCAGAGATCTTTCTGAACACATCTCCGGTGGCCACGAGTCCTCTGTTGACACGTATGTGTCTCAGAGCAGGTGCAAGGTGTACATGAGCTACCTGAGGAGGCGGCTGTGAAGACTTCCCAGGGCATCCTCAGGCTGTTGTTGCACCCCCACTTGCTTCCACACACAAACAAATCTCTTCTCTGTCTTGTCAGTTTGGTTTTCCCGCAGCAAACAAACTATCCTCGGGACAGCTGAATTTCCAGGAAGCCTGCCAGGGCATAGCCTTCATCTCCATAAAAAGAAATGAAATGGGAAAAAAAGAAAGAGATTAGATTCCCCTCAGAACGCCTCTCGTGCTCCTCTCCTCCTCCTCAGTGGCGTCGGTGCTCATTCAGCTTTCCAAGTGCTTTGGATAGGTTTGATGGGTGGGGTTGATCCTCCCCGGCTCCAGAGATGCACTGTCTTTCTGTCTGCGTTTCCCTCCCACCCTTCTGTGGTAAATAAGAGTCATGTGTTGCAATGTCGAGCAGTTCCTCTTTGTGAACTGGGATGACTGCAGACGGGGGACGGAGTAAGGCCCAAATATGGGTTTTCATCTGCACTTCTCAAAACTAAACATCTTGCTTCTGAGCTCACTTATAAGTTGTTGTGCCTCTCCTCTGCTGACAGTGGGTTTTTACTCTTCTCTCGCTCTTCCTCAGCTCCTCAACCAGCGATCTCTCTGGCTATGAGCATGGCTATCTGAGGAGAAGTCCTGACCAATACAGTTCCCGGGGCAGCATGGAGAGCTTGGACCACTCCTCCCCTGGCTACCATCCTTGTCACCTGTCCCCGGCCAAATCTACCAACAGCATCGACCAGCTCTCCCACCTCCACTGCAAGAGAGACTCTGCGTACAGCTCCTTCTCCACCAACTCTAGCATCCCTGAATACCCAGCTCCTCCATTCAGCAAGGAGCACTCCTGCTCCACAGACAGCATGCAGTCCCGAGGTGGCCTGCAGGAGGGGATGAGGCAAGCTGACATCAGGTACGTCAAGACAGTCTACGATGCCCAGCGAGGGATCTCCGAGGAGTATGAGGTGAAGTCCCCCGCCTTGCTTCCGAGCTGTGAGGCCCGGGCCTCGCTGGACGGTCGCGGCCATGGCAGGCTCCACGGCTTCAGCCGGCACAACGCAGCTCCCCCCTGGGCGCAGCCAGGCCAGGGCTCCTCGGACAGCAAGAGCCAGCCCCCCAAGGGACCTCCCTTGCCTCCCACTCGCAGCGACAGCTACGCAGCCATCAGGCATCACGAGAGGCCCAGCTCGTGCGCTGGCCTTGATCTGAACAAGCCTGGTCGAACCCAGCCGAAAGGGGCCTGGTCTCCGCTTGTCAGCACCCTATCCCAGGGACCGCTGCTGAAAACTCCCTTTGGAGAAGGGCATCTGCACACCGTGGTGGAGAAGAGCCCGGAGAGCAGCCCCACCGTGAAGCCCAAGCAGAGCTATTCCCAGCCAGCCCAGCCGGGGCAGCCCCTGCTGCCCACTGGTGTCTACCCAGTACCTTCCCCAGAGCCGCACTACGCCCAGGTGCCCCAGCCTTCTGCAAGCAATAATGGGACGCTTTATCCAGCTCTGGCCAAAGAAAGTGGGTACTCTCCACCTCTTCCAGTCTCTTACGACAAGGCCGTAGCCAGCAGAACTCTGGGCTTTGACGAAAATGGAAACCAAAGCGCTACAAACAGATCAACCATCTTCTACCAGCCCCCAGCAGCTGAGAGAAAGCACGATGCTGCAGCAAAACTTCTCCAGCAAAAACCTCCTAGCACGGCCGGCCCAGAAGTCTGCCTGACCACGTCGAGAAAGGAGGAGTTGTTACCCCCTTACAAGGTAGCACACAGCAACCAAGAGACCGCAAGTACCGCACAGGCCTCCAAACACAGTTTTCAAGCTCCGCAGCCCCCGCCGAGGGATGCTAATGAGAGAAAAACCCATTACCAGCCCAAAGAGGACTGGGCGGCTGAATCCCAGGAGGACAAAAATGGCAACGCACAGATAAATGAGAGAGATGCTGCTGCTCATCACCAGTGGGGTCATAGCAAGGCCAAGCAGTATGGCTTCTCCTCCTTGCAGAACATCCCAGAGAGCTCCCGGAGGCAAAGCAGCTCCGAGCTAAAAGAGATGCAGCCAGGCGAGGGTTATTCCAGCACCAAACTGTCCTTCTTGAACAGCAGCGGTAAAGAGGAGAAGGATCACAGGGGACAGGGGCACAAGCAGTGGAGTGATGTGGGCCCACAGGCCTTCGCAAGGCAGGAGGAGGAGGGCACCAGCGGGACTCCGTTCCATGCTGCCGAGCCAAAGTGCGAAGAGCCCCCTTCTCCGCAGCACCCAAAGACCTCTGATTTCGGGAGGAGCCGGCTCAGCTCTAGCAGCACCCAAAGCTTTCCCTATGGCAAACCAGACGCCGGCAAGCCCCGCTGCTCGGTGCTGGAGAAGGTCAGCAAGTTTGAGCAGCGGGAGCAAAGCACTCACCGGCCCCAGAGTGCTGGCATTCCCAGCTTCGGCCAGCACTACGGGCCGAGCAGGGCGAGCCAGCCCTCCAGCGCGAGGTGCTCTCTGAACAGCCTGGAGGACATGAGGAGCAAACTGCGCGAGCCCAGCCAGCTGCCCAGTGAGCCGAGCAGGGTCTCCAGCCCCTCGGTCAGGAATGGGAAGCTGGAAGAGGTTGACTGGCGCCCCGTAGAGCTGCAGATGGCAGCTTCGGCAAAGCAGGCAAGACCCAGCGAATACTACAGCCTGTGTCCTGAGAATGAGGTGCAAATAAGGTCGGCTCAGCTACCGAGGAGTAAAAGCACGTTCCAGCTGGGAAGTGCGCCTGAGAAGGAGATCCTCTGGAAGGATAACGTCCAGGATGCCCACGGGTCGCAGCTGGACACACCATTTAACAGGGCCTACAGGAACAGCATTAAAGATGCTCAGTCCAGGGTGCTGAGGGCCACTTCCTTCCGTCGCATCAGCCCCCCGTTTGGGAACACACCCAAGAGGACAACCCAGAGGCCTGCCTCGGCCCACGTGAGCATGAGGAGCACGACGGCGTCTCCCCACACCCCGAAGGAGAGGCACAGCGTCACGCCAACGGAAGGCAGCCTCTCCGCCCTGGACTACGCCAAGACACAGCACGTCTTGCGCATCGGGGGCCGAAAGCGGCTGACAGCGGAGCAGAAGAAGCGGTCTTACTCGGAGCCGGAGAAGATGAACGAGGTGGGCATCTCTGATGGGGAGCCATCACCTTTCTCCTTGCAGAAGAAAAGCATCCATTTTGTTTTCCCGGAGAATACGGTGGCTGACCGGCGTAAGATCTTTGAAAGGGAAGGCAAAGCTTCTTCCGCAGCCAGCCTCTCCAAGCCGGAGCTCAAGCAACTCCAGCAGAACGCCCTCGCCGACTACATCGAGCGCAAAACAGGGAGACGGCCATCCTCGCAAGATGTCGGACTGCTGAGGGAGCGCTCCCACAGCTCCTACCTACAGGCAGGTGGCCCAGACAGCCAGAGCCTTTCCTCTGCCTCCAGCATGAATTCCCTCCAGGACCAGAACCTTTACCGCCGGAGGGAGTCCGTAGAGCGGATATCCAAGACGGGGCGGATATCTTCTACCCTTCCTCCCGGGCTGATGGGCTGCTCTGACATGAGTGGAGATGAGAAGAAGGGGCGCCAGGACAGCTTGGTGACGAGCCGACCGAAAACAGAGAGGTGCCGGGATTACAGAGCCAAAACGGAGCTCACCAAAGGCACGCAGACAGACCCTCTGGGCGTGCAGGGCCGGCCTTGCTACGGGAAGCAGGAGCAGGTCTTTGAAACACCCTCCTCTGCCCGGAAATCCGGGAAATCGGTGTCTGTGGAAGACTTGCTCGATAGGTATGACAATCAGACAGTCCCTGTGCATATACGTTCCAGATCGTCTCCCACGGCGGATAAGAAACACCAGGTATGTGGAAACCGGATCACGCGTGCACAGGCAAGCAGGGCTCTCTGAACCAGGGAAAGGGCGGGGGGGATGTCGGAGGACAAGCTGATATTCAGTCATCGCAGTTACTCCGTTGGTTAGAGAGAGGTTAAATGCACATTGAGATAGAGACCATTTGTTGCGTTTAAATTACCAGGATGCTGTTTTAAATGCTTGCCAGCGGGGTACTGCTTCTGTTCAGCTTTCTTACTCGTGGGGCTATTTCAGGGATTTCAGAGACGCTGGGATTTTAGTGAATGTGCTGGTAGCGTGCGTGTGTTCTTGCTGCTCCTGAGGTGTCCTGTTCTTACCTGCCAGCATCACCAGAGAAGCACTGATGGCCTTTCTGGTGGGGTCTACCGCTAAGGTGGTGGTACACTGTTGCTGCTGTTCTGCCTTAGCCCACTTTCCTGGTGCAAAGCAGAGAAGATTAAAGACTGCTTGAGATTGCCCTGGCTCCCGCTGTGCCTGACAGTGCTGGGAAATGCTCGGCGGAGGCACCGCCAAGTTACCATTATGTTTTGCCTCCAGCCCTGGAGGGAAACATTGCAGAGAAAACTTAGCGGAGACCCTGGCCGCTCTTCCCATGTCCCCTGCGTGGCGGTTGGGAACATTGCACTGATGTCACAAATGGGGAATTCGACTGACTCTGGTGACGGTAAATAGTAGGAACAGGCTAACTTCTTAAAGAACAACTGCCCAGGCCAGCTCTCCAGCTGACTGAAGTCTGTTCAGACCTATTTAGGTAACTGCGGCTGGTTGAGCCGCACGGATTTACAGCAGTGGCGGATCTGCTGCCCCATCCCGTTTCCATGCCAGGCTCCGTTCATCACGGGGAGAGGGAGGAAACAACAAAAATGTGTGGACAGGCTCCTCACTCCACATACTCGGAGTGTTTGGACAGTCTTGCATATTTACGAGGAAGCTGAGATGCAGGACATCTCTTTCTACTCTCGCACTTGCTGCCGGCCCAGAATAGATTGTCTAGGTGCACCGAAGCGGTACTGGGTCGAGTAACATCCAGGAGGCTCTGGGCAGCATCTCGGACACAGGCCAAACCGGGGTGCGGGGGAAGGAGCTGTCCTCCCAAACTCGTTGTGTGCTTCATTCTGAATGTCCTCCCTCGACAGACCTCAGATCCCACGCTACGTTTTTAAATAGAAAGAATTAAAAAAGCGGCTTGTGAATATCAAGCGACTGGAATGCATTTCCATAACCACTGCTGTCTCATCCCACCCATCATCAGTATTTTTCCACACCAGCCAGGCATCGGGTTCATCTGTGCACTTTTGTCACACTCGCTGATCACGAAGTCTTGCGTTCAGTAGAGGACAGTCCTTAAGAAAGTTAGGGTGACTCTTTCTCTGCCTCCCGGCACACTCAGAGCAGCAACAGAAACAGGTATCCAGAAAGATATCCACTAAAATGTACTTTTAAATGACAGCTTGGATGACGATCAGCCCTTGTTCATTTTTCACAGCCCCCTCTCTTGGGCAGGGGACGCGCGGGGTAGTTCTTTATTTCCCCTTTGTTGGCTCGTTTTTAATCTTGCATACATTCAGCAGCCAAACCGGAGCTTCTGCCTGTTGGAAGGCGGCTGGAGGAGGACGATGAGCAGCAGTGCAGACCTGCTCACGGGGTCTTAATTCAAGTGTAGAAGAGGGGAGAGCCCTTACTGCTGCTGCCTGGAGTGATTTAGCTGTATCCACTTTTGGAATGAGGATTTAGTCCCATAGGCAGCAAGGCACTCGTGAAAAACCCGTTCTTAAATCCTAATCCAAGAAAGCGTGTTTGACTTCAAATATATACACCAATTCCTAAGCTTCTGTTGGAAAGGGAAGTGTATGTTTAAGTGCTCTCTTAATTAAGTTTGTTTCTGATCTGCCTCCAATACAAAACCACAGCTATAAAAGTGGGGGACAAAGCCAAAGCAACAGGGTGATAGTTTTTTTTTTAAAATTTTTTGGCCTTTTCAGATTTTTTTTTTGTGGAAATGTTTATTTCCAGTTTAGCCGCAGACTTCTCTGCCTCACTGTATGTTTTTCAGGGCCCTGTGTACAATGTCTGATGTTCCTTTCAGGCTGCGTATAAATCACATTGCAATGTCACCGTAGGAATTTGTTTAAAAGATATAGGGAAGTTGATAGCCGTGTGGAATTATTAGCGCTCAGTCTTCAGAACGCATTCTCAGCCTTCCTTCCTCTCTGCTTTTTTAGTCTGTCTCGGCTCGCATATCTCCCAGCTCCCGGACTCCTAAATCAAGATCTGCACTAACCCTCCCTCTGCAGCAACGCTGACCAAAACAGCAAATTACTAAGGGTGTGGGGAAGGGGGGCGCTGAAATGCTTTCTGCTGGAAAGATCGTACGGGAGAAAATACTGACCTCTTCAAAAGCAGGCTTAGCATCTGCTTTCGTGTCTCATAATAGTCTGGTGTCCTATGGTGGGAGCTCTAGGGCAGAGAGAGGCAGATTCACAAAGGCGTTTCGGCTGCAAAATGTCTCTGGTTTTAGATGACATAAATACCTAAAGAGGAGAGAGTTCCTGCGCTTTGGTTTTCGAAAGAGCCGAGTGCGAGACTTTGAGATATTTTTCAGCACCTCTGCCTGTGGCCGGAGCGTCCGGCCTTTGTGGCATTCAGCACCTCTGCGGTGTTTCAGTCCTGTTTTGGCGCTGGGCTTGGGCACAGATTGTTCACTGTTTCGCGTCCCCGGTTAAGGCTGCTTCAGTGTTGTCTCAGCTTCTTGCTTGCACGTGAAACAGAGGTGAACGCCCAGGTCCCACTGGTACCGTTGAGCATGTTTTTAGAAGAGGCGAGGACTTGCTGAGAGGTTTTAAAAAACCATTTATCTCAGTAAGTCTGCCTGTTGGTCCACAATCCATCCAGAAGAAGGCAGACAGGTCCTCTAAGCAGGAGCAGGGTGCTGGAGAGTGGTACACCATGCTGGAGTTTTCCTCCCACATGCTGGGCTCTCTTCTTGCTGGGAAACATCACCGTTTTGTTATTTTGTTTTGCATTCTGCTTGCTGCTAATACTGTCTTTGCGCTCCAGGACCTGCTGAGAAGGGAAAGCAGTGAATTTGGCCCCATGGTGAGAGATCCTTTCTACGTGGTCAGCGCAGGAGCCAGGTAAGTATATGTTAATGTGCCCTTTGTCACCACAGGGTCAGCTCTTGCCATCCTGCTGCCAGCAGCGGTTGTCACGTGTTGTCTGTGTAAACGGGCGGATCGTGACAAACCAGAGAGACCATCTGCACGGACACAGTTCTGGGTGTGCTGTGCCCAGCAGAGTTAGGAGGAGTAAGTTGCTGTGAGGGTTTTTTTTCCGCTATAGACATTCATGCGCTATCGAGTCCTCCTCATGTCGTCTCGGAGCGTGTTTCTGCAGCAAATCTCCGGTTCCCTAACTTCCAAAGCGTGTTTGATCTGCTGTTGGAACTCACATCCAGATGCTATCCTAACCGAAGGATTCTAAAGGGAAAAATACCTCGATGTTCCACTCTGTCCAGTTTTCTCCGGTCCAGGGTGCTGCCTCCCCAAAAGCAAGTGAACATTTGCACAGACTAAAACCAGGAGATTTCGTTTCTCTTGCTGAATTGGGAGCTCGCGTTTAGGCTGCTTTCCTTTGTGCAGGCAGGATATTTTGCTCGGCAACAGGGGAGAGAGAATTGTTTTTAAAAATAGAAAAGTGTAATCGTACAACTCCTAACGTTAGGACTTACGTAACTATCCACTTAGCAGTGGGTTGTTTTGAAGTTAACTAGAACCGAAGTCAATCTTGCTGTATTTACATTTAAATGATAAATAGATGCTTGCCCTAAGCTCTGAGTGCCCAAACAGCTAACTCGTATTACAGTAAAAACCATCAAGAGGGACTAAAAGAATTCTTCACAAAGGAGCTCTGTTTCTCGCAAACTTGCAGTAAAAGTCAGCCGCTCTGCTGTCACCGTGGGAGTCAACGCCGCTGTCTCCAAAGGTTTCGCCATGCGGCTCTGGGTCGGGGAGCGACAGCTAGAATTTGAGGAAGGCTCCTAGTCTAACCGGATCTCACTTCGGACTGGCTGGCCATTTTTGCCGCTAAGAAGACATAAAAGTTGTTTTAGAGGGACTCAATCTGCCTTCAGGCACATCCTTTTGTAATTATTTAAAACACACCCGTTTACTTTGATTTGGAATAACTTGTTCCATTTTTTTTTTCCTAAGAGAACAATACAGCTGTTTTAGTTCATCTTGCCTCCCCATTTCTTCTAGAGATGGCATTGCATCATTCTTCTCAATAACTACTTGCTGCTTCCTTCCCACCACCCGCCCCCAACCTATTTTCCAAGTAACGGGATTGAACACCCAGACTGAAAACAAGTTTATTGGGGCACGAAATGTAGGTTTCTCGTTTTCATGCTTCACTGCACAAAGATTATTGGTATTAACTTAACAGTCTTATGATGGTTCTGCTGTGTAGGCATTCTGCATGCTCTGCAAGCACATTTCTTCTGGGAGATGTGAGGTTGCTTTCCCTTCTTGATCAGAATTGGATTTCCCGAAAGTTAGAATGAAAGGATGGGAGAAGATCGGAAAAAGCCCCACTGCACGGGCTGCAAATCACTCCCGACGAACCTCAGCTACCGAGTGATTTTTCTTATGTCACTGTGCCTGAAATGACCCGAAAGAGAATGGGCACGAGTTTTGGAAGGAGAGGGCTCCGAACGTGCGCTGCTGAAGCCGGTAGAAGTTTTACATTTAACTCCCAGTAAGAGCGAGATCTGAATCCTCTGCAGAGTGAAAGGGACAGGTAGACCAGGACCTTACCCATGTGTCAGTGATTCCCAGAAGGAGTTCCGCTATTCAGGATACTGGTGATCATTCCCCTGCCCCAGTGTGAGTGGGTATTTCATATGGGATTACTGTAGCATCTTTAATCCGTCCCTTAAGAGATGCAGTCTTTGTCTGTCCTGTGATTGTCAGCTGGTTTTCTAGGCAGTCCTCTCACATCTAACCATCACCATCCTGTCGCAGTCTGCAGCGTACTCCGTGCACGGGCCCTCCAGGGAAGGCAATAGCAGGCAGCGGGAATTACGCTCCTAGGTTTCCTTGGGACACAGCTGCTTAACGTGCTGGAGAGGAGATGGGACTATCCCTACCACCTCTCTTGCTCTTTGCAAACTGTCAAATGGTGAAGTTGTGGAAACCCTGGTCAGCAATCGCTTGGTGCGGTCACACTTGCCCCGTGACTTACGCTCTCCCAAGGTGTCGTACAATAGCTGTCTCATAAGCGCTGTTGGGAATGGTCGTTGCTCCACCGGTTTTAGCATCCACAATTGCTTCCACAGTAGGAGAGATCTTTCAATTAGAGAATTGCCATCTGGTGTTTCTGACAAACACTGAGCATCTGAAAAGAATACACATTGCTACTGTCCAGGAACCACAGACAATACCAAGAGCAGTCTGTCTGGGAAGTTTCCCCACCCCCAGGCAAAGGCTGCCAAATTCTATTCTCAGTCACACCGGAATAAAGCCAGAACGACCCATGTCTTGGACAGAGTTATCCTTAATTTGTACCAGTACATCTGAGAGCAAACTTGGGGCGCAAGTCTCAAACATCACAGATTGGCAGCCTTGGATTATTTGAACAATGCGTCTCAAGAACAGAAAATATATTGGCAGCAGAGCTTTATTGTACTTTATTGGTTTATGGTACGGCCTCGTGTTTTTAGGCCATCTTCTCTTGCATCTGCTAGCGCTATTATTACTACTTATTTTGTTTTCCAGCTAAATAGCCGTACGGGCAAGTAGGTTTGGCTATGTATTCTGAGCAGGATCCTCACTTCAAAGGCCAGACGCTTTTTCTCAGACTCACATGAGAACAACTTAAAAGACCTGGAAGGAATCATTTCATCTGTTGGCTTTGCAGCCTTGACATCTGCTTGCAGTTGAAGCGTATTGGCTTTGTTTTTTGTAACACCTGCCTATCTGAGTGGAGCTCTTCTTTCTAACAGGATGTAAAGGTTATAAGAGCTTTTTTTTATTTTTTTCCGCAGTCAAAATAGTGCATTTTTTGGCTTCACTTTGTTCTTGGAGACAGTTGAATCATTTTAATGGCACCTTTCCAAAAGGAGCAGATGATGTTATGGGAATTTTTGGCCCACAAAGCTGAAGTTCTTAAAATTATCAGCAATTGAGCATGGAGTTTGATGGTAGATAATGTCAAGTCGTCTTTCTTACAGCAGTCACTACTAGCCCCATCTGTAACAAACAAAATTCAAAGCAAGGCTGCAAAGGAAGGTTTTCCTAAAATTTTTTCTGTTAAGTTATTGCCGTGATGCTTGCTACATGTGTGCACACGTGTGTGTGATCTGGCACACACTGCAAACGCCGGGGGATGGTGAGCGGGTGTGGATCTGGCTCTGCGCCCCTAGCATCAGTAGACTGGATTTTACTACCGGTTTCAAAGCCCAACTGCACCTAGATCAGCAGGCACTGACCCAGGCCTCTGATGCGGTTGCATAATTTGCTCATTAAGGAGGTGCACAATAGCTTTTCTTGCTCATTGATTAATTATTAATCTTATCATGGTCTGCCTCTTGGTTTTTAGGTCCTTCAGCAAGCAAGAAAGAAGCCACTCGGAAAAAATGGCGTTCACAAGTTATTATCCCCATCCTCACCACAGCAGCGAGGTTGTCACCGGCTCCACCATACTGACCGAGAACCACAAGCTCTCAGAACTTTCCAGGCCAGATAGCAGGACTTCTGCATTTGTCCCATCCCCGACAGAGGCAAGGAGTCACTATACCGAGCAAAAGCAAGGCTTTAAACCCTTGTTTCTTAACCTTACTCCTTCTGGACCTGGCCAGTCCTCCCCTAATATGCCCACTCAGACTCCCTCAGACTTGCAGAGTGCAGGTGATGACCAGGCTCTGAGACAGCACCATGCCAAACGAGATGCTCTTCCCCCTGAGGGCAATGGTAACATTCAGGCACAGCCTTTGGATGCTGTCCAGGATAGATCCCCCGAGACTCCCACGGAAGAAATGATGTGGAGAAGGAAAGCCGGGCTGCTTCACAGATCCCTCCCACCCAAAGTGGTTTGGGCTCATTCAGTGAAAGACAACAGCTACTCAAAGGCTGTGGTGTCTCCTCCAGCAGCTGGGCCAAAGTTGCCCCAGAGGTGGCAGTCCCTGCTGACACAGAACAGCACTTCTTCTGACCCAGAGACTCCTTCTCCCCAGGGGACAACTCATCTCCGGATCTCGGAGTCAGGCCTGCAGCTCACTCCCCCACCATTGCTGCAGGACGATGAAGACGACGAGGTGTTTGTCATGCCTTCCCAGCCCAGTGTCGCTGCTCCACCCTTCTCACCCCCACTGCCATCCCGTCCTCTTCTCGAGCTGAGCTCTTGCACTTCGGCAAACGGCACGGAGGAATTCCCACCTCCTCCCCCACCGGCGGTGCTTGAGGGGAATGGAGCAGCTGGAGACAAATCCACCGGGCTGACAGAGGAGGCCAAAGTGAGGTAAGGGAGGGCTGTAAGGCAGCGTCTCGAGCTTTGTAGGGCCATATACAGTAAGATATGCGGGCCACCAGACAAATGTGACTGACCTCCGCGGCTCTGCCTGCTGCGACGACCAACCCACAGCTGCTGGCTGAGCGGGAAGCTTGCAGAGGAGTGCACGCGTTGTAAGGGGAGAGGGACAGACAGACCGACGCGCTGCCGCTCGGCTTTGCTGGCTGCCAAAAGCGTTGTCAAGTGGTGTGGCCAGGGCAGGGCACAAAGCAAGAAGGCAAAAGGCTTTGTGGCCCATCAGCAGATGCACTGACAGGTGCTTAGTAAGCAAGGCAAAGGGGGCTATGGGTGAGAAACCGTCCTGGTCTCGTTCTCCCTGCAGTTACCGTATGGATTTCAGCGGAGTTGCTTCTTACTCACTCCAGCATGAAGAGTTAAAATGGCTGCTGACTCCTTCCAGTTAGTGGTTTTTGAGAGAGAACTATGAAAATCCATGACAGTTTTTCCAAACAGTTAGAGTTTCCCAGAATACATTTTAGCCCTGGCACAAAACAGTGCTGTTATGAAACAGTGACCATCTGCCAAGAAGTGACAACACAAATATGTCACAGTAACGCTGTATAGTGAATTTTTCCTGAAGGATAGGACTTTTGGCTAGGCGCCCAGCTGGTTTAGCTCGGCACGGCTTCCCTCGCTCCCAGGAAGCTGCTCTGATTTCCATCCGGGAAGAATCTGGCCGGGTAGCGATTGGTTTTTCCAACATGAAAAGAACAAAGGAGTATAAACTGCTCAGGAGGGTACTCCCAGCTGGTGAGGCGCAATGTCCCCAGCCTGAGAGCAGAAAACAAACTGCCTTGTCGCTCACTAGTTCCTTCCGTGTCGGAATGACAAAACAGCAGTGTCCAGTTTGAGGGGACAACACGCTTCTGGTGCCAGTAGCTTCATATTGTGGGTCTTTCCACGTTGAAGTAAGTAGAGACAAAAATAAGCGAGAGGGAAGGAAAAGTTACTTGTCTTAGGCCTTCACCGTGTGTTCGCAATGGTCCTGTGTGGTAAATTTATCTTCGTCTCACAGAATTTTTCTGTCCATAGCAGCTTCAGAAGCTTTCCCAAAGCCCTGGCCGAGAGGGAGATAACAGGGTTGGGCACCAGTATCGGTGAAAATAACTGGCCCCTCTCACCACCTGCGTCAAAGAGGACTAGCTCTCCATCTGCTGTGGATAAGCAGCACCAGTTACCTGCTTCTCCTGAAGGGCCTCAAAGCGCTGATAGACAGCCCATAACTCAACCTGAAGGCAACCAGAGAGAGCCATCAGTCGTCACCGGAGAGTCAGAAAATGGCAGCCCGGACTCCGGGATACTCAGTGCAGCACCTCCAGCGAAGACAAAGAAAAAGACCCCGGAGGATATCAAGTCAGAGGCTCTAGCAAAAGAAATTGTCCATAAAGACAAGTCTCTGGCTGATATCCTGGATCCAGATTCCAAAATGAAGACAACTATGGACTTAATGGAAGGGCTTTTCCCCAGTGGAACCAGCTTGCTGAAGGAGAACAACATGAAAAGGAAGATGACGCAGAAAAAAGCTGTCAGGACAGCAGTGGAAGATGACACGTGAGCATTGCTTGATTGGGTTGTGGACTAGTGTGGCAGCAGAACTCGCTCCTTGCTTTTAGGGACAAGCCTGTGCTGAGTTTTTCCGCATCTTTATAGGCGGATGCTGGCAGAGAGTGAGTTCCTCAGTTCCCAGGCGTCAGGGCTTGCAGGGCATTCCTGAAGGCCCTTCCTCATGAGCTCGGCTGTATGTGCGGCCTTTGAGCTCACCTCTCTGCGCTGTGTAGAAAAAGATGCTGAGCTTGGTAACGGGGCAGGAAACGAACCATCTCTGGAGATGTCATTTGATTTTGCTATCTTAACCTTTCTAATCTGAAGCAATTCAGTCCAAAGCACAGTGACAGAGATATGAGAGTAAAATCAGGACCAAAGCAGTGGGGGGCAGAAAGGTAACGAGAGGCCAGATTTTGGAAGCAGGGATGGGAGCACCTTCTTATGACAAAGATCACCCCAAGTCCTCCAGCGTGTTTTTTTTAAGATGGAGACTTCCAAGTGACAGCTGGAGAACCATATAGAAATGAGTAGTAACGCATGATGCCAGATAAGGTGGTCAGTCTAGCCATCGCCAGCTGAGCTGTGCTGATTTAGTTTCAGCAAGGATTTGATCCCGTGTAGAGTTGTTAACCAGTCAACATTTAAACAGAGGAGCTGTGCTGTTCTGCCCAAGGCAGAGACAGGAAAGCAGCTGACACGCACCCTCTGATGGCAGGAATCCGCCATTTCCTTTGTGGTTAATAACGCTGGGAAGGTACCAAAGAGGGAGTGCTGGAAAAAACGTGGGTCTAGGCGTGGGAAAAAGTCAGGCTCAGACTGAACTCCTCCTTTTTCTTCACTGTGGTGTAGGAGAGAAGAAAAGGAAGCTCCTGTAACCCTGGTCACCTGTCCTGCTTATTACAGTGTTTCGGCACCCAAAGCAGAGCTGCTGAATAAAATTAAGGACTTGCCAGAAGAAGTAGGTGAGGAAGAGGAGCTGCTGGACATCAATGAGAAGAAGGTAAACTCGGCACAGATCACCATTTGGTGATTACATTCCTGAAACAATAATAAGCCCTAAAGTAAAGCGCCTTTCTTTTTAATGTCGGCTTTTGGCAGTCCCAAGTTGCGAGGGGGCTGGGTGCATTTAGGCTACCTGGCAAGCTCCGTTAGCGTGGCCCAGATTGAACTAAGAGGTCTAATCTGAGTACTCTCCGCAAATTTGAATACAAATCTTGCAGAACCCCGAAGCGGGCCTGTGTTACGCCAAATGCTGAGCGTACAGGTTGTAAGCGGCAGTCGCTGTCCCGTAAGCAAGGGAGGAAGATGGAGAGGTGAAGTGACTTGAGTAAGGACAGCTCAGGTTAGAAACAGGAATAGAGTCCAGCTAGCGACCGCACTGCCTGAGTGCATGAGGTTTTGCCCTCGGATTTTCCTCCTCAGTGAAGCCAGTTTACCCATTTTACCTGCCGTCTGCACTCACTGCCTCCAAAGAAACACTGGTTACTCTTTTTACCCCCACACTTAGAGTTTCACTGACCTGCTGAAAGCCACGTGCACCTCAGCGGCTCGGTCAGCACAACCTCGATGCGATGACTTGGGTGGGAGGAGAGCAGGGCAAGAGAGGAAGAAATATTTCCCTCTCTTATTGCGGCTACATTTCACTGAGGAATGGCCCCTGCAGTTCTTGCTGCAGGCTTGGGTGCTCTTTCTCCCAGGGATTTTGCAGGGCCTTCTAATTTGCCCCTGTAGTTGTCTCACATTGGTTACCTGGTAATTACAGACATGTTGCGAAGCTCACAAATCCCGAGGAGCCACGGGCAGGTACTTGCCCGTCTGTGCCTCCCTTCGCACACCTACTACCGCCGTGTCAAAAGCAGCTGTGTCTGCCTGCCCGTAGATTTAAGACGTCCCACACCGCACTGGACAGAGTAGCGCAGCCCGTATCTCATGCTGTTTGTACAACGGCAGAGTTTAAACACACTGAAGGACACAAGTATTTGCGCAAGTCCCATATGCTGCAAATGTGGTACTTAATTATTCCTGCACTCAAATCAGGCGTGAATTTAAAGAAAGGCTCCCAAACTCAGCCTCTCTGTCAAAGCGCAGAGAATTCACGTGTCTCTAGCACAACTCCCCGTTTTCCCTCTGGATCCTCATCCCCACGCCAAGTGTGAAAAAGCAGAGAGAAGATGTGAGGCTGAGCGATGTTTGCGCGTACGCGATTTGTCCTGCAGCCCTGACTGGGAGACCTCACCTCTCTTTTTCACGTTGCCTTATTGTTTCTGTTCTCAGCTTTTATCTGTTAAGCAAAATCTGCTCCCTACCAGGCTTTATACAATGACAGCTAGAATGGACTTCCATCAGTAACACAAATTACGAGTGCTAAGTGAGTTATTAGCCCTATTTTGTGGAGCGTTTGGGGTGCAGGTAGGACCCTGTCGAGTCTTTAGGAGCTGTCATACCGTGCCACTGGAACGGGTTAGAGACACCGTGCCTGCCATCTCTTATTTCTGTAGTCCTACACAGACTTTGGGTAGAAAGTCTACACAGATAGATCATGCGCGTGTTGCTAATCAAAAGCATTTGCATAAGGCCTTTGTCTGCTGCTTTAATTATCTGTCCCAAGCCATTGGTTGCAGAGCACCCAGCTTCAAAGGTAATCGCAGGCCCTGCCACGTCTGTAGCATTTGATTGATTCTTGGGGTGCTCTTCACTTAAAAACCGGCTGCCTGCTTATTCTAACATGAAAGGTAAGGAGTGATTAAACCAGACGAGGGTGCTGCTCCAAGGAGTCGGTGGACATGCTGCAAGCATCTGCCAGGCTTGCAAGTAGATGTGAGCCTGCCATGGAGGACAAGCCCCAGGCCTCAAAGGTTACATTTGCATGGAAAAACAGAAATAGATGGGAGTGATTAGGCCCAGACAGCAATATCTGCCCGGCATGTTTGTTCATGGTCTGTGTGAAAGAACATTTGCATAGGCATTATCTGAGAAGGCAGCTACTCCGAGAGGTCATTTGGATAAACCAAGCTCATTTCCATTGTAAGTATGCAAAGTGCTATATTGGTTGGCGTTTGGGAATGCAGGAGAGTCACCGATTAATGAACACGAAGCAAGTACTTCGCAGCGCCCCATCCAGCTCCCATGCCTTCGGAACAAAGGTACGTCACTCCCAGCAGTCCCATAGCCTCCTGCTACAGCTGGAGGGCAGGTCTGCACCTTGAGCAAAGCTCCCAGAGCAGGGAGGAACAACCGCCAGTTCCGAGCAGCTCGCTCCTTCCGAAAACCTGTCGAGGTTAACGCTGGACTTAGTGTGCAGCCCACAGAGTCCTGCCATAGAGATTTTTCTCCTGGCATGGTGATCATTGAAAACGGATCCCTCCTTTTGCTCCTCAGGATTTGGTCCAGCAATCAGCTGGGGAGGACCTCGGATCTTTCTTGTGAAGGTGACATTAGCATCATAGGCACAGGGAAGGGCAAGCGCCGGTTCTTGTCTCTGGGTGCTACTCTGGGTCCTACTGAGGGGAGAATCCGAGTAAAGGAGTTCTGGTTGTCCCTTATGCCAGCAGGTGGGATTTAGTACCGCCTTTGCTCTCCTCTCCCCATGCTAACAAACAGCGTGACTTAGCAGTAATTGCAGCGTAAGCCTGATGGCTGATGTTTGTTTTAGGAGACTATTACTCGCATTTTATTCAGCCTTTGCATATCTGTGGAAGCTGACAGTAGAGTGTAGTGCAGCCACAAAACCACGCGCTCCAGGGGATGCACGCAAAGTGTACCATCTAGTGGTGTCTGGCTAAACAGTGCTCGTAACTTCCCGGCTGCGAAACCAGCCTTTTAAACCCTTTAAACCAAACTTTTAAACCTGGGGATAAGGGCCGATTCAGAGCAACCCCTGGCCTGACCTGGGTTTGAAGATCCTCTCTCCTTGGAAGTAGACTGCCTTCTCACTGAATGACCGTCAGTTCTGATGGAAAGAAGACTTTGAGAAAATATTTTCAGGCAACCGTGTGATTTATTCTGTTTCATCCTGCAGTGTTTATATGCAGAGTAGATTAACATACATGTAATGGTGCCTCAGCAGCGCATAAACTGAAGAGACCGAGAATACCCAACCCTTATATGAAGAGCTTTTCCTGCTCTCCGTGCTCTCAGTTCTGAGTAAATGGAAGCAAGAATTCAAGCCGCAGGCCACAGACTTATGCTTTTGCATATGTCTTTCCCCTAAATCCTAACAGAAATTAGGATCTCCAGCACATGTGCAGCACTGCTGTTTCTGGAGTAACTGAACCCTGGGGGCCTCCTTTTCTTCGGCAGTGGAACAGTTGCCAGCGTTTTCACAAACTGGGTGTGTGCTCTCCATGTCTTTGCTCAGTCACTAAATAAATTTAGAGCGTCTTTGGTGTAAATGCTCGCTCGATGCCCCTCTGGCTGAGGCAGTGCCTGCACAGGCAGGGAGTTTTGGTCACGGTTGAATTTGAGGTTTGCACCTCAACACTGAGGCGTCCGAGTAAGGAGCAGTCAGTAGGTTCAGTTAGCAATTCCTCGTTCTTACTAATCCATATGTAACTAGGAAGTGTCAGCTCAGCCTCCTGTCATGCCATTAATACAGCTTAAATTCATTTTTCTGCCAGTTGTTTTATAGAGGGTCGTAAAAATCATAACATCCAAACAAGAAATGTCAGGCTTGGGCAGGGAGCGGAGAATACGCGGGAGATGTGGCTGTAGCTGTTTTCACTCGGAGACTTCAACGAACCTACATCTTTCAGATGGAAAAACAGATGCACCTACACCTTTCAGACGTAGGTTGCTGGGTATCAGAATATGGTCCACCAAATCACGTCTCTTTTACAAATGTTCGTTGATGGTACAACAAATAAATCGTCATGCAGTCTGATCAGGTACTCAGATTATCAGCTAGCTGTGGAATTTTGGAGTTTTTGGAGTTTTCTCTGTTTCCTCCTTAATGTCGTCTTTGTCAGTTGTCGCCGACTTGACCTTGCTCCTCAGGAACTGTAGCCGTATCCTCTTGTTGTCGTCATCCATATCCTCTTGTTTCCATCATCCATATGACCAGGGTGATCACGTTAACGGCTGATGTGGCAATGTGTTTCCCTTCTGACAGGCTGAGCTCATCGGGAGCTTGACCCACAAACTGGAAATCCTGAAGGAAGCCAAGGAGGGCCTGCTTGCAGACATAAAGATGAACAATGCTCTTGGAGAGGAGGTGGAGCTGTTGATCAGCACGCTATGCAAACCTAACGAGTTTGACAAGTACAAGATGTTCATTGGCGATTTGGATAAGGTGGTGAACCTCTTGCTCTCCCTCTCGGGACGCCTGGCCCGCGTAGAGAACGTTCTGAGCAGTCTGGGGGAAAATGCCAACAGTGAAGAGCGGGTACGTATCTGCGCAGCCGTAGCATCTTGGCCTTTTTCAGGGTGCGGGACAGCAGCAGCCACAAGAACGTGCTTGCGTAAGCTAGGGCCTCCAAAGGCTCGCAGGAAGGCAGGTGTCTTAGCGTTTATGTATAAGTGGTAGCAAATGCCGTTCTATCCCTGGGAATCTTGGTCCCAGTTTGTATAAATGTCTCAGATTCTGCAGCTTTTGTCTCGAAACAGAACGGCCGTGTTTGGGACAGCGTGTCTGTGACCCACGGCTGTACGGTGGTGTGCATCGTGGAACAACCCACCGCCTTCTGTGTGTTTTAACATTCTTGAGACAAAGCCAGATTTTCCTGGTAGTTGTTGCTTTCAGGCAAGTTTTACTGACTTTCTTGAAGCACTTTCTGCGTGCCATTGACTAGAACATTCAGAGTCTGGTTCAGCGGGATTCACATTCAGTCCATAATGAGGAACTCATCCTCCTCCCCCAGGCTTTTGACTGATTGTCTGGGAGCTTAGCAGCCATCCCGCCTCCCCCAGAAGTGTCAAACACGGTGTCGGGAGGAAGGAGAGGGGGGATCGGTGAGTTTGGTGCTGCTGATACTGAAGTGCTCTCTCTGGTGTGCGCAGAGTTCGCTGAACGAGAAGAGGAAACTGCTGGCTGGCCAGCACGAAGATGCCCGGGAACTGAAGGAAAACCTGGACCGTCGAGAACGGGTGGTCTTGGAGATCCTGGGCAACTACCTCTCTGAGGAACAGCTCCAGGATTACCAGCACTTTGTAAAGATGAAGTCCGCGCTCCTCATAGAGCAGCGAGAGCTAGACGATAAAATCAAACTGGGTCAGGAACAGCTCAAGTGCCTGATGGAAAGCCTCCCCACAGACTTCACGCCCAGGGACGCAACGGCAGCAGCTGCCCTAGCTGCAGCGCTTGCTACCTCCGCTGGGGTCAGTGGTAAAACACCTCCAGCACTCTCTTCCTCACTCTAACCTTTCCCAGGTGGACCTGGGATAAAGTCCTCCTGCTCGCGTCCTTTGAATCCAAGTACTTGGCAGATGGTTCTCTGCAAAGACAATGAACGGAGACAGGTTTAAAACAAGATTTTAATGAAGGACAAAAATAGCAATAATAAAGGTTTTATTTTCCTTTCCTTCCACCTCTGCTTCCTGGAAACCGAAATCAATGTGGAGGGGAATCTCCTCCCGCCAGAGATGAGGAAGAGTCTCACGAGAATTAAACACATTACCTTTAATAATAAACATGACCTCCTCTCTTCCCTCCCTTTCCTGCCTACCTGGCACCTCATTAAATAATGAAGGATCTAAAAGAATGAAGCCTTAAAAATAAAACCAACCCATTCTACTGAACATTATTGATATTTATATTTTTTAAAGAACAAGACAGAATGTGTAAGTTTTTGTACATACTCTAATCAGTTACTTGATTCTACTTTGTTCTGTATGTAGAAAAGACATTTAATTTTGTATTTTGTGAAAACCTTAACAAAAAGAGGGAACCCCAAAGATAGTTATGCATTAGCTTGGAACATCTCTTTGTGGTTTTGTTGCTGTTGTTGTTGTTGTTTTTTAATATAATAAAAGGCTACCAGAAGAAGCTTCAACCTGTTTCAACACACGCTAAATGTACCGTTAAAGGGCCTTGTGAAGGAGATTTTGACCAGGAAAATACAATCTTTCTTCTTCTGGATCTTGTGATCCTCTGATTCTGGAGTTTAAACACGCTTTTATGAGAACCTGCATTGCAGGAGTCCAAATTAGCTTAAGTAACGAACTCAGGTCTGGACTCACTGCGGGAGCGTGGGGGGAAGTCTGTCTTTGTTTTGAATAATCTAACTCGTGATCTGTGTTACTGTTGCAGCCCGAGCGCATTGCCGGGAGATGTGAGAGGAATCTCTAACGACGTTATTTATAGGCCTGTTTTTGTGAAGGGGTGATGTGCGCTAGGACTTTTTTCATACAGCAGTACCGCATTTGTCTGAGCCCACTTCATCAGAAATTATTTTACAAGCTAGACGAGGCATTAACTTGAAATCCGATATTTTCTTCTTACCCACAGAAATCATGCAAGTGTAACGGTCATGTTGCGCACCTTGGTCAGACAGACAAGAGCCTACCGTAAAGACTATCGGATTATTTCCTAGCCAGGGCAACCTGGAGTAACTAAATTTGCCTGAGTGAACTTTACCCTGTCAACTTACCGAGTGCTGGAGGACGACGGCTGCCAGTTCGCAGTCAGCAAAGCAGATGGGGGCAGACTCCCTTTTTCTGTGTGGAACGTGCTTTCCTCTCTAACGAGCTGCATCGCCGTTTAAACCAAAATGGCTGGAAGCTGCACGAACAGATTACCACGGTGGCTGATGAGCCAGATTCGGGTTGCCTCTCTTCTAGCCTCGCAGAGATTTCCTGCTGCAGCAGCGATTTCCAGCTTCTCCTTTCTCCAGGGTGTTGCATTGTTCACCCCATCCTATCTTGCCACCAGGACCGGAGCAGAGATTTTAGTCGTGTAGTTTTTAAGTCCATCAATTTTGAATTTCAGCCTAGGATGTGACTGAAAATTACAACAATCATTGCTTTCAGTGCTGGTTTTAAAGCCCCTTTTTTTTTTAATAGCTCTTCCACGGGCAGCTTGGCAGACTAAAGGAAATGCCAATGCCCTTCTGCCATATCAAGCATCAATTCTTCAATGCCCAAAAGAAAATCTACCTGGTTTTGTAATGCTTCAAGAAGCAGCAAGCCGATTACCTGCGATGACAGCAAACACATCCTTTTCATTACTTCTGAGCTTCAGCACCGTTCAGGCTCATACAGCATTTCAGGAGAACCCTAAGCAGGGGAACTGATTTTTATGCCTTAATGGCCGAATCAAAGGCAAAATCGGAGGGAAAAGTGTTTTGGGGGTCACTCAAGAATAATTATTTGTTTGAGCAGAGTTTCAGGAAAACAGTGGGGGGAGCTGTTTCAAGCCAATCAAAACATTTAATTTGTCCTAAAAAAAGTCCTGCACAGTACTTCAGTTTAGTTTATTATATTTAAAAGTTCTTTTAATTTAGGTTTTTTTTTTGCAGCCACCCTTCCATCCTACGCTTACCAAAACAAACCAACAAGACTTGGCCAATCTGGCAGGCCTTTGCGAACGGCCTGACACCGGCCAACAACGCATTTTCCATTTAGTAAGTTCTTTCCTGAAAAACAAAGTCCTGCAGTCTACCCTCAGGTCACAAGAGCCTCCCATCCAAACAGGGTCTGCCCGTTCGCTCCGGCCACCAGCACGGACTTCAGAGGGAGCATCAGCTAATGAGGCAAGTGATAGTTACTTACATTTTTATAGCAGCTTAGATCTTCAGGTGGAAAATGAGCTAAAGCCCATATTTCTGTCGTAAGCGCTGGTAAGTTTATCATTAGGGAAACTGTCTTTGCACAACTAACTTTGTTCAAAAATTGCTCTCCTAACTGCAAGGTTTGATGAGTTTAGCACAAGCACATCTTGACATGTATTTAAAACTAATTAAACATTAGCCAAGCCAGTAGGTTTACTTCTGAGTGCCTTTGGCAAAAAGGGGAACCTATTCATTGCTCCTTATCTCACCTTGCTTTTCTCTTGTGTTTTTAAAACCGGAGCATAATGCAAACTCATTTTCCAGAGTCATGACATGATTTCATGGGACAGGAATACCCCGGACAGAATTTTACACTTGTTGTCTAGTCTCTGTAAAATTACTGAAACAAATCTGAATTTTTTGTCTGACTTACATGAGATTTTTTGGTCCAAACCTGTAGTTATGTGGCTGCAGTGGAGAAAGCCATAAGCTAGATACAGGGATTTGCATTGCTACCCCTTCCCCAAAATGCACAGTTACAAACAAATGACTCAAAGCACATCTTGCAACGAACAGTGTTTCTCAACAGGTGGGCATTTATGCTAAAAATGAGCCTTCTTGTTATAATTGAAACATGCATATATTTGGGATATAGGAACGGAATACCCTACCTCCCACCCTGATGCGGGGACAGTGGCGCTGGATGTGTTTGCCGGCCAGCCTTGGTGGCCTCCCTCTGTCGGTGACAGCGGATGAGACTTCTCCCCAAGTCAGTTGAGGGTACCTGAGCCAAGCGCCTTCTCCAGAGCCGTCTCCAGAGAAATGCATCGACCATCGAAGGATCCTGCGACGGCTGCCTGGCCCGTTCAGGTGGCTACAGTCGGTGCCTGGCACAGGGTGAACAGTCTCACTTCACTAGCTTGAGGAAAAACCCTAGTCAGGACAAGGCTGTTACGCCTTTGACGCACATTGCCAGTTCATAGTAAAATCTAATTGTACAATCATCTAGTCTAGCAACGAGGTGCCTCATTGCCTGTTATATTACATTGTGTTTGCACATTACAGTTAGGAACATAGCATTTTTTCCTGAGTCAGCATTCCTTAAATTATTATCTTTAGTTTTTGAGGGACCTCTCAGGAAAAAGGCAGATATATAAATCATCATTCCACAGCTGCCGCCTCAGGCTGTAGCTTGGCACTAGAGAGCTGGGGTGCACTTTTTTCCTGGGTTTGAAAGCAATCCAACTGCACTGCTGTCACAGCACCCGGACTCAGCACGGGGAAAAGAAAGAGATGGAGACGCGCACTTCCACCACGATGCTGTCTGTTGCACAGTATATCGAAGCAGGTCTTTTAAACCTAGCTCTCGGTAAGTCCTCACATGCTTTTAGCAACATGCTGTGCCTACAGTCTGCTCTGCCGTGCCCTCCCACGTGATATAAGCGCCGTGAAAATCTAGTCATCCGACTTAACAGTTTGCTTTTTTTTATCAGGGCCCTTGGGCAATTGATGGTCACAAGGAATTCACGTCAGATGCTTTCCTCAAGACTAAATCTAGTAAAGAATGTTTACATGCTAGTGTCTGTCGACTGTAAGTTTATACAGAAGATCTTTTATGAAGGTTACCTATAAAATCGGTCAAACACAGAGCACCAGAACAATTTATGTGTCAGGCCTGATCCATCATCTCTACAACTCAGCCGCTGTCGTGATCGTTTAG
The DNA here is from genome assembly GCA_013396915.1 of Stercorarius parasiticus. Classification (NCBI taxonomy): domain Eukaryota; kingdom Metazoa; phylum Chordata; class Aves; order Charadriiformes; family Stercorariidae; genus Stercorarius; species Stercorarius parasiticus. The sequence continues at coordinate 422,323 of VWZL01003012.1, read as the reverse complement.
ACTGGTAATTAGGAGAAGCAAGCAAACCAAACTGGATAGCGTTTCATACTCGCTCCCCACAAATCCTGAATATTCACGTGAGCAGTGACTTGTTGTTTGCAAAATGGGAAACAGAGGGAGCTTTGCATAGGAGAGCCGTGCTTTACATCGGTATGAGCAAACGAGGGGCCTATCTAGAGACCTGATCCCCAATTTCTCCCTGCCTTATTCAATCATCTGCCAAGCCAGTGTTTACATCTGGGCTTGATTCACGTAAGAGCTGTTTCTTCCTTTACATCCCTTCCACAGGGGATGCGTGCTGACCATGGCATGGCGTTACGGTTTGCCTGTGTTCCTACAGGACTGTTGCTCGTGCCTCTGCGCATAAACCAACTGTCGTACACCTCTCGTGTATTACAGGGTTTTTCTAGCAATGCATTACTGACCAAACATCGTTTGTGTTGTACAATTGAACGTGGACAGGGTGGTCTCAGTCTAGAAGACGATCCTTTCCTTCCTGGTTTGGCCGGACTTTGCTGTCTGTCTGTCAGAAAGAGGCTGAATTCAGAGTGCCAAGCAGTCCGGTGGGTGCTTGCCAGACGCTTATACACGTGTAGTTTATGCTGTTGTTTACGTGGATACAGTAACACAGCCTCTCCAGCTGTAGCTCTGGCTTTTGTGCTAAATATCCTTGCAAAAATGAGCATTCTCCTTGCCCGTTGCAAGATAGCGGGGAGCTGGAGCCGGCCAGGCAGGGGGTGTCGGCACAGCTCTGCCTGGATTGGGATTTGGGATTGGGAAAAAGGGCTCATTCTCCACTACACCGTGAAGGAAAGGTGATACATGTGTGCCAGGCGGCTTTTTCCTGTGCGATTTACAGCTTGAGATCACGTCTTTCCGCTCGGGGTTGCTCTGTGAGAGCATAGCCTTCAAATGGAAGAAGAAAAGCCAGCACTGCCTCTTTCATTCATATTCATTCTAGCACTAAATCAATTTTCAGGACTGAAATGCAAAAAAAAAAAAACCAACAAACCCCAAAATAAAACACGTAATTCAGCTGGGGAGAATAAGAGCTGGTGAAAGCATGACCAAATACTGAGGAAACAGCTTGTGAAGGACCCGCTTTTGCACAGCTTGTGTTGCAGGTGTTTTGCTGAGCTAAAATAAGATTGTGATTAAAAAAAGGATCCGGGCAAGCTTAGAAAGGATGGCATTTGAAAAGGAGAAGCAATGGCAGGAGGTTGTGGAGGAGAAGGTGGCTTTCTGCAGAAGCTTCTCTTGGCTCCCCAAGCTGGTTTTGCAGCAGGCGCCATTTTACCTCACGAAGGCGCCGGGCGGGGCCGCCCCAGCCACCATCTTGCTGCCGGCTGCTGAAGGGGGCGCTGCACAGCAGAGGAGACGCCGGGACCCACCTCAGCACCCGTCCCTCACCAAAACCTCCAAAAATGACGGCAGAGCTTGCTGCCCACCCCACCAGGTGTGTTTTTACAGCTAGCACCTGTGGGGTAATCAGGCCTAACGAGGGACAGCGGGGCTTGGGGGCAGCCGGCCAGGAGCCCACACACAAGGCACTGCAGGAGAACGCACACTTTAGCCTGAAGCCTGCTGAGGAACGGTGGGTACGTATATATTTTTATACATATTTTTCCCTCGTGTGGGAAGGCTTCGCAGCCTGCACCTACCTGCTAGCACTGTGGAGCAGCTGGGTTGGGATTGAGGGGGAAAAACATCCCAGTTTGTTGGAAAGCAGGTGCGTTAGGAGTTTGGTTTCCACAGGGGTCTGTCTCCTCAGAGGGAGGGCCCGTCCCACTACAGGAAAGGGGAATTGTGTGGTTAAGGTTTCCCCTGCTCTGCACCAGAACAGGGGGCTAGTTATCAGGTAACACAGCTTACATTTTGAGGCTGATTTTCTGAAAGTAAGTGACAGAAGTTCCTTTTGGTTTGTTAAGTGTTGAAACTGGGGCTAAGGGAGCAGGAGGTGAGGAGACAAAGAAAGAACGTGACTGTCAGGAGCACAGCGAGTGCTCTCGCAAAGCTGGCCCGTGGTCGCTTTGCCATTTTGGACAACAGATGTCGGTTAATTTCTTTTGTCTATTGCTTGGAAGAAACTGTTTTGTGCTATTTTCCTTGTAAATTACAGTGGGAAGTGACCCAGCTGGCTTCCCATGCCCCACCCTAACACAGCTTCCCCAGCACTCTCCTTCCACACACTGCACATGCTTACACTACGCGCAGTCTCTGGGTGCACCGTGTCCTACAACCGTCTTTTGAGGCTGTGCTGAAGAGTGTCACATGCATGCTTGTGTGGCTACACAGTCACTTGGATGGCCTATTTCTGTCAAGTGAAGTTAATGTGAACTGCTCAGGGAGAAGTTATTTTTTGAGAAGACAAAGCTGCTGGTCTGTCTTAGCCATCGCTCCTCTTTTAGGTCCTGCCTGAGTTTTTAATTCAGCCACATTTACTGTTTCCAAACTAGTCTCTTCTGCAATTGAGTATTTGTTCTCCTCTCCCTGGACATGAGGTGATAACATGCATCACTTAACTTGTGTTCCTCGAGTCATTTAGGTTGGAAAAGACCCTTAAGACCATCGAGTCCAACCATTAATCTAACACTACTAAGTCCACCACTAAGCTATGTCCCTAAGCTCCACATCTACACATCTTTTAAGTACCTCGAGGGATGGCGACTCAACCACTTCCCTGGGCAGCCTGTTCCAGTGCTTGACAACCCTGAAAAAGTTTCTCCTAGTGTCCAATCTAAATCTCCGTGTTAAAACACAAAGCCTCGCAGCTGTTTTGCGGGGTTTTCAAGGTCCGATTTTCCCTCGCCATGATGCTGTAAGGAAACAAAGTGGTTCGGCTTTGATTCCTGGTGAATAGGCAGGGATGGAGGCTGAGCACAGATTAGCAAACTCACAGGATTCAACAGATCTATCCCTCTCAACAGGGATGAATGTTTTCCCCCTCCGGGTCTCAGTGTTCAGGCAACCAAGGGGCAGATTCTTCCTGTAGGCTCTTGTCTCCTGTCAGGATGTGTTGCTGGACTGCAACACTGACTGTAGACTATGCGGGATTTAAATTAAAAAGAAAGAAACCCCACACCTTTAGGCCATGCTACGGTGCTTTCAGCTCCTCCCCAAAGCGAGCAGAGCTCAGGCACCTCACAGAGATATTGACAAGCTGAGTTCACCATGCCCTTCCAGGAGAGCATACTCGGCAGGGACAAGTCCTGCTTTTACATTCACTGTGACCCTCTGCCTGCAGCAGGGCGCAGCATTCTTGCTTTCCTAATTGCTCTAGCAGAAGAGAAGTCTTGCCATCGCTCTAGAAACCAGCCAGGGCACTCTGCATTTACCCTGCCTGTTTACCAGCGTCACTTAGAGGAACAGGAGGATTTATAGCTCTGGGACATGGGAGAACAAAACTCAAGAGGCAGGAAGTGCTGGCAAAGACATGCTTCCTTCCTACCCTTTCTCCCCTTTTGTGGAATCCTTAGTGGTAGCTGCCAGTGTTTGAAAGCAGGATAAGCCTAATTAACTCTTGTGGAAAGTACAGGAGGCCGGTAGTCCCCATGAAGGCACTGTTTGTACCCTGAACATAGCGGTCAGGAACACTTGTGGCTAACCTACCTGGTAATCTGGACTGCCAGCTTAACAAGCAAAAATGAGATCAGCTTTACTCTTGTCAGTGCTGAGACACATATATCTCACCTAATCAGGGCAGCCAGGAACGGAGAGACCAGCTATAAGCTCTCCTGTGCCTCTGCAACATAAAGGCCTTGGATTTTTTAAACGCTTGTACACTTCATCATTTAGCTTACCTTCATTCCGATAATACAACACAGAGATAGAGGGGGGGAACAAGTCAAAAGCCATCCTCTTTTCCCCAAACCCCCACCCCAAATACAAATAGCCTTCAAAGAAAAAAAAAAATCTCAGGACTTGATAAGGCAAAGCATCAGCGAGACTCGTCTCATGCTTTGCCTAGTAAATGCAACCTATCCACTAAAAATGAACATCCTGCCCCATAAATAATGCAGTACACACAGGACAGGAATTGGAACGTCATTATCCGTGCCCCTATGAGTGTCAAATCAGGTAGTCCTGCAGCATGGCCAGGCATACGCCATCTCTGTCCTACTCCCACACAGGAGATAAGTTACAGCAACCCCACCCTCCCAGCAGGTGCATAGTGGAAGCTTCTGCTGAACTTTGACACTGCAGCAGAGCCCTTTGGTGTGTTCCCCAGAGACACATACCTCCCCAAAGGGACCGGTGCCCGGAAAGCCTCCAGCTTATTTGCACACCAACTCCTTTGCTATCATTAGCTGCATCAGCTCTGGAGAGCAAAGAGGAAGAACCCTGCCTATCCACAGTCACCATGTCTGTGCCCGCAGGGTGACTGGCACGATACAGCTACAATTCGTGCCCTTCTGGCAGAGCTGTAAGAAGGCCTTCATAACAAGGGTTATCAGACAGCAGAGAGAAAAGGACATCAGTGAAGCAGGAGGCTCCACCCTCCAAAGCAAATCCCCCCCTTCAGTCACAGGGATGCCCATCTCTGGGGCAGCTGCTGCAGTACGGATCTGGACATCGTTAATGCCATGCAGCAGTTGTGCTGACAAGGCAGCACACAGGCTTGCAGCCTGTCAGCCTCTCCATAAAAAGCCTTCAAATAGCTGAAATACTTTGCAGGGTGGTATTGCCCTTACCCAAGCAGCTGGCCCAACTGCTCAGCTGTTCAAAGCAGCAGCAAATGCAGCCCTGCTGAGAGAGATTAGCCAACAGGAGTCAAATTCCACCACTTCAGCAACATTTGGCTAAGTAAGACCTCACCAGCAGAGTCAGTTACCAGCTGAGCTGCACTGGGGCAGCACTATTGTAGCTTCGGCAGCCACAGAGCCAGCCCCCAATCCTGGGCAGCCTGCCCAGGCTCCCAGCTCTCCACAGCAGGCAGGACTTTTTTACCTTTCATCAGGTCCTCAAACGCTTCAGCAGTCTCACCTTGAGCCCTGTCTTGGGTAGGCATGGCTAGCAGGCAGCTGGGGAACAGCAGTAGCAGACACACACCAAGGCATTGCACAAGCAGGGCAAAGAGGTAATAAACAGAAGAGACTGTTTACTAAGCTTTTTTCTTTTTGGTCTGCCCAACTGCAACTAGTTGCGCTTGGTGCACTCGGGATTTATCATCTCTAGTAACCTGGTTTGATACAGCGCTCAGATTGCATCTGGAGCTTAGCAGCCAAGTGCTAAAGACACTGGCCCACAGGTTGCTACTTGGCTTGTCACCCATACCTGACCTATTGCTAAGCCACCGACTTTATGGTGCAACATCATAGTTGTTGTCTGACAGCACAAAGACCTCAGTTCACGAGGTAGCACAGCGCCTGGATCCTCTCAAAACCTCACTCCTAAGCCTTCTGTCAGGCTTCACCTTTCCTTCCATGTCTTTTCCCCAGTAGGTGCAGTTAGCCTCACTTGCCTGCTCTTCTCTACTCCTTCAGTACACTTGTGACAGCCTGTAATGCACCCAACTGCTGAGTGCGTTCTTGGAAAGCACAGCTATTTGCGAGAGCGCAAGCCATGCCCTGTTCCCTGCCAGTCTCCCATCCCCAGCAAGGCGATGTGAGCAGCACTTCTTGGTCAGAGATGGCACAACGCATGCCCAACATACACTTGTTTGAGCTTCCCTGGCTGGGGCTAGTCCCAGAGTTTAGAAACCAAACAGCCAGGGGCCGCTCACTGCGGCAAACAGGGTCAAGGGAGCAACTACTGCTAAGGCGGCTTTATTGACAGTAAAGCATGCTTTGCTTGGCACGTGGTCTAACTCAGTACCAGCTGCAAGGCCACAGCGTAAATACGTACATCGATGGATACATACCCCTTCCCACCCCCGTAGCGCACACAGGAGCAAGCAGATTAGAGCAGAAAACAGCAGAGGAAGCAGCCATTGCAGATTTGGGTTTATTTTACTATGCAGGGGGGAGAAAACAAAACGAACCAAGCTATAGCTGGTCACTGAACTTAATGGCTTTGACTTTGAAGTCACCCTCCACAGCCAGGTACTCAATTTTCTCCATGCCCAGACGATTAGGGAACTGGAACTCCGCTTCGGGCAGCTTCACCGTTGCCTCCGTTTCATTGAAGGAGATGCAAATCTGTAGAGAGCCACAAGAAGGAAGGCTAACACATTACAGCTCACTAGCCTCGCTCCTCACTCCCTCCAGTCGGGTTCAGGACAGATGAGATAGCCACTGGTGTCAAGGCCACGCTCACTAGCTCAGCCTGCACCCTGCCCAGCAGCGGCGTGGAGGGGAGGAAGCTTGTTTGCTCTGCCCCAAGGTCAGCTCCAAGCTTCTGCAATGAAGGGATGAGACAGACCCAGTCTGAATCTCCGGTCAATATTTTAATTGCTCTTACTTGCATGGCTTGCGAAGGAAGGCCAAAGGGGCCTCCTTTGTTCAACACATCTGAACTGCTGGGCATTGACTGAGCAGATCTAGAGAGCAGGCTGGCTTTAGCTGTGAGACTCTTCCCCTGCCGCTTAGTCCCCTTTCCACGCCTGCTCCTTCTCCACCACCGTGGTACGAGGCAGCACTAAAAAGCTGTGCCCTTGGCCCGTGCCAGGGCCTTGCACACACCCTCGGGGCCTCACCTCGATCTTGTCACCGTGATGGAAGGGAAAGTCAGCCTTCCTGTCCTCCTCACCCCACGTGCCATCCTCCTTTGAATTGCACACAATGGTGTTGACATCCCCGTGGCAGTCGAAGCGAGGGTTGAAATGCAGCATGAGGGTGCTGCTGTCCTTCCCTACATTCACAGCAAACCTGGGGAAACAGAAAAGCAGTGCAAAGGAGGTGCGTGCACAGCAGCTCCGGCTACCCAGCGATGACAAGCTGAACACAGCAGGAGCTCAGGCATCCCCCAGCGCCACGTCAATCCATTCACCATCTTCTCACTCACCCTTTGGCATCAGACAGGATCTTCCCTTTGACCTTGATGCACTCACCAGGCTGGATGTCCAGCTGAGTAACAACCAGTCCCTGCAGGGCCAAACCACAGGAGTTAGTCTGTCCCAGGGCAAGCCGACCAGCCCTGCTTGGGCCAAGGCCCGAACCAGCTCTCACAGATCCAAACACGTTTGTAGTTTCATGCCAGAGGAAGGGCTGAGTGAGGCCAGCTGCCTGCCTCAGCTCTCTGCCAGGGAATCCTAGTTCACAGCCACCACCCCATTGGCATCTCCCACCCCACTAAGCAACATAAGGTGACAAGGAGGTGATTCCAGCCAGTGTAACAAGAGTAGGGTACAGGCCCTGATTTACCAGCTGCTAAAGAAGACACCCTTGCGAGCAAGCTTGCCCCTTCAAGTCAGCAGTGGCCAGAGCCATTTAGCATAGGATTAACATTAGTAAACAGCTATTCTAACACTAGGTCTGTCCCCCTTCCCTCGGTGTGTCTCCAAGCACTAGGAGCTGCCAAAAAAAGTTTCTTGTCCTGACTTAAAGCAGCCTACACACAGAGAGAGGGGTCAGTGGAGCCCACTTCTGGCTGCAGCCCAGTACAACAGAACAAGCACTCCCCCTGCGAAGCTCCTGCTGTAGAGAAGAGGGCTTGATCCTTTCCTCGGAGCCAGGTTATTCAATCCCCCAGCCACATACCCCCCAGAATAGCACTGAACATCACCAGCCTTCCTCAGCTAAGAAGAAGATGCTGTTTGGTGAGGTCAGACACAACTCAAATGATGCTCGTCCTGATGCCTACTCCCTGCTCTGCCCACAGCACAAACTGCGAAGGTCAGATTTCCCCCAGTCACTAAACTGCTTATCGTCACGGCACTAACGCCGTTATCTGGCTTTATTTCTAGTACAGTGCTGGAGCGCAGCCTGAAACACAGGCCAGGGGGGGCTTTCGAGGAAAGGAAAGCTAGGGGGTCGGGGCAGGTCCGAACACGCTGCTGTCCTCCTTTCCTCTGCTGTGGCATTAAGAGTTAGCCCAGTCCTGTACACAAAAGGTATTTTTCCAGAAGGAAAACACAAAGTTTAAGGAAAAAAAGTTATAAAGAATATTCAACCTGGAGAGTTACAAAAGGTCCCAACACTTTAGAGTACTGAAAGATATAAACATGCATTAGAACAGCTTCCCCACTTAGATAACATGCTAGAGAAGAGGAGAAGAAAAACGGCGGGTCAGCCCTAGCTATTTCTCCCACAGTTACATATCAGTGTAACATTTCCCCTCAGCTAATCCTTTTCTCCTCCTACCTCTGGCACCAAGCCCAAAACCCACACGCAACCAAACCCTAGTCCTGTTTGGCACACCAGTCCGGCTCGAAGAAGGCACTCACTCGCTCCATGCCGCGGACACCAGCCCCGCCAGGCAGCACGCCCCCGAGCCCCTGCTCCGCAGCCCAACGTGACTCAGCGCTCGGCTCCCGCAGCTTAAATCACTTGGGCAGGACCATCACATGATGGGGGNGGTGGGGGGTGAAGAAGGGGATCAATTGCAGCTGTTCGGGGCTGGAGCTTACCCAGCCATTTAAAGTGGACAACGGGAGATCTCTGTCGATATTGCTCTTTGCAGGCGGGATGCGTATGATTTTAAAAGCTAGTGATTGTTTGCTTCTGCGTGATCCTAGAAATCCTTACTGTAAGCTCTTCTAGCTGCTATGCAGCGTATGTTGGCTCTTATCCCGGGAGCCTGAGTGTGGCTCTGCGCCTGCACCGGGGTGGCTGCTTTTTGTTAAGTGATCCCTGTCTAAAATCATGGTTGGAGTCCTCATGTTACTGCTGCAACGTGACTGCCTCTGAGAATATGTGTGTACACATCCTCCCAGCCCAGCCTCATGTCCGCGAGGGGCCTGGACTGACGGGACCCCGTGGGTACAAATCATTACTACTTGCAGTTAAATGAAACCCGAAGGTTTGCTATATTCTATGCCAGTGTTTAAAAAGTGCTTAACAGTTAAGGTTGTTTGTGTGGGGCGCTACTAGATGTGCGGTTTCAGGCTACAGCTTTTGAAAAGTAGCGTGATCTCTCTGGTTCCATTCCAGTTGCAAAAGACTCCAGAGGGAAAAGAGAAATGCTTTGTTAGCGGAGGAGGAGGCCGGGCAGGGCTGAGTGCAGCCGTCAAGAAAGGAGGCTGCTTTCCCAGCTAGTCCCCAACGCCTGCTTTTCCCCTTCATTGTATCCCACAAAAGCATCACCGCCCCGAGGGTCTTTGCAGGGAGGTGAAGGTGGGAGCAGCTTTCACGCTTTGTGGGTCTGTGTGACTTGATCAGTTGGGTGCTGCTTGCAGCTTTGGATTGGCTTTAGCGGGTCCTCGGGCCTCCGTGCCTCGGTTTCCCTCATACATGAAGTGACAGTAATGACATGCAGCTTCACAATCCCACTTGTAAAACTTCAGTCAGAGCTGCTATATAAATGCAGCGTGCTACTTGTTGGTTAAGCCATGACTAGCCTGTGAGATATCTATCTGCCGATAGCTTTAGGAAGCTTATGAAACAGCGCAGGAATTTATGGCTAGGTAGCAGGAAGAAACATGCTGCCCCGCAGGAGGCAGCTGGAACTTCATTAGAGCGTGCTTGCTGTTATACCAACAGCATCCTGACTCCTGGCACTCTCTTTTGCCCCACATCTCCCCCACACCCATTTCTGAACATTGACAAGGCGTTTCAGCATCCCATATGACTCAGGGGGAATCAAAGCCGAGCTGCGTTTGAACTAGAAACTCACAAGCCTGAATTGGAGCCCTGTGACTGGGTTGTATAAAAGAGGGCAAAATGCTGACTGAAAGTACTGCAGGGGAAATCCCGCACATGCTCTGACCTCCAACTAACTCCCGGACCATCCTACACATACGCAAGTGCCACGCTGGAGTCGAGAATTAACAGCAGGAGCAGCGACGGCGCAGGTACAAACGCCACCGAGAGCAGGGCCGTCCACGGGCAGTTCGGAGAAGGCCCAAATAATTCCACCTTAAGTTTGCCCCAGTCTCTAGCATGATGTTAGCTGGGATCACGTGTTATAGATAGGCTTTAGACGCCTGCTTTCCGTGCGCCTGAGTTACTGTGCAGTTGTTCCCCGCCACGTGTGAGGGGTTAAGCAAATTCTGTTTGGTCGGTTGGGTTTTTGTATTTGTTTTCCATTCAGCTCTGTGAAATCCCTGGAGACTTCTCTCCTTCTTTCATTCCTGCAGCATTTCTGGAGTCACAGCTGCTGGCAGGGAAGTCGCAGTGCCAGGGCCGCGCGGGGACATAGCATTGGCCGCTCTGACTCCCCTTCTGAAACGTACGTTTTGTGAGCTGCTTTTCTGGCTTGAAGTCTCCTCCTCTGACCGTTTCCTTCAGACAGGGAAATACCTTTCTAATAATACGTGGAGACCGTACTGTTTGTTTTACTTAAGTGCTCTGCACTGGCAGCCTAGTTGGTTTAGCAGCAAACCCTTTGGGCTTCCCCCTGATATGAAACACATCTAGACTTAAGCACTGTGAAATCAGTGAAGTGTTTATTTTCAGACTACAATGCCGAGATACGCAACTGCCCTCCATTCTTCCTAGGGATTTAAGCCAATGGCGGGGAGGCAGAAGAAAGAACACCTTCCCTTTTGCAGCCTTGAGCAGGAAGCACTGGGATAAAATTCCCTAGTGGGTTTCCTTCCCTTTCAGAGGGTCTGTAGAGGGAGACAGGCTGCAAAGAAAGGCCACGCTTCCCAGTCCCACCCCATCAAGGGTGACCCCAGCCGCTCTGCACAACATGACCGAGAGGACATCTCACACTGCCCACAGAGAAGGGACTCAACCCCGATGCACTCTGCTTCCTGGGATGGGAGTTTTGTGCCTAAGAAAAAACACAAAGCCCACATCAGGCAGGCAGAGGATTAGGGTGTGCTTCCAAGGCAGGGGAGGGAAGGAAGAGGTACGCAAACTGTTCTTGCACCCCAGGACCAGCAGGTGATACTCCCAAAAGAAACCCTGGGCAGGAGACAGAACGCAGGCAAGAGGCCAGGTAAGCTTTATTGGCTTGTAGCAAGGGAGTGCAGTATGTACAGGCCCTGAAAGAGGGTAGTTGGGGAGCATACCGTGTACATGTTCCCATTTCCAGGAGTTGCTGCGCTCTCACGTGCTTTTGGGGAAGCGTGTTGCACCCAGCAGACAGCTCTGGCAGCAGCAGGGAGAGAAGTGTCATCTCCTGCTCACCCAGCGGGTGATGCCCAGGTAAATTTTCCCCTGGGGGGAAAATTAAGGGTGCCCTCCCAGCACCTGGCCTTGCAGGCTTGCTTGAGGGCACAGAGCCCAGCTCGGCACCAGGTCCCCAGCCCAAACTCTTAATTCATCTCTTGATTTGCACAGACTGGAGCCAGACAACTGATCGGTCCGATTTTCTCGTGGCTCCCGAGAAAAGCCCCACATTTGCTGTCAAAAAAAAAGTAAATACCAAAAGGATGTAGCATGCTGATTGTTACTCTTTTTAATCTTCTGTGAGAGGTAATACACCCTAGCCCTTGGCAAGTCACATCCCTGGCTAGTCACTCCTGTCATTAGAAATGGCTTTCCCCTGTTTTTGGAAGGTCTAAGAACACACCTCTGCTGCTGGCTGACTCAAGGACTATGGTTATTACCTAGCCTGCGCGACACAGGGTGCAGAGGCCAGCGTTGCTGGCTCTTCGGTATCTGTGCCTGGTTTGTCTTGCGCTGAACCCACACACACTGGCAGTGTTAACGCTACGTAGCCTAAATTATTTGTTGGTGTAGTTGAGAAAGGCCCCAGTGCTCGCTGAAAGAGTGAATAGCAGCTTTCTCCTCCTTTGGAGATGCTAACTGGCCTCAGCTTCAGCGCAGCAGTGCTGTACATGTTCTTCCCTGGGAGGGCACCACTGCTTCAACCATCACACCAGTGGGAACACGCCCCCGAATCACTTGGGCTGGCCCTGTAAGGAGAAAAACTACTCCAATTCATTTTCACTAGTACAAGGATTATAGTGATGAAATAATGACAAGAAACACTCCTCACCCTTTTCTAGTGTGAGCTAAAGCCTACAGTTTGCTCTAAGTTAGGGGTTTTTTGCACTTTCTTTAGGGAAGATTTATTCTCGTCTCTTTCAGTTCATCCTCTGTTCATCAAGCAAAGACAGCACCTTTCTCTTGCACTGTAGGGACTATTTGTGTGAATACTGCCTGGATGGGATCCTGGTCCCAGCAATAACCCCTGGTTACTCTTGCAACCTAAACGTTATGCTGGTATAGCATAGTAGACATACACATTGTATATATACGCACAAGGCTGTTTTCTACCTCTTAGAATATCTGGTGACTTTAGCTTAAGCAATCCTCTGCTACTACTGCTGTTGTGTCTGATTCTTCCTGTTTCTCCTGTAGCATGTTAGAGTGTCATTCAAGAAGCTTCTGCTTTTTCGCTTGAGTAGTCATAACTCCCCCCCCAAAGAGTTTTGTTGCACATGGTTTCTCTGGACCATTCTGCACAGAAGGTCCCTGCCATGGCTGCCTGAAACACTGCTCTTACCACCTTGGTATCTTCCAGACGTGTGCGGTCCATAGGGGAAACTTCAGGGTTGGTCTGGAGACCACAGGAGAATAGAGCCAGACTCCCAAGAAAAATCCTTTGCCTGCTCTTGAAAGACAAAGAATGACTCTGGAGCCACAGTCCAATTTGGCAGGAGGTTGCAAGGCCCTCCCAAAGCCTGCAGGCACCGAGTCTCCCAAAAGACTGCTTCAGCTGGAAGTTTGTGCCAGGAAGAAGGGCTGAAGGTCCAGTCCGCCCTGGATGCCAGCTGGGGTTGCGTGGCCACATGATACTACAGCATTTTTATCCCAGAGGGTTTCCTGATTTCAGCCTTCCCTACATTAAAAGGGAAGCACCTCTATTCCAGGTTCATTATAAATTAAGGTAATTATAAAGAACTTCTTGCACTATCTCAAAGTGATGAAAGGAGTTCGCTGATCCCTTCAGTGGGATTTAAAGTATGTCTCATCATTTTATTTCCCTCATTAACACTGACCCAAGCTGACAATCCCTGTGTTTCTCTCAGTGGTTTAGATTTAACTAGTGCAAATTGTTAAGTAACCAGGAGAACCAGAGCTTTGTTATTTCAGGCTCACTTCACTTCAGCACCTCTCCCCATTCCTTTTAAGTTTGCAGGTGGCAAACACCTCTCTTCAGTTTATTGCGTCATCTCAAAGGAGCTGTTTGCCTTTGCTCCTCATTGGAGGTCCCCGCTACTCTCAAGTCACGATTGCAGGTACATCTTTTCCTCCTCTTTGCAGCTCACCAGACAGCAGCAATAACCTCTCCCCCAAAGTCATCCTGCTTGCAAGAAAGCAGCTAAGAACCATGTGCTGCCTGCTGCTATACACTGCCAAGCTGCACCTCCACCTGCCAGGCCACTCCTTTTACCTTTTCTTACCATACGAGGGTGCAAGACCCAGACCCACGTCACCTGAGACAGACCTGTCCCCGTTCCCCTTTGACACCATGCCCTAAACAGCAAGATAGGCCTGGAAGATACCACGGGAAGAGCTGGAGGCTATAGCTGCTACTGCAGTAGGAATTCATCGCCAAGACCACAGGTTACCAACCCTTGAAGTCCATGTTTTCTAGAGGTCTGTCAACTCTGAGACTTTTAATTATTTATTTTTCTTAACAACATTGTTGTTTGCTTTACATCTATGACCACACTGCAAACTTCTGCAACGTGGAACAACCCTGGAACACTTTTCACTGCGATAGCACAGTAGGATAGCAGCACTTCCCAAGCCTTATATATTCCTGCGGTCTAGTTCCAGACAAGCTAGGTTTGATTTTTAACACGTGACGAGCTGCAAGGGGACTTGGGACACGGGGGAAGGAGGTGGGGAACGAGGCTTCTCCCTGTCCTTAACCAGCTGAATAAAACCTGTACCGGCCTTGAAGTTTTTACATGGTGTGCAAGAGGCGAGGAAGGCTAGAAGGGAGTCCATCTTCATTGCCCTCCCCAGGGTACTCGAGCAGTAGAGCTGGTTGGCTGGGTCTGGACCCTATGTGAGCCGAGCAAGAAAACAAAGCTTGCAAGTAACATAGCCTGTCCTGGTTAAAAATAAAAGGAAGGCTGTCTACGGAGAGGAATCGTCACAGAGGCATGCCTTCTAGGTAGCTTTTGTGTTCAACTATGGTGACTGCACACAGGTCAGGGGTCTAGCCTTTTCCTCATTCCCTCTGCACAAATCAGCTTTCACCACTTAGTGTCATCCATTAAGTTCAAGCTTTCAGATTTTGCCAAGAAACCTGGCATACTCTTCTGTAAGATAACTGTACGTTTGCCCCATTCCAGGCCAAAGGAGTTGGAGGTCCCTAGAGCACATCTGGCACCTTCCAAGGCATCTGCAAATGCAAGAGCCATCTTTGGAAGGAGTGCATTCCCCAAAATGCTTCCGTGGTGCGTGGTCATCTACAGCAGAGGCCAGCATCACTTAACTGCTCTGCAACAGCAAGACGTGCTGTGCTCAAAGCTGAAGAGCTATGTGCTCTGCCAGTGTGGCTAACCGCAGGCCCATTTGTGGTACAGTGACACTGCCAGGACTGCACGTCCTCAAGTTGTCCCAGACACCTGCAGGAAAACCTGGATTACTGATAAGAACAGCAGTAGTCAAGTCACCCTTCCCACCTTCTCCATATTTTAGACATGCAAAGGGTACTGACTATGGGTTCCCACCCCTCCCAGCAGCTGACGAATAACGTCTGTTGGTCCTTTTGTATTTTCCCTTTATGACTTTAAGGCTTGATTTTCTTTGCCACTCAATTACGTAAAACTTGCAAGGCAGACGTCTCCCTCGTACCGAAGGACTGTCAAGTAGTTTTTGGGTTTGGAGCTTTGCTCAAATCAATGTGGGAAAACACCTCACAGTGACTTTGAATAGAGCGGGACCCAGCCTTCTGCATCAGCCCAGTGTCCATTAAAGCTTTTCAGCAACCTTAGGCTGGACCGGTTTAGAAGAGCTCTCCTCTTGCCTGATGTATAGCAGATACAACACGCCAGGGTGGTTTAGAAACTCAAGCCATCTGGAGTTCTTTCCCACAAAAACATGTGCACGCCAGAATTTGCCTCCTTTGAGCCACCCACAGTGAGAAGGGATTATATTAAAGCTGTCTCAAATTTCTCAAATTCAATTTTAGGCGAAAGAAAATTGTCAATAAGTATTTGGAAAATGCCTTGGAAAGAACAAACTGATTAAAAGAAGTAACAAACTTAGAAGCATTAACACTGTCCATCCTGATGCCTAAGATACTGGAGGGCCTTCAAAATGATGCTACTTGGGGTGAAGTTCTTTACCCTTCCTTCCACCTTCTCCTTCAGTGTTTTATCAGCTAGATTTAGGGTTTACCTGAAATTATTCCTGGGTCACGGGGGCTCCCTTGCTTCAGAAACAAGCTCTCATGTTCTCTGCCTGTTGAAGGGCAATAAACAAAGATAGACTCAGGTTTAAGACTAACATTACTGTACCCCTTTAATACAACAGCTGTCAATCAGTATCAAATGCAGGCAGATAATTTGATTGTCTTCCATTATTGATGGCAGGCCATTGCTCACATAACCGGAACACGATATCTCAGCTGGTAACTAAAGAAGGAAGCGACAATTAGAAATACACACACATTGAGAAATACACTTAGAAGTGGCGGCTCAGTGAGTTCTGCTTGGAAGCAAGAGCATCAGTACCAAACGCTGTGAGCAGATCGGAAACCCTGCTCCTAAATACCCTGAAGGCTGCCGTGCTCTCTCTTGCAGATCTTGGGTGGGTCCATAAAAAGATTCTGGCCACAGCATGATGAAATGAGGCAGCGGTGGGGAGCCCTGGGCACTGCAGGATGCGGGGGAAAAGGGGGGCAGACAGGATTTCTCACACTGACAAGCAGCAGGAAATGGGGAGTGTGTGACTCATTCCAAAGGCCTCAGCCATGACTCATGACATGTAGCATGCCCTCAGGTCCCATGGGAGAGCGCAAACACAACTGGCTACCTTAACGACACCACCACCACCACATTAGTCAGCAAAAGGTGGCAGACTCCACCGAGGCGGACTCCAAGGCACTGCCCTCCCATGGTAAATTAGAGTCTGCGGCAAGGTGTGCCCAGCACCAGAGAGGAAAGTCAGCCGTCTGACAGAGCTTGACTGCACGTAACCCCACAGCACCTTTGGCAATCTCAGCCCAAGGACAGACAAGCAGCACACCTGCCAATATCTGCAAGATACCAAAATCCAAGGGAAGCACCACTGTATCTGCCCTCCCCCTTGGCCACAGGCAGGGAGAATAGACTTTCTAGGTGCTATGCCTGATGCGTGGACACGCGGATCCATGACTGGCTGCTGCTCGTCCCCTGCACAGACCATCCAGCAGCTAACAAGCCATCCAACATTAAATTGGCAGGTGAGCGCTATGAGGAAGAGCAACCTTGGGCTTGGTATGAGGCAGCAATGAGAAACCAAGGAGAGGGGACAGTTGCTGGATGTTTGCTTAAATCATCTATTCAGTATTTATAAAACAAAGAAAGAAAAATCCAAATCAGATGCAAATAACTCCCGAACTGAAAAATCTGCATTTCTCTTGAGCACGCCATTCAGCAGATGACTAAACCAGTTCTGTTGCTTATGCAAAGAAAAAAGTGCAACTTCCCTTGACTATGCCCATCTGTGTGTCTTAACCTGGAGGCAAGACTGCCAGGCTTGCTGACCTCCCATAGACAGTATTCATTGAAGCCACTTGCCTGGAAGCTGCCCGGCCTAGGCAAGAGCATTTCATCGCTTCGGCCCCCTCCCCCCCCCGCCCCCCCAAACAATTAAGCCATATCCAATCAGTAAGATGTACTGCTTTGTACAGTGCCATGCAGTGGCTCATCTTCTCCTGGAAACAGATGTGTTTTGACATACACGTACTATATGTTACAGAACAACGTTGCTCGTCCTGCCCCTCTAGAAAAGAGGCTTTCTATATAGGGATTTCTGATTGTTTTTGTCAGCTTCTTGTGCTTGCTGTAAACTAGTGTCTCCTAGCGCTGTGATACATTCTTACCTTTGCCTGTGGGTTGTTGTGACCAGGACTCAGATGGGGGGAACAACTACAAGTTTGCAGGCTGTGGCTTATAAACCCCCAGCAAAAAAAAGCCACGGACAACTAAACCAAGATTCAGGCTTTACCGTCTTTGTCACTGACGTTCATGACTCGCTAACAGGGCTGGAAACTCAGCTGATTAAATATTTTAATACTGGAAGCGATCTAGGAAGGAAAAGAGCAAGATTATGTCTTAATGCACTTGGATTGTTTTATACATTTTTTCTCACGCACTCCCGTGTTCACATGGATTTGCATTTTACCCTTTTCAGTAATATTGAGCACCTGCCTAGCGGAGATCTTCCTGCCTTTGGGGTGGCTTGATGCCACTCGGCATGAGCACAGACACTGGGGAAGGGAGAGGGTCTCACTTAGACATGGTGTGTAGTTTTAGGGGTACACTGACACATTTTGAGGGTCAAGTCAGCGTCACAGAACAGGGTTGCACCTTGGTTGCCCAGCCTGTGTACATGGATGCATGTGTGGGCTGAACCAGAGGCGCTGGCATAGCCAGGCAGGGATATGAAGCAATCCAGTGACAGGCAGGCTTTCCCTTGGGTAAAGTCACAGGGAGACTGAAGCTGCAAGAGACTAAACCAGTGATGGTAGAGGGCAGGGACTGTTGCTGCCCCCGAGCCCTGCAGAGCCTCTACCAAAGCCCTGCAGGCTGCAAGTGAGCGGCAGCATTTGCTTTTCCCTTGGGCTTTCTCTGTAGAGCCCCTCTCTCTTCCTCGGCCACTGTCAGGCTTACAAACCAACAGGCTCTGAGGACAAACCCTGACCTCATCCTTATCAGCTCCCCATTTTGTTCCAGAGCCAGGAGAAGAGACAAACCACAGTACTAAGTGCTGGCTCCTGGTGGTCAAAGAGCCAAAACAGCAAGGCTGCTGTCAGCCCTTTAGACAGAGGCTGCAGTGCCATGCACTCGTTTACCTCTGATAAGAGCGCAGCCCAAATCCTCGCACTTTAGATACCATCACCAGGCAGTGGGAAAAACACAAGGTAGACAAGAAGGGTGAAGTGCTTGTCATTGGAGCGAGTACAGCTCTGCGTCCCTGTGGCAATAACACTCCCCATAAACTCGTGGAGTATTTCTTGTCGTCTCTAAGTGAGACTCAAGACCTTCCCATTTTCCCTAAGCAATCATCTCCTCTATTTACCCGTAACATGCAACTCCCATGCGGACTTTGGACAACCTGCGATAACGCCTGCTCTGTGCTTGGCTGTGCAAAGCTATTTGTCCCCTGCGGTGTTATTATGGCACTCCAGGCCCAAGACACATACTAATGCAAATTCTTCTCATTCCCACTTTCACTAGAATATTCTGGGATACATTAAGGACCATAAAACACCTATTTTGCTATCAAATTCATCAGAAAATTCCACAAGACTGGAGCTGTGTCTCAGAACAACTGAAAGAAAGAGTTAAACAAACAACCATTTTGCCAGAGGCCCAGCAGCAAGGAAGAAGCTACAGTGACACGTCTTGAAGGATTTTTGGTCATCGCTTCCCGTGGCAGCATTAGAAATGCAAACTGAAGCCAGTCCCCACAAACTGAGATGCTTGCATGGAGGAACTTGTGAATAGTTTTGATGGGTGTTTCCTTCACAACAGGAACTAGGACTTCTCAGAAACTTTCCTTTTAAATAGCTTGTGGCCTTTGAACACATAGAACACATCTGCCTAGGAAACACTATCCCATGGAGACAAAAGCATCAGAAGTCTTATCAAACCAATCCGCCATGAGCCATTTCGTCCTTTCCTTCAGTGTCATCAGAGATAAAAAAACTAATAGCATTGTAAAGGTGTATTGCACAAACAGAGATTTTTTTTTTGTGCTTGTGTTTTACAAACTGGCTGTACAATAGGAAAATCCTGATGGACATTCAGAGCTTAAGTATCTTGACATTGCCAAAATCCAATACGCGTTTAAAGTACGATAAGCCTTAAGCTTATTTAAACTATCCAGAAACAGATTTGCTCTACTAGGTCAAATTAACTGTTCTAATAAAAAAAAATCATAGCCTACACAAAATCACCCATTTGCATCTTTGTAGACAAGCTATTGCACTAGAAATTGCCGTACTTGATTAAGTATTTAACACAGTGGTGCCTCAGCAGAAAGCCTTCTCTCCATGGCACTTAGTACACCAAACCGCTCACGTACTTAAGGCTACAACACTTGTCCCAGCGTGAGCCAAAACCAACCCCTACATTACAGAAACAACTGCATCTTGTTTTCCCCACTCACCACATCTTAAAAAAAAACTTAAGGTTTTTTTTAATTTTTGTTTTCTGTTCTTCATAATACTTTTCTTTATTTGTTGCGGTTCTAGTTTTTAAAATCTTTGTCTTCACTGTAAGTTAACAATGAAATGCCTTGCCCTTCAAGTTTACTACATCCATAGAGACCTTTTTCTAAGCTTTCCATGTAGGTAAAGTGAAAAGCCATTAGGTGTTTCTGTAGAGTGTTTTGTTGAGCTTGTTTTTTCCTTAAGATAGCACAACTACAATACAACTATATTGCCTTAATGAAAAAACAATGCCCAAAATTTTTTTCTACTTACTTTGCCAGGCTGCTTGTCTCCCAACAAACACCAACAAGACTCTAACTTCAAAAAGAAGCTACTTTGTACAATAAAACCACCTCTTTCCCAGCCTCCTTTTATGCAGGTCTCGCCCAGCTCGGAGGCTATATAAGGGGATGGGAACCATTATTTTGTTCAGGTGTGTGGGCTGTATGTGTGGTTGGGGTGGTGTAGGTGAGGGTTGAACGTTCTTAGGTACTCTTAGAAGTTTTTGAGATGGATCTGTTATTGTTTGTATTGACAGAATTTGTTTTTGAAAAAAAAACCCCGATTTAATAAATTATTTTTTACATGTAGTGACGAAAAAGTATTTTGGTAGCTTAGTTTGATATATTATCATTAAATATTTTTGGTTTATGAATTTAAGTAGATATTTCAAAACATTTTTCTTTCTTTTTATTAATGGTAAAGCAAGTTCTGTTTGCTTAAATAGTCTCGTGTTGAGGATAAGGGATATTAATTCAGCTGAACTGAGAATTCAACTTCTAGTGCTTTCCAGTGTGACTTGGTTTTCAAAGACACTTTTTTTTTTTTCTCCGGAGGGCTAACAATTCTCATTTTAACGGGGAAACCTAGGCTAGAGAAAATTGTATCGTTTAGTGGGGCTTTTTATTCTTGTAAAACCCACCCTGCTAACTTCCCATCTGGTACTACTTACAGTAAACGCAGTCACGAGAAATTCCAGCTTGTACAAGATTTAGTAGCGGTTGGGGTTGTCTCATTACTTGTTAAAAGTGTGCAAGATATTCTTCTCACTGTCGAGTTGTATATAAACTAATTAAGTGGAATGGTATTTGTCACAGAAGAACAAAGTGCATTTTGTGTGACGGATTCTGTTTTGGGCGGGTTTTGTTTGGTTGGTTTTGGTTTTTTTTAGTCCTGCGAGTTTTGTTTCTCATTGCTTCAGAAAGTGCTGTGATGCAAAGGATGTCCTGGCCGTTAGCTTAAGTTAGCAATGTTCTGCTGTACTGCTCATCCGCTTTGCCCGAGAACACTTTTTTAATTGCATAAAAGCCTCTTGGGTTATTTGAGCTGGGATCCCACCATTGCTCTAGTATTTGGTCCTTGTCCGGAGGCTTGTAAAAAAACAAAACTGAAACATGGCAACTTGTTACCAGCTTGCTGCTCTCAAATTGGGAGACGCAGTGTATGTTTGGTGTGTTTGTAGATGGGAAGCTTTGATTTGCTGGGTGGGAGGAGCTTCATATCTTCAAAGAATAGCTCTGCCGTAAAACTGGACTCAAATAAACACGCTGCCCGTTCTGTGCTGTGTTTACCCCATTCGGCATAAATGATTGTCGGTTTAAGTGCTAGTCTTGCAAACTGCTGACGTTGGAGAATCCATTCTATTGCCTTAAGGGACCAAGACCCTATAGGTAAAGGACAGTTGGTGACTAACGAAGAGACTTTATCAATAGCTAAACAATCGCATCAGACTGCCAGCTTACCTGTGCAACTTCTGTTAGTAAAGGCTGCAGCATGAGTCTAATCAGAGCCACAATTTGGATACATAATTGAGACCTTAACAGAAGCCGCGTGAATCGAGATCAACATCCAGCTCTGCCGTGCTGTCCGCTTTTAGCAATCTGATGAGTGGGTGTGAAAGCATGTGCCCCGGGAGCAGGGAGGTGGTGAGAAGTGGGGTACTGTGGTTTCAGGGTTACCTTTACCATAACTTTGTAAGGCTCGGAGTTTGCAGGCTTGTCGGTATGTGATGGGCAAAGGCTACTGCGTGAAAAAACACTCCTCTGAAGGACATAGTTTTCAGAGTACAAAGCGGTTGGTTAGAGATAAGCACTGGAGAGCAGAGGGATGGACTTTATCATCATCAGCCGTCAAGCGGGAGGTGTGTTTTCAAAAGCGGTGAGAGGAGAGGGCAGAGTCCTGCTGTGCATTAATCCACGACATGTCCTGTGTTTCAGGGTGGTGCAAAATCAGATGCCTGGATTGGGTGTGAGGCAAGGAGCCACGTCCACCTGCAATGAGGAAACAGCAGCGTGCACGGGTGTGGAAGGGGCCAGGCAGGCTGAAGAGTAAGTAGCAAAGGAGGTCAGGAGCGCTTCGAAACTGAGGTGTTCAGGCTACGTGTGTGTGTATCCAGGGGTGGATTATTCCCAGGGGACTGGACCTACGATGTCTGCATCGCCCTGCCTGCCTGATGCTCCAGGGCGGCAGTGTGATTCCTCCAGGCGCGGCTGATGAAAGATCTGGCTCTGACTTCCACAATGGGCTGGAGACGGCTTTCACCCTGTCGCTTGGTTATTTCACCAGCAGAAAACTTGGAGGATGAGGCTTTCCTTGGGTTAAAAGATTGGTTTTTCCCATTTGCAGCGACTGACAGCTTTTAAAAAGTAAGCTGTAGGAGCTGTGCAGTATTACCAATGTTAGCTCCTAAAACTCCTAAGTGATCTTAGGGTGATAAATCAGAGTGAATGGATGCAGACAGGAAAGGCTTTTTTGCAGTTTCAGACTTCCTAAGGTTGCTTTATAATTTAAAAATTGGAGAAAGCAGCTTGTCTGTGTCATCTCAACAGGGGAGCAAACGGTGGCCACAAAGTGATTTTACAGCTCGTTGTTAGACTGCTGAACTAAATACTGCTAGGGAGAGAAAACTGCTCTGAAAAAAGATGACTGACAAGGTCTGCAACGGCGTGCAAAAAAAAAAAAAAAGCTACTTAGATTTGCGTCATGGAGAAAGGTCATGGAAAAGCTGTAAAATGAGACTCCCAAGGTAGCACTGTCCTCCTCAGTCTTTGTCTTAGCAACACTGCAGATAGTACGGGGAAAACCTTATTCTTTGGAAGCTGTAGGTGGCTGTGGAGCAAAAGCGTGCTCCCCAGCAGACAGCTTTAGTCAGCTGCCAAACTTCTTTCATTTGGGGTTTCTTCCCTCAAGAAAAAGTAAAGGCTCTGGTGGCATCCCTGTTATCCTCTGTCAACAGGTTGCTTTTAAGAGCATCTAGCTGAGATTGACGGAAGGCTTTAGCTAGCCCTTTCCCGAGGGAGCCTGGTGCATGATGTGAATTGCGGCCATGGCTCTGACAGTGGTGGAAAAGACTTCAGCATTTTACCAGGCGACAGCCGCTTTGCGTGTTGGTGTTGATCTACGCTATAACCCCCAGGCCGAATCTAAGAGGAAGGGAGATAAATAGGATTCCTCCTGCTGTGGGGGAGTCCTAGAGGACTCTCCAGGTGTCCATGCCAATGGCTCAGAGGCCGCATCAGAGTTGAATTTCTTAGGAGTTCAAGCTTGTGTTGCCCTCTCAGAGGGGAACGATCATTCACAGGACACTGCCTTGGTTTACTGATCTCTTTCCCCTGTAAAAGGAGAAAACCAGGGGAGAAGGCCACAACCTTTTGCGGCCACAGAGGCAGAGCAGCTTCCCTTCTGCAGGAAAGAATTCCTCCCTCAAATAAACCCCAAGCAAAGCGGAGACCTCAATTAGTGCTTAAGCAAGGACTCGAGGCATTCCCCAGCGTGCGTGTTATGCAAGGGTCAGGTTCTGCTGGCCTGATTCCCGTTCCTCCCCGAAACTGCAGGCATTTAGGCACATGCTTCAAATACACGAGCAGTCCCACCGACAGCACTGGTCTGCCCCAAAGCATCCCGCTGAAGCAGAGCCAGCAGCCCTGGGGTCACAAGCACTGACACATGCTGGTCCTATATCTGGGTCCACCCAGCAGCAGCAGCAGCATCAACCAGGCAGTGATGTACCCGTGTCCCATGTATCTTAGCTCTCTTCCTGCCTTCGTAAAGGATCTACAGGAGAGCCACATTAGTTGCAAGATTAATTTATTGCACTTTTTGACTGTATAGAAGCTCCTTTATGCTAAACCAGAGAGCAGAGTATATTACAGGACCCACGTAATCCAGTGAGATTCCTAAAGCCAGTTCATTTGTAAACTCTCAGGAATGACTGTGCTGGACATCTCTTCCCTGCACCTGGACCCCCGATCCCACCCATTCCCATCACATAAACACCTACTAGGCAATTTGGGGATGGGGTCTCTGGGGAAATGCAGCTCTGGTTATGAAACTGCCTTCCCCCTACAAGCTTGGGACCCGTATTGCGGTACAGCTCCTTTTCTGCCTAACTCAGATTCCTACAGCACCGCTTCCATGCCCAGGCATGGGAACAGAGCTCTAGCCACAATGTGGGTACCACTTCCTAGTCCTGCGGTGTGAGGAAAGAGAGTGGAGGTGCAGGATGGAGGGGGCGGTATCGGTGCTGCCGGGCAGTCACGGGGAGGAGCAGGGCTGCGGTGCTGCCCTGCATTCCTTTCTGTATGGCTTGGTGGGCAAGACGGGCTGAGAAATGGAGTGGGTGTGTTACACCCTCCCCTACTCAGGGCTTGCTCTCCGAGGACTTGCTGGAAGGCTGGACCTCGATCAACTGCATTTTTAAAAGCAGGACTCGTCCTTAATCTGCTGGGATTAAAAAGGGATGCAGTCTTAGCTACTCCCCAGAATTTAGGCGGTGTTTTGCAAACCCCGGGACCAACAACAGTCTGCCACTGTAAGCAAAAGCAAGCGCTCCGCCCCGGTTGGGGCCGGGCTGTGAGCTTCACACTGGAGTTTGAGACCCCAAACCTGTGGTGCCACTAACACTGGTGATTGTGGCTGCACCCAGCAGCTGGTGCCTGCCCTGCAGAGTGGGTAGGATTTGCCTACCAAGGGTTCAGATGTGCTTCCAGCAGCGTCGTTGCATCCTGTCACTGGTAGAAAAGGGAGAAATGGGAGGGAAGGCAGAGAGGCTCAGACAACGGGTTCATTGGATTAATTTAAAAGTGCATTCTTCAATAGGTTCAATCTGTTTCACAGCTTTTTTTCTGCCTGGCTGGCTTCCTCTTGCGGGATGGCCACCAAGGTCCCATCTCCACTGGCAGGGGATGCCAGGGAGCTGTTTCTCAGTCGCTCTCGCTGAGGGTTCGGTGGGATGCTGCCCCACGGCCGTGCTGTGGCCTGAGGCAGGCAGGCAGTGCTGCCCTGCCAGCAGACAGCGAGACCTTGCTGACGGAGGACACGCTGCGGGCCAGGGGCTGCGTGGGGAACATAATCGTGCCTCGGGGTGCCTCCAGGAGCTGCCAGATCTCCCCCGAGGTGGAGCTGCCCAAATACTCCCAGGGCCGGCGCCCGTTGCTGTCTCGTACTTGGACCTGGCACCCCAGCTGCAGCACCAGCACCTTGATGACAAGCTGGTGGCCGTGTATGGCAGCCAGGTGCAGTGGAGTGTACCCGCAGCCTGAGCGGGCATCCACGTCCAGGGCCAGCCCAGCCTGCCGTGCCGCTGCTGCCAGTTCCTGCAGGCCTGGCCCATCTCCGTGCTTCGCTAGCCAGTGAAGGACTGTGAAGCCTGACATGAAGTCCCGCTGCAGGACCAGCTCCGGCTCTTCCAGGAAAAGCCCCCGCACCTGAGCCCAGCGCCCCGCTGACACCGCCACTAGCCAGGCATGCTCCCGCTGCCCCAGCGGCACCGACAGCCCCCGGCTTGGGACGTTCCTAGGGCAGCTCTTGGAGGGCGTGATGCGGGGCTGCCGCCCGCAGTCATCTGGCAGCGACGGGGGGATGCCCTGCACCTCCAGCAAAGCAAGCTGGCACCTGATGCTCCTGAAGACAGGCAGCGGTGCTGGGGGGCTGCTCTCTGGGGCTTGGGGCCCCACAAGGCCCTGTGCTGGCAGCAAGGACTGGGATGGGGGTGGCCCGGCAGGGGGTAGCTGCAGGGACCAGGGTGGGGGTGC
>VWZL01003012.1:294005-390226 GCA_013396915.1 Stercorarius parasiticus | reverse complement strand
GGGGGGTTCTAGGGGTGCGGTGCCGGGGATGCCGGCCGCGGATTATAGGGGCGTAGTGTAATGCGGAGGGTTCCGGGGGTGCGATGCCGGGAGGGGACGGCGGGCTCGCCGGTGCGGTGTGCCGGGGCGCCGCCGCCGCCTGTGCCCGTTCCCGGGGCCGGGGGGGCCCGCGCAAAACTTTTTCGCCCCGGTTTGGGGCCGCGGCTCTTTGTTGCAACGGGGCCGGGCCCGACGGCGGGCAGCTCCTCCCGGAGCCCTTCGCTTTGAGCCGCACGGAGCAGCGGGGAGACACCGGGGGTGGCCCCCGGGCTGCTCCCGCCGGGGCTGGGGCCGCGTTTGGTGGCTTGCCGCTAGTGTTTCTACCCCGCCGATTCCCATGGATGGGAAAACTGGGGAGTGGGGAGGGCGGGCTGTGCCTTGGACAGGGTAGGCGGGCGGGCAAGTGCCCGCAGCCCCCGGGGAGAAGCTCCGGGCGCTCGGCTGCGGCGGGCGGCACTCGAGGAGACGCCGGGGGGAAAGTCTTCCGAGGGGCGCGCGTTTTGCATCTTCCAGCGTGACCGTTTTTTTTTTTTTCTTNGTGGCCGGGAGTTTATCTATATCCACGTTGAGAAAGACAAAAGATTTCCCCTTTACAGAGAGAAAGGGAAAAAAAACCAAAACCAAACCCAGAAAAACCGACAGACGCTGTTCCCGTGGAAAAAAAAAAAAGTCTCTCTCGCATCCAGCTTACAGAAACGTGAATGAAACTCCACCGTGACCAGACTGAATGCACTTTTGTGCGTGGTCGGCCGGGGGAGGGAGAGAGACTTGACCGCCTTCCCGGCAACCTTTTCAGTGCTTGTGAGTAAAACAGATGTTGCCCATGAGCGGAGGACTTGAATGTGGCTGCTTCTCGTAATAAGAAAATGGTCTGCGTTCAAGATGTCACTGGGATGAGACAGTTTCTTTTAGCATTTATTATGTGCTTATGGATCTGCGGGGGCTGTATGGTTCCTGTGATGTGGCAAAGCAAATGTATGAAGATGGAGTTAATGGTGTTACTGGAGGTGGAGAAGTTATGCTAATAAGCAAAATAAGAGCTGATGTTTGTTAACAGAATACCTATATATTATAGCAGCTGTTTGTAAAGCTTCTTCTGAAACGATTCCTTGATCTTAAGGTTTAAAGCGTGCTTGGAAGTTGAAGTTTGGCTTTCGGTGTAAGAAGATGCATTGAAATCACTACTTCAGCTGGTTTTTAGGGCGGGCTGAAGGGTATTGCCAAGCAGAGCCGTTTTGCTTTGTGTAGAGTAGCAACCTCACAATATGAGTAGACTCAGGAACGTGGCGTATTACAAGATGTGGCTGCCGTTTGTTCTTGTGTATGTGTTTTCCTTTATTTTTCTGTCGTCATATTAAACTCAGCCTCTCACATTTTTGGTTAATCCAAGTCCAGGAGCAATTTCAAAACAGCATCCGGGGGGGGTTTTGCACCAGCTAAACTAAATTGATATCTGTGTGCCATTGAGTCTGGTCCGGTGTGACCGACTGCAGAATAAAGCATCCTTCGGTGTGAGAAGCATACGTGTGTGTGTGAGAGGGAAGGATGAGGGTACTCGGCTTCCTTGTAAGCAGCTGGGGGGCAGACGGTTCATCCTCCAGAATTCGGTGCTTTTTGGAGAAGAGAGTTATTTTTATCTCGGAGTGATAAGAGAAGAAAGGACAGCGGGCTGGTATTCAGTAGATGTTGGGGGCGTTACGTCTCGTATACCTTCTTATCTAATCCTCTTGCTGCCGCTTTGCATGCTGCTGTTGTGTTGCTGGGGGGTGGTAGGGAGTTTGAAGAAATAGTTAATGACACAGTAGAGCAAAGCAAGGCTGATGAACGTTTGCCTATTAGGCTTTTAATGTGACAATCAAATTTGGTAAGGGCTCTGAGTGGTGTGTGCCTTTTTGGAGGGAGCATTGGGGTAGGATTAAGGGAAGGGGGAAAGAAAAGAAGCAGCAAGTCAGTTTGACTTAAAACTATGGTAACATTCCTGAGTCACACAACCTTTTACGTCCTGGCAGGATATGACATTATGTTAATTGTAAAAGCATGCATAAAAAATAACTTCAGCGAACTGCTCTGAAGTGTCTGTGGTTAATTGTAGCCGAGCAGGGCGTGTTTTGGTGGGATGGGCGGCTTTCATTTTAAGGCCCTGGTCCCACAGATGTGAAGGCACATGTGTAATGCACTGCCTGTAATTTCATTTGACTTAATAGAGACTGATCTCGCTATGTAAATGTAAAGGCATGCATAAGTAAAGTTTTGGCAGGATTGGTGCTGGAAGCTGCCGTGGGACCTCTCAGCTGATGAAAGCCATGCATATGCTTAAACATACATCGGGGTGGGAGGATGCATACGGTCATCTGGGCTCAGTGTGAGATAAGCCACTTGCAGTCTGGAAACTGTTGAGATGTGCTAGACAGGGGATCCCCTTCCTCCTCCTGGGTTAATGCCCAGCATCTTGACCAGTGCTGGATGGTTTCTCAGTAGTTTGGAGCATGGAAGAGGGCTCGGGCCTCCCTGCCTTTCCCTTGATTTGTTAATGCTAAATGTTTACAGAATCATAGCTTGGTCTAGTTAAAGGAGCAACACTAACGTTTACTTATATGTATACACTAATGTATATTCCTGTCCAAGTCAAAGAAAAAATAATGGAAAATGAAGCTGGAATACAAATTTTACATGGGAACTGTGGAAAACGTTATCTGAGATATTAATACAGCACAATGTACTCTTCCATCTGTTTTAAAAATACTTGATAATGAGAGACTGCCAGTTTCCATGGAGGGGAGGGAATGAGAGGCAGCACAAGAAGGTAGAGCGGGGCTAATGGAGCTGAAAGCTCTACAAGCTTTGTCTTTCTCTGAGCAGCAGATCTACCGACACCCGCTGGGGTCAGCAAGAGCGGCGTCCGGCGTCTTTGGAAAGCCACATCCATGTGTGTCGGTGGGTGGAGCAGGGCCAGTGTGACGACTGATTTCAGACAATGAGATGAGCGCTGAGAAAGGGGATACACCCTTGTTTCCCTGAGTGATTCTGTGCTCTTGCTAGCTGAGTGTCTGGGTGTCTTCCCTGATGGAGAAGTGAAGGTGAAGAGCTGAGACTGAGAGGTGGTGGGGTGAGGTGGGTCAGGGATGGATTCCAGGGTAGGGAGAGGACCGTCATGCTCCAGCGCGAGGCCAGCAGTGTCCTGGCTACTTCACAGCTTGTCGGTTTTGGAGCTGTCTGCAAGGCTGAGCTGTCCCTGCTGTTGGGTGTCCTCCAGGGAGCATGGCGGGGCTGCGGACTCTCCTCCCGGTGAACAGGGCGATGTTGTGGGCTTTGGTGGCATTGCTGGGGCTGCTAAGATGGCCAGGGCACGGGTTTCGGCTTCCTTGCCTGCTTGCAGCTGCGAAGTGTGGCTTTTTGGGTCTGGCCTGGCTCAGCTGCCTGTGCCAGGGAAGCTGACCTGGGCGGTGCGCACAGGACTGTTTTAGTTGGTGAACTCTTCATTTCCTTTGTTCACCTCGGTGCCTTGTCTGCAGTAGGAAATTCTTTCAGACAATTCTTGTTGCTCCTGTTGATGTTAACAATGGTGGGAACCTGCCTGCTCCTTGCCTTGTTTTCAGCACAGCCGCAGTTGTGGGGCGGGTTTTGTGTCCAGCCCGAAAGCTGGACGTAAAGCTCGGGGCCTCGAGCTTTTCCGGTACGAAGTGAGCTGACCTGCAGCGAAGATCTGGTGCAGATACTTTGAAAATCCTTTTTTTGTGTAGATGAGATCACGGGGAATCAACTTCAGTGTCGGAGTAGGGCCTCTGAAGTAGTGATGGGGATGAAGTAAGCAGCATGAATCTGGGAAGTAAAATATTTACTCGGAGCTGAGGCGTGTTTTATATGTCCTTCACCACCCTGCAGCCCCCAGGGGAGATGGCTTTAATGGCTTCCTGCCCACTGTGGAGAGATTTGAGCGTTGTCTCTTCTTTTGTGCCCGTGGTGTGCCTCTTCCTCTCGAGGTGGTGCCCAGAGCCTGGGCATGCTGTTCAGTAGCTTGTGGGTTCCTTGGCAGGAGAGACGCCAAGGGGACAGGGTCTCCTGTCAGCTTGGAAAATGCCTTGTCCAAACTCTTTGGCTTGGTTTGGCTCTAGGCTTCAGTTCTATAAGCTACAGTGGCTCTTGTAGGAAAAAATACAGAACGGTTGGGTGCAAGCGGGTGATTTAAAAAGAAACCGAAAAAAAGCCCCACAATAGTACTTGAAGCTTTTTTTTAGGTACGCTATCTAGCTGCCTTCGCTTCCAGCTCTGTGAACAGCTCTCCAGCCTACCGTAATAAGTGATGCGTAGCAACGGTTCAGACAAACACCGCGGTGCTGTTCGCATTCAGCATTAACGCTGGTGGAGGATGCTCCAGATCAGAGGCAGAAAACCAAGTTCAGGGTCTTGCTGTCTTAGCTAAGAGCGGTGGTAAAAAGAAATATACCCTGAATCTTCTTCTTTCTCCCTATATTCTGAGTGCTAGTTTGCGTGCCGCTATGTGGTGCGTTCAGTGAGATGGGAGAAAGAGATAGTCTTTCTGGGCTGCTTCATTACATCTGGATGCCTTTCCCTCTCCATCCATGCCATGGTGTCTGGTTCGGATGTACGCGGGTCAGGAGTTGCGGGAGTAGCCAGAGCTGTTTCCATGCACAGCTCGGGCAGGTGTGATTAATGCGGGTGTAGGTGTTGCACGAGGTGGCGGAGAAAGTTGTGAGAAGGCAGAAAAGCCCCTTGTGGTTTCCCATTAGCAATACGGGGCCTTTCGGCAAGCTTTCTCCCTGTGGCTGTACTCTCTGCTCGTCCGATATAAGTGATACCCGCTGCTGGCATGAAGCGTGTAGTCCAAAGGCTCTTACTGCCATTTCGCTAGTAAGACAATTATTTTGCTGAGTTTGGCAATTGGTAAGTCTTGGTCTATCTTTGGAACTCCTGATTTAAAAATACCGACTGTACCTGTGTTTAGAGAAGTGGCTGAGTAGCCGTAGGATCTGAATTTGCAGTTGGAGCTTTCGAAGTTGCTGGAAATATGGAGGAGCTGAATCTTTTTCTTGCAGGCTTAGGCGCTTTGCTTTCTTTAGTAGCAACCCCCACAAGGTGATGGCGAAGAGCAGGCTACAGCTGGTTTTTGTTGGTTGGGGTTTTTTTTTCTTTGGATTTGTTTTGGTTTTTGCAAAACATCTCCATTTATAGCTTCTTTAGATCTTTCTGTTATCTAATTGGTTTTTCCGTTACCGTTTCTGCATCCCAGATTTATTTTCAGATGGGATTTACCTGCTGGAAATACACGATTGAAGTATTGTAATTGGGGGTTATTTCTTTACCAGATCTGGTAAAGAATACTTGGCACGAGCTAACAGAGAAAGACTTGTTTTGGAAATGCTTTGGTTTTGCCACAGATGTTGCCCGCTTTGCCAGCGGCTCCTGAGAACCGATTCCTGTGCGTAGTGGTGGAAATCTGCATGCATCTTGTATATTTAATTTGGAAGTTATATTAATGTCTCTCACATGATGGGAGTGAAAGGGGAGAAACAGCATTTTGAATCCTGAGGGGGATCTTCGTAGATGATTTGCAGGCCTGTTTGGGGCTGTCTGTGGATCTGAAGGTGTTCTGCAGAGTCTGTGGGTGTTTCTCTGGGGGGGTAACTGGGTGCGATATAAAGTATGATGTCCCGTGTAAGCAAGAGGCTTGACAGAACCTATTTGCCAGACGTGTGTTGAATGCACCAAGTGTGCTAAATGCTTTACTTATGCACGTTACCGTGGCTTGAATTAAGTTTATGACAGTCTGGTGGTGGCAGCCTCTGGTTTTATCTGTAAACAAAATTAAGGTGGGAGATGAGTAAGTTAGTTAGACGGCTTGCTTGCCTCGCTCAGTGACAGCGTGAGCTTGTATTTCCCTCTTCCGCGGGGCAGCACGGTGACTGATTCCCAGTGAAGCACAAGAGCGCAAACTGCCGTAGAGCTGGAATTGCAAGTCTGCTTTTATTCTTTCAGATAGAGGTTCCCCGCTTGTAGCCACGGCCAGATCTTTGCGTTTCGAAGCACACAAATCGTCTCCTTCCAGGCCCTGTGAAAACCCATCTCCTCCAATCTGAGTCAGCGTAGGAGCTTTTGTCGGCTTTCAGATGAATGAAGAATAGCAGGGTGATGGTCCTGGCTATATTTTTCCCGGACAGAATTTGGCAGGCAACAGCCTAGCTTGGAAATAAGAAGTTTGCAACCTGGAAAGGTGAAGGTATCTGGTTATCGTTGACACTCGTTCTTGGCACGGCTCTGCAATAACGTGGAGTACGCCACATCCTCCAGATGCGTGTAGGAAATGTACAAGGTTGCCAATAAAGTGGTTGTGCATAAATGTAGTTGGATTTTCCTTTTCTTGCTGCTTCATGTGATTAAAGGTTTCTCTTTGTTGACTCATTTTGTTTTAATAGGTGGAATCAAATTTCTTGGATGTCTGCAGAATGAACTTAGAAATAGCATGGCTTGTGATAGTTCAATAGTCTTTATTTTTGTTTTGATGCTTTTTTTTATTTGAGATGTCAAGACGGTTATTTTCAGAAATTGCCAGATTAAACAATTGGAAACGGTTCTCATTTATTCTCAGCTTTTATGGCTGAAAGATTAGGTCGTCATACTGTGAGCAGGTATATTGCTAGCTGGAAATGCTAGCGGTGATTATAAGGCTTAGCGCAGCCGTCTGGGACTGAACATATGCACAGTCCTCAAATCTTCATGTCAAGACCCCAAGAGGAGCAGGGATTTTGCTAGATCGTCTGGTGACTTGCTCTGGTGGTAAATCACACCACTGAACCACCACATCCGTTGGCTGCTGCTTTTTCCTCCCCCAAATCTGTTTCGTGTCTGGGTTGAGCTATGGCAGGTCTCATTGTGCTTTTTCTTTCTTGGTCAGTCGCAGAGTTCTGCGCTCTGTATTTTTTTTTGCCTGTGTGTAAGCACAAGGGTGTAGATACTGGGGGGGAAAAAAACAGTCATGACTGAAATCCGTGTCAGCAATGGTATCTGTAAAGCTTTCCCTAGTTGTGGCCAGGTAACTCAACTTGCTGCTGGTGTAGTTTTTAACAGGGGAGACAACGAATCGATGATTACGCCTTCGTTAGCTTCTAGAGTTAGTTTTAGTTACACATGAAAACGGTTTTGTTTTTTTCCTGTATATTGTATATGATTTCCAAGCCAAGAAAAATCCTTAATGTTTTTAAATGAATTCTTTCCTGCCACAAAGCGTCTTTTATCAGAGAAAATGCCAACGTGGTCCAATTCTGTTTCATCTGTCTCATTAATATTGAATGCATGGCACTCTAATATGGCAGACGAAGCAAAGCAGGGAATTTCAGCTAATATCTGACAAAGGCAAGCTGAGATTAAATGACATCCGAGTGCGATCTGCTATATATAAAGCAATTGGCATTTTCTCGGAGCATTTGACCTAATTTATGCTCTTTTTTTTTTTCCTCCCCCTGCCCCCTCAAATCTGTGTTCAGAGGTTCGTTAGTCATCAGGATTTTTGAGTCTTCAGGCTGCTGTTGAGGAGGTGCTTGGTGCCAGCCAGTCCTCTGAGCGCCTGTGGAGGTGAGAGGTGCTAAGCGTTTTTGGGGAGCAGGTTGTCTGGGGGCCTGAGGATGCTCCCCTGATTGGTGTCAAGGCAGGTGTGCAAGGGGTTCCTGTACGGACTGGGCACGAGGAAAGTCAGAATGTGCTGTCTCTGCACCTGGAAGATGCTATTTCACTCTGCCGGACCTGTTTTGGAAGTCATGAAATGAGTCCTTGGCCAGAGTCTGAGGGCAGCTCTCCTTCCCAGCTTTGAGTGAGCTCTTGCAGAGTGCTCCTGGCTTTCTCGTAGGCCTAACAGATGAACAGGTCTTTCGGGGGGTGGGGTGTTTTGGTGACCGCAGCACAAGTCCCCCGTGTCCAGTGGAGGTGGATAGCGGCACCAGATCTGGGAGCTGCTTCGCGCTGCGGAAAACGTGCCTGTAAAGTCTCTGCTTTGGCCCTGGGCCAGCTCTTCAGGGAAGCAGCGGTAAACCCTTCCGGATGCTCTGGACTACAAAGAAACTGGGCTGAAAGTGTAACTAAACAAGTTCTCGAAGAAGTGCCTTACCTTGTGGGATGCAGAGTTGATGGTCACTGAAAGACTTAGTTTGGTTTCTGATATACTATTGTCAAAAAGTAGTAGTGTCAAGGCGCCTTGGGTTTTGCCTTTCCAGGTAGCTGAATATTCATCCTGCTGAAAAGCACTTTTGCTGTTCAGCATTTGGAGTTATGCAATTATTCATTATTAGATCGTTAATTACAAGAGCCACGTGGGATTAGGGTTTATGTGGTTGGCACGCTGCAAGTGTTTCAGCTCCTGATCTGCTGGGTGGTCTTGGGCAAATACCTTCATTTTTGTATGCTTTTGTTTTCTTCATCTGTAAAGCAGATAACAATTCCCTTGTTTTGTAAGGTGCGAGGCTGTGATTGGTGAATTAATAGCATGGCCATAGTCACCTTTACAAACCTAGTCCTATTGCACCAAATCTAGTGAGATCTTGTGGCGCAGAAGCATTACCAGACTAACGCTTTTAATTCAAAACGCTTTCAAGAAAATAAGTATTTAAATAGGTTAATATGCGAGTTATGTTTTCAAGGAGACTTATTAAGTAATTTCGAGGAGGAGGAAGGGTTTAAAAATGAGCCGTGTGAATAACTCCACTGACCTTGTTTCTCTGGGTTTACATAAATGCAGTTGAGGGCAATTTTCATATAGAGCGTACCTAAGACATGGCGAATTTCTCGTTGGAGGCCAGAACCACTTAAACATCAAAGCCAGAGGTGTTTTGGTTTTGTTGTGTAAACAAAAACATTATATGAAATTGCAGTCTGGCGTGTGACTGCTGTGCGTTACTGAACACAGCCACATTCCCCCGGGTTTGGCCTGGCCAGGAATGGAGCTCAGAAAAGCAGATTTTCCATGGGGCGTGCATTACTTGGTTTTGATATAACCTAAGGAAAGCAATATTTTTTTTTATAGCCTAACCAAGCAACCTGATGATTTCTTCCAGTGGGATGAGCCAGAAAGCTAGAAGTCTAAATCTAGTCAGGCTAGCTGTGATGCAGCTTACATGCAATGAAGGGAAGTATAAAGTTCACACAGGCTAAAGAATGGTCGGTGTTTATGGTGTGAAATAGGTGGTTGGTCTCTCTGTAAAACGTGTGGTAAGAAGTCCCGAGAGAAGAGCGTGCAGATGCTATCCCCATCCACATTAATTGTGGTAAATGGGTCTCTTTCTGGACTGCGTATGCGGAAATACCTTGGCAATTGAAAGCTGTTAAGGGCAGGGGACCTCGTATTTCTGGTCTGATGCAGTGCCTTGCAGCGGAGGGTCATGGTCCAGCGTCTTGGGTTCAGTGGCGCTGAATGGCAGGAGCGGGGATGGCGATGGCTGGATGGGTGCCGTCCTCCTGGCTACTATACGAGTAGCAGCACTGTGCAAGTCTGCTTTTGAGGTTTACGCTCCAGTTTGCACCCTCGGGGGCTACTGAGTGGCCCAAGGAGACGTGAGTAAAAAACATCGTGCACTTCAGAAAGGGCTGGCCTCCTGCCTTGCCCTGACTCTCCTGGGGCCAACACGCGCTGGCCGGCCGCAGGACCAGGCTTTTGTGCTGTGTTACTACTGTGGCATGCACAGAGTAGGAGCCTTGACACTGCATGTACAAACCCAGCTCTTTCTCTTGGACAGTCGTGAGACAAAGGGAGGAAGAGCTGGGCATTAGCCTTCCTCTTTGAAGGCTTACCAAGTTCCCAGAGCAGACCCCAATTGCTCTGGGGTATAAGCAGTGCTGCTTGTGGCTGCTTGCGCTGCCTACTGCTTAGAGCGATGCGGTGTCGGAGGCTGCTGCATCTCCAGACTTGGCAGTGTTAATAAGGACTGTGCAACAGCAGATCGCTTGCTTTGGTATCTCATTAAATAACTCGAGCCGAGGGCAAAAACATGCACCGCGCATGGGAATTGTGCCCCAGTTTTGGGATAGGCAGGTCTGCAGCACTTGGAGTTGTAGAGCATGTCAGAGCAGGAAGCTCCTTCATGTGAACTAATCTCGCCTAGTCCTCTGCAGGAAGCGCTTGCTCGGAGCAGGCTGAGTTTGCCTTTGGGTATGGTTGTCTTCCCAAATCCTTAGGTTTGGCTCTATAAAGTTGTGACAGGCTTTACCTGCTCCGTCAGGTCTTTAAAGCCTTGCTGCCGCGGAGAGATGAAGTGCGGTGCGGTGGAGCCTGCTCGCTCGGCAGCACCTCTGCTCATCTGTCACAGTCGTTCTTGCTCCACGGCCGACTCGTGCTCAGCTGTTATGTGGTGTGTGCTGGCGCGGTTAGTTGGCCAAGCTAAACAGTTCAGTGCTTTGCTTACAGGGGGGTACCTGACACGCCCTGCCGCCTATCCTGGTCCTTCCAGGAAAAAAATAAGGAATTGAGATCGAGCACGGAAAATGGGTTCTAGTATGGGCAGCCTGTGGACCTTATCTGGCCTCGTGCTCTGCCTGTGCAAATCTTGCTGTGGGAGAGCAGCCTGTCGTGATCTGTCTCTGCGCTCTTCTGCGAAGGCGGTGGGATGAGAGGTGGCCAGCAGACCTGAGTACTAGGTCACGCATCTTTGGAGCGACGCTTCTTAGGGGGAAAAAGAGGATGAAAAATCTGTGTAATGTGAGTATACAAACCTGCAGCATAAATGAACTTCAGGAGATGCAAGCTGATGGCAAATCCTTTTGCTTGTTATTGTTATTTGGAGAAACAGCCTTGCCAAACATTCTGTTCTTCCCTTCTAAAAGTTGTCCTTGAGCTATGTATTTCAACAGAGTGCAATATGTATTGTTTGTACTCATAAGGTTGCAAGACTTTGAATTCTACCAGGTATGTGTTTAGCTTGACTGTCTGAGAGAAGTCTGAGCCGCTGGGTGCTGATGTGGGTAGTACGCTAGAGAACTCGTTCTGTTCGCTTTTGGGGTGCGTCGAGGAATAACATTGGAAGCATGCGTTTAATCTAACGCTGGTCTGTTACGAGCAGTGGCGTGGATTGCTACAGCACAAGTCTTGACAGGAGGGTAAGAATTAAAAGTAAGTCTGTATCTGACTGCTTTTGCTTTCCCTTAAAGCACAAACATGACTAGTGTGGACAGTCAAAGCAGAATGTGGTGGCCACCAGTAATTCATCTGTGGGGGGTGGATGCTGGCTCTAGTTTAACCTTTCAGCAGACCTCTATCGACAGCTAGTGGATGTTGCAGCAGCCTGTGTGTGGAATAATTTATGAATTCAAAAGAACACAATTCCAGCGAGCACGTGGGTGAAAGCCAGCGGTTTGCAAATCTCTGCCGATGGTCTTGTGAGCAGCGGCCTGCTGCAGGAAAAATAACACTGGATTAGCCCAGGGTGGTGTTCAGAAGTGTCACGCTTCGATCCTAAAGACGGCCCTTCCGCAGAGCAGCCCTGGGCTCTAGGCAGGATGTTCTGAATCGAGCAGAAACGTATTAAATATGAGGGTTTTCACGCATCAAACTAGAGGTGTGAATCAATGCAGGGAGTTTTGTTTTTTTTTTTTTATTTTTTAGCTACCAGCTTTTCCCAAGCAGTCTTTGCAATACCTCTGTCATTTGGGAAGACAGTCCCCATGTTTCAAGTACTCGGACTGTTTGGGCAAATGCCGGGTGGCTTGATCTCACAGCTCCAAGGCAGCTCGGTACCATTACAGACCTGCTATCTGGCTCGGGAGCTTGGTGTTGGTGCCTCTCCTGCAGGCGAAGAAATGGAAGCCTTGCCTCAGCACCAAACTCGAGAGCCAGGTGTGAGCCCAGCAGCACTCCCCTGCCTGTTTCCACCTTTTCAGCCTCCTGCTTTTAATTAAACTGTAGCAACACTGCAGAGGGAGGAGGACCGAGATACCAGAAGCCAAAGGTCTAGCTCCCGAAGGCATTTGGGAGCCTTGGTAGGAGTATGGGAAGCCTTTGACAGCGCGTAGGGCACGGTCAGTGCCTGCCTCCCCCTGATTGTGGTTTGTTTGCTCTCTGCTCGTCCAGCCGCTCCGTGGCAGGGCTGAAAACACCATTGAAGTCTGGTATTTTCCCCTCATGTTGGTTTTAATTACCAAGTGTATCCTCACACCTGAGGAGCACCGCAGATGATAGCTACCTCTCTGAGCCCTCAGAGCATCTCACTCTCTTGCTTTGTGAAAGTTAGTGTGTGCCATTTAGCTGTGAGGATCATTGTTGCTTGGAGAAGAATTACAGAAGGCTACAAGGAGACTTGCTGTAGTTAATCTGTGATATCTGGTGTGTCTTTGCACCTTATGCCTCCGGATGTCACATGATAGAGCAGTGCTTGCATCTGAGAAGCTGGAGTGGTTGCCTTCAGCAGGGGTATTTTGGTGGTGTTAGAGCCCGGGAACATTTTGGGGCTCGCGGCCTGAGGAGGCGTGGCCTTCAGACAGGAGGGTGAAACTCCTCTGTCAGGTTTGTTCATGGAGATTGGGCTGTTGCATCGGATATGGAAACCTGCCAAGCAGAAAGTCCTCGAAGACCCAGAGGGTCTGGCAGGGTCTTACTCGCTATTTCTAGCTCAGCCCACAGTTGTCACCTGTAGGGAAACGGCCAGCAAGGTGTGCTGCCCACCTTACCCTGGGGCTGCTGGAGCTCTGCGGAGGCCCTGCTGGTGGTGCGAGCCCACTGCGGAAGCTGTGGGGACCTCTGCATAGCTCGTATGGGGGGGTCAGTGACCAGCTCAAGTGCGAGTTCACTGTTCTCTGTTTAAAAACCCTGTGTTCCCATATAGCATGTAATCTTTCTAAATAAGCGTTGGCTCTAATGGACAGGGTCTTCTCTTTTTTTTTTTGTTTTTTTTAAGAAGACTGATAATCAACCCATGTTTTTACTGGGGGCTTTTTCCTGGCAGAGCCACGGTGCTGGGAAGCACGATGAAGTGTTTATGGCCAGCGGACCATTGCCAGTAAACGTCCCGTTTCATAGGAAGAAAAATGACATTTTTCTTTTCGGTAGTTTTGGCAAAATAAGCCGGGTCCACAGTTGGCATGCTCAGCGAGGAGCACCGCTCCTCCCAGCTTCAGGATACCTGGGGGCTGCGCAGCCCTGACTGCGCTGGCAGCTCCTGCTTTCAGAAGCCTCAGGTAACTCGAATGCTGCGCTCGGGGAGTTTATTCCTTTGCCTGCCATGAAAACATCTCCCCTTGTTTCCAGGCCCAGTCTTGCTCCTGGTAGGTGTGTAAGTGACTGCTTGCTGTCTTTCTTGTTACAGATGTTGGTGTTCCTAGTGCGTGGGCTGAAATGCAACGTAATCCTCAAATGTTCTGGAGCTGCCAGGGAACTGTGTTGAATCAGAGAGCTTTTGGAGAAAATAGCTATAGGAAGGCTGTTTCTGGAACTGTTATGGGAGGACCAAACACAAAGCCCCCTTACTGACAGTAATAGGTGTGTGGAAAAATATCCAGTGACTAGAAAGTAAGTTTTCTTCGTCTTAGAGATGCAAGTCTCCATACTTAAATCAGGTCAAAAGGTATAAAGCTGTATGTTACGTTTCTGTAACAGATTCTACGGGGACTTCCATCTGATGCCCAGAGCTACCAAATGAGAACTGTGCGTGCTAATTTGTATTGTTCCTGAGTGCTGGCCAAAGGCCATTGGACCCCTTTCTCGTAAGGACCTGGACAATGGCAAATCACTGGTATAGCCCATAGGATTACAGGTTTTGATGATGAACCTGCTGCCAAGTTAGGGACCCACGTTGTTTTATCAGAGTCACGGGAAGCCGTGCAGAGCATAGCTGTGTCTGTTAGGCAGTTATTTATCATTAAGTGAATTAATTTGATTAAGTGTATATGATGGTGTTAATACATGGCTGCTTCTGCCCATGAGTGTATAAATCAGTTTGCTCTTCTGTGCCGTTAAGTATGTGACTGTAACGTCTTTCATCAGCTTACTGCATGGGTGATGCTGGATATATTCTTGGAGTGCGCAGCAGGGGCCCGTTCCCCTTGCTGACATGAGGGGAAATTCAAGAGTGAGCCCACAGAAGACAGAGCCGTTTCCTTTCCCGCCGGCGTACCCTGGGACTCTTTTCTGAGGAAAGACTTGCTGACCGTGGGACTCTTAATACTGGAAAACCTTTGTGTGTTTTGTCAGGTTAGCGTGCAATGGGCTTCCTGAGACTTCAGGGGATTTTTTTTGCCTTTTTTGTTTATGTGGGCCTTCTATTTTCCTGATGGAATCAGCTTGGTATGGCTGGAGGAGTGGGCACTCTAAAGTTGATAGTAGGTTTTTGGATCGAGGTCTCAGAATTATTTCTAGGTAAGAAAAGGATTTTACGGTTACAGGATGCATTTAATTAGTGTCTGGCGTTTAGCCACCAATGTGAGTTTGTTTATAGAAATGCTGTTAGTATTTTCCTTTAGAAGTTTGTTTTTTACACGTAACTGTTTAAAATAACACTTAGTGTTAATAAAACTTGGCAACAGTAAAAAAAAAAAAATTTTTTTCTCGCTGATTTAGTTGTGTTACACATTTACATGCTGTTCCCATTGGGCTTCTTTGTTTTGGGGTATATATGTTTCTTTTTCTAGAGCAAAAATTAAAATTTTTGGCCAAGAAAAGCTAAGCTCACGAAAACGAACTGGTTGGCTGAAGGTTCGGGGGCTGGTAGCATCTGAACCTACTTGCATGAAGGGTAAGTGTGGGACCTCGATGTTTTATTTACTTAATTTTTCACTGCGTGTTGGACAGTCACGAAGAGATTTCCCCCTTCCCAGCCCCAGGAATTTCATGCGGTGCTTTGTCTTTCTATGACTGCTGATGCGTAACTGGTGTTTGTGGGAAGTTGAATGTGGGATTAGTCTCATCTCTTAAAGAACGAGCTTTCTCCCCCGAAATCTAGATACGCTTCTTGGAAACTTACTGAGGGTATGCCCTAACAGTGCTGAGCTTGAGAGACGTGCAAGCAGATTGCAGGGTGTAAAATATGAAACTGCCTGGAGCAAACGCAACCTCTAACGATGGCTGGCGTCTGCCAGGTCTGGTGTAGCAATGCCATGGTGCTGAGCTTCACGCCTGGAGCACCTGAGCCTCCTGGGCGCTCTGCGATGGCAGGGAGTTACGTTTGGCCACAAGCGAGCAGCTGCTTGGTCCGTGAGAAGGTTTGCTCCCTCCTTGCTTATGCCAGCCCCCCTCTGAATCTTTTAGCTGACAGTAATGAGTGTCCTCGCACTTAACTTTGTGAACAGACTCCTAACTGATGGTAGTCTGATCCCAGCGAGTGGGACGGAAAGGAAAGGAGATGAAGTGTGACTTGACAGTTATCGCTTGAACCTCCAAAGCCCTTGCTGTTAACAGGGGGACTTGCAGCCTCTCCGTTAGGGATTGAATTTTGAGAGAGAAGAAACTCCAACCCTGAAGGTATATCCTTGCCTGCAAACACTGAGTTTGATCTCAAGTGCAGAAGCATCTTTAATTGGGAGAGTAATCAGTTACTGCAATGGCACCTGTGCCAGCCTTGTCCCCCTCGCACACCCAGCCTGGCAGCACTGAGGTGGCTGTTTCCAGAGGATAGGGAAGGAGGAAAAGGGTAAGTGTACGGGCTTGTGCTTTGTTATGACAGATTGATGAAGGGGGGGTCATGGGCAGATTTTTTCACGTGTAGCGACTTATGCCAGTTCTGCATCTGGCTTTATTTGCATTATTAGGATTAAACTAATGAATCTGCTTGAAATCCTTGATGATGGGCAATTGCCATTTGCCGGAGCTGTGTTGCGGAGGAAGGACTTTCTCCAGGCTCGGTGTCTGGTCTGCATGACAGATTGTAAAGCTTGTACCGCACACTCACGCTCTGTCATTCTTTTCCTAGTGGGTTATCACCACTGACTTAGCGTTTTATATTAAGCCTGACGTTTGCCTTTATTACAGGCTCTAGAGATTTCTGTAATACGGTGCCTGCTATAAAATGGGTTGGGGACTTTGCACAGGTTTCAGTAAGAAGTTCTGTTGGCTTGCGTTTGTGTACAGACTAGATGATTTCCAGGGGGGCTGGGGAAGTGCTAGCCTAGAAGCTGCCCTTGAACTGTGCATGGTACGTGATTCCTTGGCTCTTGCCAGCGCTTGGGAGCACGGCTGGGTGAACACCCCTCCACACGCATGCCGAGTTGTGTCTTGCCCACAGAGACCGAGGCAGTGTGCTTTGTCTTCTCTCAAGCGCCGCGCGGTCCGTGGGCAAGGGACTGAGTGCTGTTGCAGAAGAGGGCAATGGTTTCCTAATTAAGTACCACCACTAAAAAACACTACTCTTCTATCTTTCAGAGATGTGCTGTTAAGTGGCTTTTTTTTTTTCTAAGTGGCGGCTGGCAGGCAGTTTTCAGATGTCTGAAACTGTGCACGTGTTTGCTTGGAGACCACACAAATAGACTGGAGACTAAAGTGGAGGACACACGGTGGGTTCCGTTTTGGGCCCGGCTGCTTAGAAATTGTCAGCATGTTGGTGGAAATCCTGGTAGCGAATATGAGCCCTGGCAAAGGAGGAGAGAAGACAGAGGCAGGGAGAAGGGTTAAAGTGATCTCCGAGCTTTAGCTGAGGCCACAACTAGCATTAGTTCACGATACCAAACCTCTTAGTCATTGCCAGGCCTCCTTATAGCACTCAAGTCAGGTGGGTGTGTAGCCACAGCAGTTTCAAAATGACAGGTTTGTCTGTGCTTATGCGTTTTGTGGAGAAGTTAAGGCCTGGATTTCCCCCAGCTTAGGTAGGCTTTGTGATTTCAGCGGCATTAGTAGCTGTTCCTGCCCGATTACAGGTAAAGGCTCAAGAAAGTAAAGGCCAATTGTGTGGCTGTTTCTTATTCTGCGTGCTATGCAGTTGTCTGCTTTTCCCAGGTCCTTTCTCCTTTGTAGCTTTCCCCTTGTAGACATCTCTCAGACCAAGTTGCTGCTTTTACTCAAGGTGACAGAGTTGTAGCCTTCAGCAATTAACTTCTGCGGCTGGCTTAAAACATGTCATTTCTTGCTAAGGAGCACGTCACTGGGAAGTAAGCTGCGTTAAGGAAGTCATCACAGCTTGTGTGAAGAGTAAGGAAAGCTGAGGTGACTACGGGAACAGCAGTTCCTGGTGTGATCTGAGCTCGGTCTGGTGGGAAAGCTTGCCCAGCCTTTCAGAGGCTGAGAGCTGCAAGCTGAAATACAGCTAGGAGCCACGTGAGTGCTGTGCGTGCTCCTGAAGGGGGCACCCAGGGGGCCTCAGGGGCTCTGCCAGGAACATGGGCACGAAGGAGGAACTGGGGGGCTGATGCTGACCCTGCCTTCCTGGTGTGGGTCTTAGCAAGCACAGGAACTTACCCTATGTGCTGGCACAGACGCACTGCCTCTTGCCAGCATCCTGCCCTGGGCTGGAAGCTGTGCTAAAACAGCTTGGGAGCCTGGTGCGTCCGATAAGCTGTGGTGTGGCCTCATTGCGTTTATAATGTATTCCCAATTGCACCAGTGAAACTATTTGTTTTATTCCCCAGGAATTCCTGCCTCAGTAATAGAGGTGTCGGGAAAATAGGTCCCTGCAAAAGAAACCTGTTGGACAAGCCTAAGGTTAGGTGTCATTGCCTGTGACTGGGGGAAGGATGCCTCCCTGTTGTGCCAAGTTCCCGGGCTCGTCTCCTGCAGGAAAACCCCACTCGTGTTTTAGGGTGATGGTGTCTGCCAGGGCCGCCTTTGGAGGCGAGAGCACTTGGTGGAGGGTCACGAGGAGGAAGGGAACAGTATTACTGTCTGTCTGCTTTCTGAATGGTGTAAAGATATTTCTATGAAAAAGCCTCCGCTATTCTAGTGCCTTCAGAGGGTTACAGCCTCACTAGCAACCTGCTCCTTTTTATCCCTGTCTCTGGATGACTGGCAGCCAGTGGGGCACGAGGTGAGAACAGTCGGGGCTGCAGGAGTCTCTTGCTGATGCTGGTTGGCAGCACCATGAAGATCCCCTTGAGTTATTGTTCTGTGGCACGGCGCAGGGCAGGGAGGCAGCGCGGGGTTTCTCTGCCTTGGCTGTAGTGTCTGCAGAGCCTCATTCCGGCTGACTTGTTCCAGATGGTAGGTAGCCGGCTTAATTTGGGCTGTCTTCACTTGCTTGCTGACACAGGCTCCTTCTGAGTTAATTAGCAGATGAATTTGATGGTACCCATGCTTTGCTGTCTGCAGTCGCAGAGGTCTGATGCACAGGGAGAAAAAGTCATGTTTTCTCTACTTTCCTAGCTGGGGCTGCCCAGGCTGACTCCAGCGGGAGGTGGGATCTCAAGTCTTTTGCTT
The DNA here is from genome assembly GCA_013396915.1 of Stercorarius parasiticus. Lineage (NCBI taxonomy): Eukaryota > Metazoa > Chordata > Aves > Charadriiformes > Stercorariidae > Stercorarius > Stercorarius parasiticus. Next base: position 371,862 of record VWZL01003012.1, on the reverse strand, counting down.
CCCTCTTGGAGATACCAGCTTGGTCAAACATGTCTGTGACTTTGTAGCTAGTTCCTCTGGCCCAGGCAAAAAAGACTCATGGGAGTTGGATTTCCTTCCTGGCCTGTTTGCAGTGGAGGCTGAGGACGTATTTTGGAGAAGACAGGAATGTTGAGCTTCCAAAGGGAGTTTGGCTGTGCTGTGTAAGAGGCCTTGGTGGCCTGTGCTGTGGTGGGGATGCTGTATTACTTACAGTTAGTCGCGAGCAGCTAGAGTGCAAGGAAAGCCCTTTGCCTTTTCGGTGTGTGGGTAGGAATAGCTCAACGTGAACTCGGGTGCAGAAAATTGATACAAGGCAGAGTGGGACTCTTCATGTTTATCGGAGTTGGCTTAGATCTTTGGAATAAAAGGCTTATCTCTGCCACACCGCAAAAACTGGAGCTCATCCTCGGATTCCTTGTGACCAGAGAGTTAATCCTTTCTTTTGGTGCTGTAAATGTTTATTTAGCTGTCTGTCTTATGCATTTATGGAGTTCAAACGGTGTTGAGTCTATGTTGGGCAGTTGCCGGTGTCCCGTCCGGGGATTCTTTATGACTTGGAGCATCACCAGGATTGTAGTGGTCATCAAATGCCTTTGTGATCCTGCCCCTTTGCAAGTGATGGATGTGGAGGGGACTGTGGGAACATTCCTGTCTGTGGCCTGCCTGCAAGAAAAATGTTTTGTCTTGCAGTGCCAGAAATGTGAAGTCTCTGTAGCGGTCTATCAGTGCAGCAAAACACAAGGGGGATAAAAAGGCTGGTGTAGAGTGGCCTTCTAGTCCCATATCTTCGTAATGATACCAGTGTTGTGACTGTGCCGCAGACCTAGATCTGACGCGCTTCCCTCTGGAAGAACTCCGGCCAATTAACATTTTTGGAAAGACAAACCACAGTCTTTCAAGGCAACCACAAAAATTTGGAATTAATGAAGCGGAGGGAAGGAAGTACTTCAGCTAAAATGGGGAATTGCTCCTTGAAGCTATGTCCTATTTATGAAAATTTTTGTATAGGCTTTCCCTGTTCAAGGCAGGAAAAGGAGGACTTGCTTAAGGCAAGTGGGAAACGTTGCTGTTGAGTCAGTTGAGAGATTGAAGTCTATGGACTAATCTTTCAGAACTGTCAGCTAAATAATTCAATAAACCTTGACCTTTTCCGCTGCACGCAGATTCCGTTCAACTTAATTCCACTTTAGCTCCTGCTGAAGACAGAAGACTGCATGCTAAGGCAAACATCATTATTGGTAATCCTCTATATTCTTGGATTGCTGACCTTTTCTTACTAATGATGAATGACTTCTGTGGCGCCCTAGAAGAGCTTCGTGTACCATAAGGGACTCTGCACGTTCCCTTTTCCAAGCAGATGTGAGCGCTATGACTTAACACTTGGAAAATTAGACCATACCACGAACACATTGATGTCCGGTTTTCGTGCTCTGTTGTTATTGTGTGTGTTACTTTGTTAGAACTGAGCTCTAATGTACGCGTTGCTAGTGAGAGTAAAAACATTAGACCTGTCTAAATCTGAAATGTGTTCTCTGGCCTTTTATTTAATATCCTTAGGGTCATATATGCATGTGCGTGTTGCGTATGAATTTAATTTCAATCCAGTTGATACTGGATCGACGCTTCCTTGGTGGTGCTGGGCCAGTCAGGTTTCCCTGAGGAATTGCGGTGTGTGTCTTGCACTTGTTGGGACACTAAAAGCCCTTGTAGGGATGTCCCTAGGAGTACATTTGTCCGCTTCGTTTATGTCCTCTGGTAGCTCCAAGCCCAAGACAAGTTGCCTGTGCACTGACCGTGTGAAGTCACGTAGCTGAATGATGATTTACTTTTTAAGTCGAGACCTGTTCATCCTCGCTGCTGTGGTACCTGGGTATTGAAGAAAGCATGTATGTATATCAGCGTTGTTTCAGGATTTTTATAGAAAGGCTGTGATAAATCTGAGCTGTTTAGTCCGGACTCAAGAGAGCTAGTAAATAAGCGATCTGAAGCTATATGCCTTTATATATGCAGCTCTGTGTGCCCTACTTGGAAATGAGGTCTGTGCAAACGAGTGTAGCACGTCCGTGGCTAGGGCAGCACCATGCCATGGTGTCCCCTGCCTACCTCTGAGCAAGGCAGCAGAGCACACTATTAATGCAGATCCTGCTAGTAGGTCTCAGGGCTAATTAATTATCCAGAGCACGATACGGGACACCTTTCAGTCCTGGAGCTTGCTGAATGGGCGCTGACAAAATGTACCCTTGATGTGTGACTAGGGTTTTTCAGGGAAGTAAACAAGGGGTTAAGGACGTGCAAGCCAGCCTTGCTCAGCTGTGCCTGCAGGACTTCACAAGGAAAGCTGCTGCTCTTTGTTTGCTGTGGCCCTTAATTTGATTCAGGTATTGGAACAGTCCTGCCTTGTTACGGTTTTATAAGCAAGCCCTATGGGCTGCTTTCTTTTCTAAAAATCTCTGTATTTTGCTCTGGCTGTGTTCACACCCCTAACTGGACTGGAGTTGGTGGAAGCCTGGGGAAGGTTTGAGGAAAACTTGGCAGTGAGATCGGATGTTCTGTTTCTGGGTTTGGGTTAATTCTGCCTCCTTGTGCCTAGGATCGGTGTCCCAGGGAGCTCCCCGCAGATGGCCTCTGCGTTAGCGTAACTAGGAGTCTCGCCGAGTTCATATATCACACTTTGTACTATGTTGAGTCCCATATTGCACCGTGCTTCCAGCCAAGGGCTTTTAGCAAAGTATAATTCCACTTATTTAACGGCCTGCGATGCGGCTGTTTGATGGCTATTTTAAGTGCATGACAGTGGAATACAGAAGGAAATGGCTGTTGTTGGCTTTTTCCTCTCTGCTGGCTTGCTGGACTACATCTTTATCTGTGGTGCTGTGGGACAGTGCAGCCAGAAGGCCTGGAAAAGGGCAAAAGAACTAAGGGGGAGGAAAAAAAAAAAAAGTATTTCAAATGTCCATATAGCAACACGCCTTCCTGCCGTCTCCCAGGTAGCTTCTGCCCTACTGATCCAAGTTATTTTTAATTCTTAAGATTACACATTCTCAAGTCCAACAAAAACTCTGCTGTCTGCTGCACTTGCTGGTGCAAACTGGCTCGTTGTCACCGACTGACTTGCGTGCCACATTGCCAGGCAGCAGCTGGTGGTCTGCTGGGCTACAGTCCCCCACTGAAAACATCTTGTTCGGGGCTGGTGTGAAGGATCCCCCGACTTTGGGTGTGCCTGTCTGAGAGAGGATGGCTGGGGATGCTAAAAGGGATCTATTTGCCTTTCCCCGCATGTGGCACCACAGAAGACAAAAGGCGGGGGAATTACAATAAATCGCGCGCTGTTTTTTGAAATGGGACGAGTGGAGCATTTCAACCTGGGGAGCCTGGCACTGAATAACAACTCGGTTTTATTTCATCAACCTCATGCAAGCGGTCAAAAAGGCAGCTAGTTCCATGTCGTCCCCCTGTCAGGAGAGAGGCTGGCTAGGGAAGCGAAGAGCATCTGGTTCTCGTTGGGCTCTGCCTTTGGATGGTCTTCTTTCTTGTTTGTCATANTTCCTTCAGTGAGTTTACAAGTCTTGCTGGAATGCACATATGGTCTTTATCATCCCCAAAGTCCAGCTTTTTTTTTTCTGGTGAGCAGTTTGTGACATCAGGGGCTCTTAGAGGCATTAGTCACTCTTACTCCAAATAGGAAGGTCCGCGGTTTTTGGAAACCTATGGAGGAAAATGTCTTTTATGTCAGTTCTTGGCATAGATGGAACTGTTAGCGCTCTGAGCTTGCGCTGACCTTTAGCCAAACATTTTGCCTGGAAGACAAATGTTCATTCCCACTCGCTGCAGCCACTTCTGAATTGTCAGATTTTGCTGACTTCCCTCTTCCCCGAAGAATGTGACTGTATCCTTTTTCTCCATCCTCCTGCTGAGTAGCTGCAGCTTGCCAATGTAAGCAATTCCCTTTGCCTCCCTGTCAGTGTGCCTTGGAAGCGCGGGAACAGCAGCGGCTCTGTGGGCTGCTGGGAGCGGGCCCTTGCTGCGTGGCAGGGGCTGTGACTCGCAGTTGAAAGCCGCTGGCAACCGGGATGTTTGGCGCTGAGTGTCAGGGAGATAGGCCTCGTGCTTCCCACCACGGTGTCACCCTGCGATTCGTTCAGGGAGCCAGCCTTGGAGAATGTTTTCTTGTCCATCGCTTCTGCGTGTTACTGCCTGCGCTCTTGTAAGCGTGTCCAGCATCACCCAGTCTCTGAGGGTGTCTCCTCAGGGGAACCCCTTGCTTTGTCTTGCTGGCAGCCTCCTCTGGCTAGTGATTCCCCAGACCAAATCTCACGCATCCGTAGAGGGATATTCTGTGCGAGGAGGGGCAGCGTGAGACCCACACCTCCCCTTCCCCGTCTGGTGCTTTGTTGCCCAAATTGCTTCCAGCCTTCCTCCCACAAAATAACTTTTTCTGCTATCCTGATTCTCCAGGATTAAAAGGAAAAACCAGCACGTTCAAGGAGAGCTTTTTTGTGTTGCCTGTGACCTTTGTGGTTCCTGAGCGAGGGAGCCAGCTGTGGCACACGATTTTGTTAATGGTATTTTTTGTTCCTGGGACTAGGGAGACTTGGCTCCTTGCTATTGTTCTAGGCATTGCTGGACGGCCGGGGCAGGGGACTTACTAAATGAAGCACGCTCTAGTGAGAAGCTGTATGTCCCTAAGCGGCTGCAGCTGGTGCCAGATTTTATCCAGGAAGAGCAAGATGGTTTCCTGAGGTCCAACCCTCGGGGGCAATAGCTGCAGCAGCGAGTCACTCGGTGGGTTGGTGGTAAGGCGGGAGGCATTAGCCATCCAGCTTGCCAGCCTCTCTGGTGGGTCTTCGCGGCTTGCTTGACACATCAATCTACAGAATGACAATATGTCTTCCCAAGGAGTCTGCTCTCCCTGTTGAGAGAGAAGAGGGGGAAAAAAGAGCGGTGGAGGCGGGGAAAGACAGACCTCCCAGACTTCAGTAGCTCACAGTGAGACGTGCCCAGTGTGCAGCCATCCAGCAGCAGAAGCACGGAGTCAGGAACTCCCCCTCCTCTGCTGGTGACACTGGTGGTTAAGCTGGTCTAAATCAACAACAAAGGCCTTCCTTTCTTGATTAACTGATTGATTGCTATGAGCTGTTTTCTTGTGGCAGGACTGCAAGGAAGGGAAAGGAATTGTTCTTTATTTTTGTGTTCCCCCCCCACGATTATACTTGAGGTCGCTTGTCCAAGAATGAAGGGTTTAACCATCGCTTAAGTCCGTGTAAGGAAAGGGATTGGGGGTGTGGGTGCTGTTCCAAGGAACTTTAAACGGTGAGCTTGGCTCTGGTGTAGGTGCTGGGAATACTTTGTGTCCTGCCGGCAGGGCCCTTGGCTCTCAGGTTTAACATGGGGAGAGGGTACGATAGATCCTTCTCTTGCCAACTACTCTCTGCTTCTGTGCTCACGGCTCTTTCCTGAGCCACCTTTTTTGTCTGAGCAGACTAAAGTATCTCTCAGGTCCCTGGCTTTGGATGCAGCATCTAAGATGAGTTCAGAAATGCGGGAACGTGCGCCTAGTAGTGGGGCAAAAATGTCGCTGGCCTGAGCTGCTGACAACAATAAAAGCTTTCAGATTTTCTTAAAGGTGCCTCCTAAGTCGTGTGGCCTCAAATAACTAAACACTTGCTTCATATTTGTGGTTGAGCTCAATATTTTGCATACCAGCGTTTTCCCCCCCTCTTGAATTTGAGGCTCACTTGTGTTTTCTTTAACTCTTCGGAGGCCGTGTGAAAATGACCCCCAGCTGCCAGGAGCAGGGGTCCAGCGGGGCCTGAAGGGGAATATTTTACTGGCAGCCTTAAAGCAGAAGGGGCTCAGCCAGGAGCTAGCTCGGCTTGAGGGAACAGCCGTCGTCATGGTTAAGTTCTGAGCGAGGAGAGCAGACAGTGGCGATAAATGCAGTGTCCTTTTGGACCCTCTCTCCTCAGCCTTTTGGGAGTGATATTCTTTTTTCTACACAGGAAAGAGCAACTTTCCTTTATCTCGGATCGGCTTCCAGACACCTTCTGAAGTGTAAGGACGTGGCTCTGCTTTGTGCTGCCTCTGGAGAAGTGATGCGTTTCTGATGGTGGGACCCACCTTTATATCCACCTCCCCGTCCGCACACAGGCGTAGTCTTGCTGACTCCAATGAGGAAAAATAAGTTTCCCCTTATTTCTGCTAGCTCTGCCAAGCTGCCGTGGCTTAGGAGGAATGAGCTGATTCTCTCCTTGCACGTGCCTCGTCAGCCAAATTGCGTTGTAAAGCTTCACTGAATTACATCCAGGCAAACCCACTGTTTGTCACAGAGCATCCGTTACAGTGCTGCTTGACCTGTAAAACCTTTGCCACCAGAAGCCGTGCATGAAGAAAACCAGATCTGGAGCAGACTTGACAGGGCTCTGCCGTTGCAAACACTTTTTTGGTTTTTGCAAGCCTCTTTTTTTGCTTTTTTTTTTTTCCTTCCCCCTCTTAGAATTAAGAGCACTAGGACGTGGGGTCCTGGAAATCATTCTCTTTATAGTGATGGTACGTGGTAGATGCTGTGCCTCTGGAGGCCTATCTCTGCTTTACTTATCTTTTCCCTTACTCTGCTAGAGTTAAAACCAGCAGCTGCGATAACAGCATCAGAAAGATTGTTGACCCAAAGAATGTCAACCGTGGGATGCCTTGTAGGTCACTCTGCGAAGAAAAGTAAAGCGATCAGCATCTTTCCCAATACACAAGCATTTGTTTGTTCATGTCACTGTACGGTTTTTGTAGGGGTTTGGCGTACAGCTCTGGAGGTTCAGAATGGCTTCCCGCTCATGCGGGTGCTGTCAAGAGGGAGGGATGGTGGGTTTGCCCTGTAATGTGGAGTTCAGTAGAGGAGACGTGGCTGTGTTTCAAGGAAGAGTTTAAAAATAAAGACTGCTCTTGGGATGTCTTGTGTTCTCTGACATCTGAGAACATCCAGACGTCCAAGTCCAGCGTGTCTGGTGTAAACTGGCTGATCTCTATAGGAGTCAGCGGTGCTGGAGTTTTACCCGTGCTGATCTTGTCCATCGCTGCTGAGGCCGCCAGCGAGGAGAAGTGCTTGGCAAACCGTTATTCTTTCAGTGTGCTTGTGAGAGGTCAGCGCTTCCAGATACAGTGCCTTGTCTGTGAGTTAATGAGGCATCTCCTAGGACTGTGAGTGACAGCTGAGGGAGTTGTCTTAGTCTAGGAGTGTTATTTAGGTGCAGTAGTGGGGGAAGAGCAGGGTTGTGATGGCCTCGAGGGCATGCTGAACCCCGCTCAGCATCTGAGGGGAAATGAGGAGTACCCTTGGGAAGAAGTGGGTGAGGCAGGGTGATGATATGCCTTTCCACTTGGGGTGAGGTGCCTGGGGAGCACTGCTGCCTTCCTCTGGAAGAAGAGCCCCGTGTCAGGAGGAATAAATCAATGCTCACAGCATTGCTTCCCTGGCTTGTTGGGTGGGGAGTTCCAGGCTTCTTTCTGTGGGGCAGGAGCCTTTGCCTGTGTCAGCCCTTGACCATTATTCAGCTGGAGGCACCCAGTTCACAGTGGGGTGACTCACTTGAGACCAAAACCCAGCCCACTGACTCCTCTCAGGAGCTTGTCACAGCGATTCACAGCCGGAGCAGCGTGGCCATCTGACTTAGCGTCCCGTTGTTTTTAAAACACTTCTGTTTTGCCAGACTGAATGCGTGAATCACTTGTCTGTTCTGCTAATTACACACTGAGCAGTCATGCTTGTTGCTCTCCAGCAAAGGCTTCCTTTCCGTGTGGATAAAACCTTTGCTCGTGAGCTACCGTAGAGTTTGCAGTGGCTTCAGTCCTTGTCCCCTCCCCAGGGCTGACGACTGTAGCGCTGTTGAGCTAAGAAAGCCAGAAGTGCCCGGTCCAATGCAATCAGGCTAACTGGTAAAATTATCTGTTGTGGTTTTGCTGGTTGGCATCCTTGGCTGACCTGTGCCATGGCTAAAGGGGCCACAGAGCCTCCGGGGGGGTGGGGTGGGGGTGTCCTGCAGCTTCCAGCCTTCTGCCCAAACCTCTGCCCTGGGGAGAGCAGAGAAAGGAGGCAGGATTTTTCTCCTTGTGTCAGCATCCCTGCAGTTACTGAGCAGGAATAAGCCATCCCCTTGAAGAGGGTGAAGGCAAGAGCAGAGGCCTGGCTGCAGTGGTAAGAAGTTATGGCGTGTGTGCACCTCCCTTTAATCTTCCTACTCGGAGAAGAGCAGCCTGCATCTCCCCCAAAAAGGTGTCTGCTCTCCGAGTCCATCTACGTGCACTGGAACTGGCTGTTATGTTGCACGACGCTTTCGTTTGTGTGTGGAGGGAGATACTTAGAAACTCTAGTCCCTTTGGCTCTCCTGCATTGTCCAAAATACATCTCTATGATACTTCTGCAGAAATGCGTGTATTTTCTGTACCCGCTCTACTCAATGAGATGCGCTGCCGTCTGGGGAATACTGAGGGAGGTGGAGACTTAGGTTTGCGTTTCGTCTCTGCCCATGCGTTGGACCTCTTAGCTTTTCATGAGTGTTCTGGTGTTTTGGGCAGATATCAGACTACACTTCTGTCTCCTGTTATGCAGCACAGCTTGAGAAAAATACTTGGCGCTGAAAAGTGTAGAGGGAGTTTTTGTTTTTTCCACTGTTGGTGTTCGCCACTTGCAGCGGAAAAAAAAAAAAAGAAAGGGAAGGGAACTAAACCAAAGAAGGTATGAAGCAAAAAATAACGGACACAGATGCAAGAGATGAGCCTAATTTCTGTTCCTGCTGAGTAACTGATGATGAGGCAGTACTTGCTTTCCCAAAATATACCAGGGAAAGAGGTACTGGTGCTGTGCTGAGGGATGTTCAACACCCACCAGTTTCTGTGAAGCCTGTGAGTCATGGGCACCTATTGCTTTCTGGGATCTGCTCCGAGCTCCCTTCGCTTAATGATGAACCCAAGCCCACTGGTGTTTTAAAAATACTAGTGTTACGAATATTTAATTTAACCCATTCACATCGTGCATAAATCCCAGGGTCTCCTTCTGTTGCCTGGGTTTTTTCCAGGAAAATCACTGTTGCGGGTAAATGGGGTGATGGTTTCTTGGTTTCTTTCACGTTGTGTGTTTTGTGTTGTGGGGGTTTTTTTGTTTTGTTTTTTTTTTGCCTAGCCTGAGTGAAGGAGGTGGCATTTCTTAATCACCTTAAGCCGCTGTGGTACGGTGCTGCTGAATAGCCGTCCAGTATACGGTGGAATGGAGGTGAACAGTCTGGTGTGCTGGCATTAAGCCTTCAGACAAGCCTGGTTCAGCTGTTAAGAGAAGGCTTAGGTGTCTAGTACAGGTGTCAAGCACCCTGTGCCAGCATGGCAAAAAGGAGCCCTTTGTGCCATGCGGTAATAGCACAGGCTTGGACATTTTTTACTTTAAGATGTTGCCTTTCTCAGAGAATTTCTGTGGTTCTTTTAAGCCTGAGTGGTATTTTCATCAACATTCGGCCCGGATTTAACTTAGTTTCTTCCTGCAATCAGTGTCTGGTCTGTATGTTTTGAGGAAGGGAGTGGGGATGCTCAGCAATTGCGCAGAGAGCAGGAAGTCCTCCTCTGCTTTTGATTCTTATTTTAACAACCAAAGAGTGTCTTTTTCCATGTCTGGTTCAAAACCCACTGATTTTGTGAAAAAGAAGCTGGTGCTTCCAGCATCTTTAAACCAGGCTGAGGCTGCCCACGGCTGTACTGTAGCTCAGTAGCGTGGCCTAGGTGGAGTGACTCTACTGGAATTGTTTGGGTTTGGATAAAGGTTAGTGTCTTAAGTGAAAGGCAACAAACTTTTTGAGAAAAACATTGTGTGAAGTAACAGCAGAGTAGCTCTAGGGCTGCTGAGGAGGTTTTTCCTAACTTTTTTTTTTTTTTTTAAAATCTGTGTTCAGGATGTTGGCGTAACTGCAATTTGCCAGGGAAGAGATAACTGAGCTGGCTTGTTTCTCCAGACCTCTCTGTGAATTACTTTACAGCTGTTGTGGAAGAGTCCTAACTGTAATTTTGGAGGTGTTTCAAGCCTCCCTCTGTGAGGTCTGTGCTGCCCTGTTACCCTGCATGAAAAGGGCTTTGGGGTGTTTGGTGTTACCAGCCCAGGTCCCCCGGGCAGCCTGGAGGAGGAGAGTGGGTCAGGAGGGGTGACTGGCACTTCTGGGGTGCTTGGACTGGCTTTTTTTCCTGCTGAAGACAAGAAGGGGCAGCACGACGGGCTTTGTAGGTCGCGCAGGAAACGCTGGGAATGGCGCCCTGCTTTCTCACCTCGTGTTGGATGGGGTTATTTGTAAACCAAGGCATCCGCGGAGCAGCATGCGTGCTTTTTTTTCCCTTCCGGTCAGGGTCTGTAAAAGCTGGAAAGAGATTTAGCTGGCTTTAGAGGTGGTGTTGCCATCTAAGCTATGTCCTGCTGTGGCCATGCCGAAGGGTTGCAGCAGAAGTCCAAGAGTGTTGTGTTCCGCTGGTAGTGCTGGGAGGGTAGAGCAAGTCTGAGAGAGCTGCTGCTTCCCTTTGGCAAACTGAGCCAAGGAGAGCACGAGCTTGGTGCTCCGCTTGCCTACGCAGGCTTCTGTCGGGAAAAGTTTTTTGGAGTTGCAACCAGGACTACATCACAACCTGTGTCGCTCCTTGGTGTGCCGTTTGGGAGAGCTGGCCTCACTGGGTGGTTTGGGGAAGCTCCCACGCTACTGGGGGAGTCTAGAAAGGGGAGGTTGGCTGGTTTCTGCCATAGGGCTGTACAGTGGACACGGAGGAGGCAGACTCAGCTGCTTTGCTAATTAAACAGGAATTGGTCTGCGTGTACCTATGACTGTGTTTCACTCTTTCTCTTCCAGGTGTCCACCTAAAAAATCTTTGGATAACTCTTGGTATATGTGATGCTGAGGCCTCAGAAACAATGTTTGGGTGTTACAAATTGGTACAGGATCACGGTTTATTAGTCGCGGGCACGGAGAAAGACTCTGGTGCTGTTTGCATGCCTTGGGGTTGGGGCCGTTTTAGATCCTAAGCCCCACAGCAGAGAGCTGGATAGAGGTAAAAGGAGAGCATATTTGGGAGGCAAACCTAGACAGAAAGATCCTGCATCCCAAAAGGCCTTGAGGTGTTACGCAGTTATGACAGGACTAGGCACAGCCTTTTTGCCTGATTGGGATGTTGCAACCCTGTTAAATTCCTTTCTTCTTGGTCTTACAGAACGATGACCTTAGGAACCTGTCCCTCTCTGGCCATGTGGGCTTCGACAGCCTCCCTGATCAGCTGGTCAACAAGTCAACGTCGCAGGGCTTCTGCTTCAACATCCTCTGCGTGGGTAAGTTCTCCTGTGCCGCTGGGCGGTCAGCTCATGCCAAGGAGCGCACGTATCCACAAATTAGCACCTTCTCCCTCCTGTGAAGGGTGAGATCTGAGCCAGTGGGGGCACGGTAGCGGCAGGGAAGTGTGAGTTTCTTCCCAGAGCTGCTCCAGGGTAAAATCCAGAATCCCACTTTTCCTTTTCTCTACCCGGTCCCCTAAGTCAAAACATGGAAATTTCTAGATGTTAAAAATCGACGCTTTTGATGGTCTTGCGGTTCTGCTTTCCCCAAGGGCTGCCCATAAGGAAACTGAGCTGACTTGGGAACTGAATGTAGTATTAAAAGAATGTTAACTTAAAGCTGCCTGTCTCTGGGTTGGGCGCGGAGGCTGTTTCTCAATAAACTGCATTCCTTCCCTTCCAGGCTTTGCCTGCCTGGCTCGTTATATTCTTAGTCTCTCCGGTTGGAAATGATGCCATTTTTAGTCTCCAAATGATGTACTTGAGAACAAAGCTTGTCACCTGTTCTCTGCTGTATTTAATCTGGGTGCTGCAAGTTGGTTTTATAGCCTGAGTTACTGTGTACTTTTCCCAAATGGTTCAGAGGGTGATATATGGGGAGGCAACTCCTTCTCTTGGCTGTAGAGCGATCCTTGCTGTCTCGGCGCTCTATAGATACTACGCAGTTGGAAATCCATTGCTCAGCCCTAGGGAGCTGTGTGCCAAACCAGCTTTGACCTGTAGGTGGACCTTTCCAAGATACCCCCAGAACGTAGTTGTGTAAATTGACAAAAATGGTGGGTTTTACTCTTAATTTGGCAGAGCAGTCTATAAACATCATCTTGCCATTCATTGTTCATTTAAGCCTACAAGAAGGGAGTATTGTCCCTTCTAATGAGTTACATAAATTAGCTGGAAAAAACCCACAACCCTCTGACTGTGATTTTTCTACAACAAGTTGAGAATTTCTGTCTGCGGTGCAGCATGAGCTGTCTCAAAAGAAATCTGGCAAACACGCTAGACTCCTCTCGATAGCTTTGCACGTCGAAGAAGGAGATAAGAGAGTAGTTGTACTTCTGCACGCTCAAGCTACCAGCCCTCGTGTGACTCTCTCCTAGCAGCATGAAACCATTTACAATTCAGCAGGGAACAGCCTGATTAGCAGGCAGCCCTTTGATCAAAATGGCATAAATTAATTGCCTTTTTCTCTTGCAGTAAATATTCCTCTCTTAACGTGACTTGGTATGTCTCCATTAACATAGCAATTTGGTCCCGCTCTTTTCTCTTGTGAAATGTGCTGATCAACCATTTTTCCCCCCCGAATAAAAATTTCGCACAAATCGCTGCAGTTGTCCAAGGAGTAGAAATCTCCCCCTTTAAAAAGCAACAAACCACAAACAAACCAAACTTTTGAAACTGTGTTTTGAGAAAGGACACAATTAACTTGGGCGTTGTAATGTGAGCCTTTTAATTGTGATTTGTGCGGATACAATGCTGCAAAGCCCATCTAGCACAGCATGCAGCAGTGCTGCATTCCCATCAGGAGCTCAATAAACTATGGCGCTTCAGAGATTAACAGTCTGTGCCCTGAGTTAAGGACAGATCTTTTCATGTGGGTCGCGCTCTATGTGGGCCTAGATTTTGAGCTATGATGTCATGTATGCTTTCTGTCTTCGCCCTCTTTCATTTGTTGGTTCTTTTTTTAAAAGTTTGCTTCGCGTCCTGCAGCCTCCCGGGGTAGGACTGCTGTGACAAGCATCTCTCTGCTCCGTTATTTTACTGGGCTGTCAGTAATCGCTTATCTTCCTGAGCCCGGCCTGGAAAATAGTCCAAGTCAAAGCCAGCAAAATGAACTGTTGAGCGTCACAGAGCAATAGGTAGTTGCCGAGTAGTGATATTTGTTGCCGTGGACACAAATACTATATGGTTTTCTGAGGTCTTCTGAGCAGGGCGTTCGCATATTTTGAGGGAGAGATTTTTCATGCTAGGAGAGTTGTTTACAGCCCAGAGAGATGCGCGAGGGCAATCCCAGATGCAGGCTCCCCTGTCCCACCTGGTAGTTTGCTTTGCTTTTCTGTTACTCGCTTCTACTTCAGAGTTTGGGGGCTTGAAGCGGTTGGGAATAAGACCCCTTACAAGCCCAACCTGCGCGTGCCAGAGCCTGCCCACTGCGGTCCAGACGGTCTGTCCCAAATCCCAGCATCTCCTCGGTTGGATCAACTTCAGGATGTTACCTCAGCCCCCCCCTTGCTCGCACCGCTGGTAGCAGTTTGAGAGTATAATTGCTATAAGCAAACACTTTTGAATTAAAAATGGCATTTAGGCTAATGCTTTCATCCATGTTACGAATTGCACTGGGGATGAGTGAACCTGTTAATACTTTTAAAAGCTGGTGTTTAAGCAGTGTGCTATTTTAGGTTTTTAAAAACTTTTCACGCATCCCTGTCTCAAATTTTCATTGCCCAAGTTTCACTGTGGGTTTTTTGTGATTTTCTTACAAAAGAAATGCAAACTGAGCTGGAAAAAAAAGAAAAGGCATAAAACCATGTAGAGAATCAGGTACCTCCTTGGGAATCAAATTTGGAGTTGAGAGAATTTTACAGCTTCTGTAAAGAAAGTCATATCAGAACTAGGACTTAGCCTACGCTATTAAAAAGATAATTAAGTATTTTTTTCAGTAAGACCGGACTCTTGCTGTCCTGAATACAGACATTGCTTGTGAAGTGGGGAGATCGGGGCTCTTCATGCCATCAAGCAGGAGGGAGCCCGCATCACCAGTCGGGTCATACCAATGTAAAAACCATGGGCAACAGCTGAAGACCCCTGGGAGCAAATGTTTTTATGGGAAAGGAATGATTATTTGTCTCTCTTGAGCCGCCAGTGTAGCAAGTCCAGTAACAGGGTTCTAGCAGCAGCAGGTATTTGCTGGTTCATCGTAGGAGTTGTCCTTTCCCTTCTCTAAGAAGCGGGACTCACTTGTCAAATGTCTAAGTAATAGTTCCTAAAACTGTCACGGTTTTTGTTTTGGTTTTGCGGTTTGTTTTTTTTTTTCTTATTTTTTCCCCTCTTCCTTCCAGTTTAGTACCTTCTCTTCAGGGAACCTCATAAGACTCAGCGCATCCCCTACAATTTCTCCATTTCCCATGGGAAACACCAACAGCAGTATTACTGGAAAAAAAATGTGTGCGCTTGTGTGCGTGTGTGTGAAATAAGCCCCTTTCTTTCCCCAAAATGATGAAATATCCCTGAGGTCAGTGGCGCTTAGGATCTCTGCTGATGCCCCTTTCAACGTCCTTGCCTGTGATTGTGGTAGACCTGCCTTGAAAATCCAGCCCACAGATTTCTCTTGCCGTTCCCAGCACAGCAGCCTGGCTCTTCGCCTGCGGGTGAGGACTTCTAGCTCTGAAGGCATTTGTATTTTCTTGATGCCTGTCAGGGTAGCAGCTTTTGCGTAGCAGGGGCTCGTTGCGGATTCGCGTGCCCAGCGCGTGGTGCTTTGATCGGTTATGTCTGCAAGGTGTGCTGCAGACCCAGGCGGTGTGACCCGCGGAGGAAACTAGTCAGAGCCCAGCAGGAGAAGCCAGAGCTGCTGTCGCCTCCCAATGTCCGCAAAGTCCCTGGTTCAGTCCTGGGGGATTGGCAAAGGTGGGGACTGTCTCAAAAGACATCTGTTCCTGCGGGGATTATTTTGCTTAGCCGTGTGCACGTCGCCTAATTGCAGTGCTACCCAAGTGGAATAACTCCTTAGCCTGGTGAACGCGCCTGAGAGCGAGGTGAGGAAAAGCAATCGGACCGTACTAATGTTGCCTTTGTCTGCTCAGGCGAAACTGGCATCGGCAAGTCAACGTTGATGGACACTCTGTTCAATACCAAGTTTGAAAGTGAACCTGCGACGCACAACGAGCCCGGCGTGAGGTTGAAAGCCAGGAGTTACGAGCTCCAGGAGAGTAATGTTCGTCTGAAGCTGACTATTGTCGACACAGTTGGATTTGGTGATCAAATTAACAAAGATGACAGGTAAATTTATTTCTGTCAGGAGAAGGAATCCTGGCGCTGATGTGCTCTGAGATCAGAAGGGCTTGGCGTTGTGTGGGGAGTAGGTCCCTCGCTGTTCCTGGGGGTGTTTCCCGATCCCGGTGTGGCAGCTGGCATCACTTGCCCCATGAGACAGGCAGAAGTGATGAGAAACAGTGAAGAACAAACAGATCAACTGGGCTACAGAACTGAAACTGTGTTTCTGCCCTCTTTGTTGCTCAGCTGAAGTCTGCTTGACTTGAAACGTGGAAATGTTTGAAAGCCTGAGTTCAAATTGCAGTTGCGTTGCGTCTTTTAGGGAGCTGGGACTCGGAGGATAGTTCCTGTTCCCACCATCCTGCAACGTTCAAGTCAAAGCGGGTTTTACTTGAAAATCAGCGCCTAGGTACAACGTTAATGTTGCGTGCGTGAAGTAAATATTCTGGGCAGCCTAGTCAATGCCTTGTGTCCATCCATATGGGCTTTTGGTGTAGTGTTAAAACTAGTCATACTAGTACTGAAATTAATGCGTTTTCTCTATCTTAGAGCCGTACATTCCCTCGCTGCCGTAATCCCGCCTCCCTCTGGAGGGTTGTTTGCGTTCTTCTTCTCCGCACTTTGCCAAGTGAGGGGCACGCTGGCCGGCAGCGTGTGCCCTGACTAAAAGCTGTTTGGACACTGGGGAGATAGACAGCGTAAGCTCTTTGAAAAAAACAAACTTACCATCAGTTTCCACCAAGATCCCCATTAGCATGGCAATTGAGCAGATTCTGCTTCCTGTTTCTTAAGGAAAACGCTAGATTTTTAAAAAAGACTTTACAATGCTTTATTTCTGTAAAGCTTCCTTGTTTCTTGACCTGACACCAAAAGGCAACTGTTGCTGCTGCGTTGCAGCTCCTGCTCCTAAGTGATGCTACGGAGCCAAAATGGTGAGGGGCGCGTGCTGGCGGGAGGGAGAGCTCTGCATGTCAGACACTGCCATATGCTCTCGGGCGAGAACAAAAGCAGCTCAGAGGAGGAGCAGGTGCTCGGAGCGGGGATGCTCTGTAGCTTGTTACTGCCGGGTCACTTTGCATTTGCTTCATTTGACAGACGAGAAGAGCCAGCAGTGATGGTGGTAAACCCCCTGCAACTTCCCTCTCGGGCGGTTGGAGAGAGTGGCAGTCACAGGGCAGCAGGGCTTAGGGACAGTTTTTGTCCTGCTGTGTCCTGACACATATGGCCGCAGTGGGTGGCATTTTCTCTGTGCGCCTGGTTGAGTCCTCCAAGTCCATTTTTTGCTCTGCTTTTTTTATGGTGCTTTCTCTAATGTGCTCTCCCGGCGTAAGGCCTTACTGCTTTCTCTGCAACATGCCTCTGTCTGAGGTTTTTGGGGTCTCATATTCAGAGTCAGAATTTGCGAAAGCAAAGAAACTGGAGCAGCAGTTGTGTTACAAACGCCCATAGTGATATTCAGGGTAACCCTCTGTGCCAGCAAATTAGCAAGCAGTGCTCGGTGCTGTCGTATGGGTCTCTGCTGTCTGCAGCGCTGGCTGTCTTTTGCTACAGCTCTCGCTTGGCAAAGCAGGCAAGAGTCTCGTCTGCTTCGCTGAGGGTTTTGAGCAACTGCTCAAACAGCTGTGCTGGCATCTGGAGCGGAGGGGCCAGACCAGAGCCTTGCTGGCTGCCTGTCAGAAGGGTGTTTCTGGAGGACCTGAAGACTCCTGATGATTTGTTTCTTCCTCGCAGCTGCTTTTGAGGAAGGGCATTAATGCCGCTGTAATGCCCTCCTTTTGAGAGCTTCCTTGGGCCAGGAACCACAAAGTTCCCTTTCCAGAAGCGTGATCGTCACATCAGGGCATGTTATGCTGCACTGGCATTTTTTCCTCTAACAAAATGCCCCCCCCAAAGTACCCAAACAGCGCAGTTGTCTCCTGATCTTTGCTCACAGACTTCAGTTCCTGAAAAGTTCCTTCTATCCCTTAGTGTGAATCTCCCTTCCCTCTTTTAAGATCACAAACAAGCTTTTAGACAAGCTAGGCTAGGTGGCGGTTTCATGTTTAAATGGCTTTGTACCGGATGATTGTCAGTGACATTTGGCAGAGCAGCAGCTCAGACTTAATTGGAGGGAGTGTAAAATGCATTGTTTTTCAGGGTACCAGCCTTGTGTGGTTTCTGTGCACCGAAAGTCGGGGGTCTCTGCCAGTTTATCCTGCTAATATGTCCATTATGGAAACGCACTTGCTAAGGAGGGACCATAGGCTGGGTGGGGAGGGTCCCAGCGCTTGTCCTTGTGTTGTGCAGAGCACCTGCGAAACTTCCGGAGTGTCCCAGCAGTGAATGCCCTGGTTTTCTCTCTGCCCTCTTTTCTCTCTTCAGCTACAAGCCTATAGTAGAATATATCGATGCGCAGTTTGAAGCCTACTTGCAAGAAGAGCTGAAGATCAAACGATCCCTGTTCAATTACCACGACACCAGAATTCACGCCTGTCTATATTTCATTGCACCAACCGGACACTCGCTGAAGTCCCTAGACTTGGTCACCATGAAGAAGCTCGACAGTAAGGTACTTGCTGCTCATGTTACGGCCCTCGCGTGGCCCTACTAGTGTGTTCGCCATCTTGCCACAGATGTAGTTCAAGCTGCTCAGGAAAAATACTGTCTGTTTTTTAGCAGTGGGGAATGGCAGAGATGCTGTGTGAAAAATTTACCTTGGGCTAGCTGCTAGAATAGGCCGTTGTTCAGTAATTCATATGCTGCAGAGATTTATTAGGAGTTTGAGCTCCTACCCTCTTCCAGTCCCATCTCGGGTTAGGAAACTTGGCCGCTTGCTCGGCAGCTACGCTATAAAGTTAGCAATCTGAAAGCGGGAAACTGTATTTGTGAGGATGTATTAGGAGACGGCTGTTCTTTTTGCTTTCCTGTGGGTTAACTCAGCCGAGTTCAGCGACAGATTTGCTCGCAACTGAAAGATTGGTTGGCTGTTAGAAAAGAGAGAAAAGTGTGAGTTTTTTTCCTTGAATGCATAAATAAAAATGAGGGGTTGAACTCAGTTGGTTCTAGCACTCGGACGCCGTTGCCATCTCTATTTCGCTTTGTCCAACTGATTAATTAGGCTCTTCTACAAATCCCGATTTGGTAAGTGTGTATGAGATAAGTACACCTAAAACTCTTTAGGTCATCTTACTGATCAATGAAAAACCAATCAAAATGCTGTGTCTGCGTGCTCTGACTGCGTGCAGCTAGACACAAACAGTGATTTGATCTTCGATGGCGAATGTAGTGTTGTTCTAACCGTAATCTGATAAACAAGAAGAACTTGGATAAATGTTTTAAATAAAAGCGCTCAGCATGTGCTTTTTCGGTTACTCTCATGACTAGCGAGAACGGGAACCAAGCTTGGTTTAAACCGTGATGTTTTACTAAGTATTTGCAAGAAGACTTCATCTCTCTCCTTCTAGAGACAATAACCCAGGTACAAATGTAAAACCCGAGCGTGTAGACTGAGCTTTCTCCGTGTTGCTTTACATCACGGTTAAGCAATTTAAATCGGTCCGCCTTGCACCTTTGGCTCATTGGATCCTGATTCTGCAGAAGATAAATGATGACAATGGCTCTTTATTTCATAGAGCGGCCTATCGATTGGTTTTTATGCAGCGATGGAGAAGGATCCCTGCCCTATTCAACTTAAAATAGGGTTATGGAGATTTACCCAAAGTGAGCTAATTGGCCTTCGTGTTCTGTCTTTTGGCAAAGGGGGATTTAATAACTCCAGGCCATCCTCTGGATGGAATTAAGAGATGTAACGTAAGAGGATTTTCCAGTACTGTAGTTAAAACCCTTTCGTATAGGTCAATATCAGCATCTTCCTCGCTGCGCTTTTCTGCCTGCTGTTGCAAGGAAAAGCAGATCGTGCGAGATCAAAAGCAGAAATTGTCCCTCTGGAGGGAGTAGAAAGGGAAAGAAAACAGGATTCCTTGTCCGAATGCATTCTTGCCCTTTCCCAGCAAAGCAGATGCTTGTGTGGCGCTCACCTGTGCTACACTGAGGGTACTGTGCTGTCTCCCCTCGCCTCCTAGATGGTGTTGCCGTTTGCCATCCTGCTGCCAGTGATGCAAACAGCCTGCCTAGGGAAGAGAGTCAGTAACTTTAGTTTAATTTCTGCGTTAACCCTATCATGCGGTTCTCTTGGATGGTCGTCTTAAAGCTGTGCAGGGAGAAATCAACCCCAGTCCCACAGCACACTGGTGTATGGGAGCGTGTGAGGGCACGAAGGTGGAGAAAGCATGCCTGTGTTACTGCCAGCCCCCTCCCTCTGTGTCGCATGGCTGCATACGGACCATCTGCTTCCACCTCCAGTGGGGTAACAGCAGCACTGCTGCCCACCCGGGTCTCCCCGATAACAACGCTGAGCAAATGCCCATGAGGGANTTTTTTTTTTTTTTTTAGAAGAGCTTATAATAATCTGTGACGGAATTTCCTGTTCAGCCAGTTTGGATGAGGAGGGGAATATGACAGGACAGGAAATAGCATGTTGCCAAATTGCATTTGACTTCTTTTTAAGGCCGTTGTCGCTGTTGCCCGAAAATCCTGTCTAAGGCAGTGGTGCTGTCAGCAGCAGCCCCAGGGAAGGTCTTCCGCTGGGGTGGTGGTGGCCGGTGGCACTTACAGGGCTGTTGCTGCAGGATGCATGCTGCTTTCCGTCCTCTCCCGCTGACGCAACGTGTGTAGCGTTGTACGTGGAGGTGCTGTCTTTGTCTTGCAGGTGAACATCATCCCTATCATTGCCAAGGCTGACACCATTGCAAAAAATGAGTTGCACAAGTTCAAGAGCAAAATCATGAGCGAGCTGGTGAGCAACGGCGTCCAGATCTACCAGTTCCCGACGGATGAAGAGACAGTGGCTGAGATAAATGCCACGATGAGTGTATGTTCTTTTGGGGGGATTTGCTTGGTTTGGTGTGCGTGGGCCCGTCCTTGATGGTCAGGCACATTGTGCCCGGTTTCATTTGGCTTTACAACTACAGTCTAAGCAGAGATACCAGGCTGGCCCGAAGGCTTTTGGAGCTGGAGATACCTGTCACGTGTGGGCTGCTTAGCCAGATAGAATTCATTGTGTGCCAAATGGTTCTCCTCTGAGCATTTTTTTCATATCCTTCCCCTGTTGCAGTATTCCCATCTCTGGAAAGGAAGAGGATGGGAGGCAGGGCCCCGACGCGGTCAGGGCAAAGGGCTGGGGTTTGGGTTTCCTGTCCCAAACGACCACTTGTTGCTTCGTGGGGGGTGATTCACTTCTGCCTTTGTTTTTGCTTTCCGGTGAGAGCGGGGGCGTCAATGATGATCCAGCTCTCCACAGGGCCAGTGGCCATCAGCTGCAGGGGCTCTGGCTTTCACCTCCTTCCCCTTCCTCTAGTGTTAGGAGTGGGATTTGAGGGCAGGCAGGGCTAGGGTAGAGCAAATGTTTTAGTGGGGTTTGCGGAGGGCAAACAACTGTTTCCCAGGGGAAGAACCTGAGCTCAGGGTTTCTGGCGGTGATGTGAATCATAGTAGCGCTGACAGGGCCCTTGAGGGATTTCAGCGGGGCGTGTAACACCCAAGAGGACACGCCAACCCCGAAGCGAGTGCACTCAAAAGCAAGTGCAAGGATCAGGTTGAGTTATCCGCGGTTTTACAGGGAACCAAGGCATCAAGATTAAGCCGTTTCCTTGCAACCTGAAGGCTTTTGTGAGTTTCCCTGCACAACTAACTGCTTGTAGGTGGGCAATTGTCACATCCAGCTGCATATCATTCCCTCTCCAAACCTCGGTATTGCCTCTTTTCCCTGTCTCTGTTCTGTTTTCAACAGGGAGAAGCTGGCACAGAGAAGGGACGTGGCTCTGCCCAGCTGCAGTGTGCGTTTGCCTTCCTCTGGTGCAGCCCAGCTGCTGGGAAACTCCTTTGCCACTTCATCACATCTACTCTGCCACTTGGCTTCTTCCCCCTCCCACCCAGCCTGTGACCACGGCTTGGCCGCCACTGCGCCCGCTCCCAGAGCTCGCGCCCAGCCCTTTTGGATGCTGTTAAGGCAGGGAGAGAGCACCGCAGGGGTGGGCTGGCGGCAGAGGCCGGCTCCCTCCTGGAAGCAGCCACGCTTCTGGGAGCAGATCCCAGATTGTCGCCACCACACCCATGGAGAGACTGGGACGTAGCAGAGCTCGGTGACTCAGATGTGTCAGCCCAGGGCTGGGTCCACTCTGCTCTTCCCCTTGCTCACAGCTTTGCCCTTTTTAAGAGGAAGCATTAGCAGTTATTTCTAGCAGCAGAAAGCCCCTGAATTTGTAGCCTATCTTCCTTGGGAGGAGGTACTTTATTTTCTTCTTTTACTGTTTGATAGCTACTTTTCCTCAGTGTTCAAATGCAGTTCCAACTTGTAGGACTTCTGTGCTTAAGATAGTCATGCTTTGTAATTACATGAACAATATGTACATCTCTTGTATTTGTAGGACTTCAGAATTTTGGACTTTTAGTCTGAGCAGGTTTCTCATACAGATCTTTTTAAAACACCAGATAAATCGCAAAGGCGTTTAAGCAACTTAAATCCAGGACAGCTGCCACAGTAAACAGCTTTCTTGAGAAACAATCCCTGGCAAGGCAACAAAGGAAATCCCTGACCTTATTGTCCCTTTCCTTTTGTAGGTCCATCTTCCTTTTGCTGTGGTTGGCAGCACTGAAGAAGTGAAGATCGGCAACAAGATGGCAAAAGCCAGGCAGTACCCCTGGGGTGTTGTGCAGGGTATGTTACCGAAAGCACAAGTTAAGAGCTTGTCATCCTGTCTCGTTCCGTTGAAAGGTGCATTGATCTCTGGATGGTCCTTATCAAAATCTGTCTTGAGAAAGCAAGATCACAGCTCTAAGACTTCTCCTTAAAGTCACAGAATCATAGAACGTGTTGGGTTGGAAGGGACCTTTAAAGGTCATCTAGTCCAAGCCCAGTCAGGGCTTTGCAACCTAGATCTAGACGTGGAGGGGCTTTGGCGGGAGGGTGATCGTGTCAACCCAGCCGTCGGCTTTGGGAAAGAGCAGGGTAACGTTACTAAGAGATACTAAATAACTAGCTTGAAAAATGAAAACTTAAATTTCCATTTTCTGTTCGTTACGCTTTTCTGCCAGCAAAAAAGCGTGAGCTTGGGCAGCCGAATGATTTGGTTTTGACCTTGCACGCAAGCCTGAATGCCAACACGTAGCTGGGGGATTTTTCGGGGAGGTCAGGAGGTGCTGCGCCCTCTCGACTTGAAGTGGGAACAGAACTAATGCAACTCTGGCTGCTTGGTATGTGTTGTCCTGGTATCGGAAACTGTGGACGTGCAGCAATAAAGTCAGCCAAAAGCTCCTTTCTGTTGGAGAGCGGAGTTTGGATAGGGCCGTGTTTGCAACCAGGGCTGTACTGAAGCTGCCAGAGGTAGGGCTGGTTCTTGCTTTTCCAGCCAGTGCTGAGAAGTACAGGGTTCAGACAGCGATGGTCTGCTTGTGGCTTCAGCTCTGTATCCAGTTGGAGAATGGCAGAGCAAGCTGCAGGGGAACGTTCGCTGGGCCATTCTGCAAACCTCACCCATTTTTTTATCACTAATACAAGCTGACCCTGAAGCAGCTTCAGACTTACTGTCTTCAGCTGTGTACACCAGAGGATATTACTGGGAGTAACTCGCAATTGGGAAAGAAGTTGGTATGTTTGGGAAGTAATGGACTTGACAATGTATCCTGCTGGGTTCTTGCTGTTCCCAGGAAACTAGGACCAGATAGTCAAAGATACGTTTAGTTGGGTACCAGAGAGGCTTTGAAGGTCCGAGCTGCCCCTTTGGAGAGACAGCTGCTCTGGTCTGAAGGGGAGCAGCTGGAGAGTTGTCTGTTCGCAGCAGAGATGCCTGCTGCTTCCCGCCGCAGCCTAAAGAGAGAACTTCCACCCCTTGTCTTTAAGCATACCCAACCCGTTTGCCTGCGCTGAAGAGTGCAGCCGTCTGGCCGCGGGCCCTTCGCAGGCTGAACGTGGCACACCAGACCCTGCTCTCAATAGAAGTTGTTATGGGAAGCCACGTTATCCTCTGTGTGCTGCCTCCCTTCATTGCCAGGAGCAGGGGTTCAGGGCTCCTTAGTAAGGTTAGCTGGCATGAAAAGGGTACAGCATCTCTGGCAGGGTCTTCTCGTAACTTTTTCCTTTCACCGCTGCTACAAACTGAGACTTCGTTGCGCGCCTGGGCCCCTGTTGGTGACTTGGATTTAGAGTGGGTTTGAGTGGGAAGTGAAATCCTGCGTGCAAATAGATCATCCACCTTGCAGAAACGCACGGAGAGACAGGAGCTCTGTGGCAGATGGGCGCCACAGAGATCTTGCAAATCCAGTGGAAGGCCTTGAACTGGTGCCCATGTGTTGGTGTGGGATGGCTTTGCCCCCGGTTCAGCAAGGCGTTTTGGGGCGGGCTGACTCGGAGTTCTGCTTGTGTGCCTGAAGAACTCTCGGGCCCGGATGCAGGGAAAAGAGGGACTTGGCTTCCGGGTTTAATGTTCTCTCTGCGGATGCTCTGTCTTTTTTGCAGTCGAAAACGAAAATCACTGTGACTTTGTGAAGCTGCGGGAGATGCTGATCCGAGTGAACATGGAGGATTTGAGAGAGCAGACGCACACCCGACACTACGAGCTGTACAGGCGCTGCAAACTTGAAGAGATGGGATTCAAGGACACAGACCCAGACAGCAAGCCTTTCAGGTAGGAAAGCATAACTCAAGCCTCATACAACCAGGGGGACTGGAGAGTTTGGGGTTGCAGATGTCTGCAAGAACCAGAGGGAGGGAATAGCTGTGGTCACTTAGAGCAGCGGAGGTGTAAAGTGTGGCTGGGGAGGAAGACCTTGTGCAATGCAATCTTTCCCTCAGGGCCTGGGATTCATACAGAAGCACAAGAAAAGCTTGGGTGGGTGAGAAAGCCAATTCTTGCATTAACACTTTGAAAATATCTGCGGTCCTGCAGCAGGGCCATACAGGCTTTGTAGAGCCTGCAGAATGTCACCAAGGTGCTTGAAGGTGACGTGCTTTTGAAGGAATGCAGAATATGACCCATTTGAAGTCAACCTGGAAAGTTTAGGAAGAAGCAGCCCATGTCCATGGATCTCTCTGCACCCTGTTGCTTAAGCTGTACCTGTTTTCTTTGTGCCCTTCTCTACCATGTTAAATATAAGCTGATGGCCCTCACTCACAAGCGTGTGCCCTTGCTACCTGTTGTGTGTCAGCCAGTACTAAAAAGTGTCGAAAGGATTAATTTTCAAGTGCTCCTCCTGTCACTCAGCGTGAAGAGCAGTTCCTCGCTGGACTCTTCAAAGCGTTTTTGCTGTCCGTGTTTGAAACTGTCTGTTGCTGTATGTGGCCGAGAGGCTGCTGTAATGCAGAGCCTGTGGTGCGCATCAGTACCGTTTCCTGGTTTCTTTGTGTCCTCAGCATCGTGGAAGGGGACACGTTTTTGTAAGACGCGGTGAGAGAGTTGGTTGTAGCATGCGATCAGGGCTTGTAGGCATGTCTGATTGGCAACAGTTAACATCAGTTAACTGTTCACTTTAACATGTCATTTTTTCAAGTTGGGAGAATCTCATTTTGGGTTTGGGAAGCTGAATTATTTTTTTTCTTCTCCACCCTTGCTTTCCTTAAACCTGTTAACTGTCCGGTCTTCGGTGAAGGTTATGCTTTTCTTCCTACTGGCACTACTATGAGCTTCATGGAGATGCGAGTGACTCTGTTGAATAGTGAGTTCGTTAATCACTTCAGAAATTCCTTCTGAAACCTTTTGCCCTTAGAAGAGGGCAGGTTTTGAGATGGTCAGGTGATATGTTAGTGCCCCGTTTCCTCCCCTGGAGACTCAACTGTTTTGCAGCCAGCTTGCTCTGCTGCAAGTCGGGGCCACGTACCATTGATGGGCTTGAAAAGTGTAGCTGTGTCCATGCAGAGATGAAGGTGACCCATGTGCTGAGGTATAACCAGTTATCAAAGGGGAGATCCTGGGATAAATCTTCTTGTTGACCCTCCTAGAGCTTTTCACAGCTGCTGCAAGGTGCGTTGTGATCTGGTGCTTGAGGTTTGGCTTATTACTAAACACAGAGTTTATGCTGTCAGACAGCTTCATTGGTCTGAAGCCCAAGTCATTAGCCAGGGACGACAGCTGTGTGGGAATTCGGGAGGGAGCGTTTGTTTTCTTCTTTCGTTTCCTGTTTCCCATTCCTCCCCAACTTTTCCCCAATAGTTGCACCCGCTGCCTTAGCATCCCACGCTCCTCTCTGCCCCAGGGGAAGGTAGTCGAATCAAATGTGCATCCGTGTGGGTTTACCCCCGTAACACGTGTGCATGTCAGGAATTGGCGTGCCGCTCTGTGAGACTGCAGCCGTGCAGCTGGCTTGTGCAGATCACCGTGGACATGGTTCATCTCTGATCCCCAACAGGGGAAAGCCAGGTGGGCTCCAGCGCAGAAGGCAGAGCAGGGACCTTGTGTTCATGTTTCTGGAAAACAACACCCCACGGTGAGCCAAGCAAGGTCTGCGCTACGACACGGAGTTTGCATCAGTTCGGGGGTTTGTTTTTGACTGGTTGAGTTCATGCAGCTGCATTTCTTTTGCAGCACAGAAACTCTGCTGGAATCAGTCAAGCCCAGTTCTGTTACTAAGCCCAAGTGTGAAGCTTTATTGGATTTCCTTTCTGGAGAGCAATGGCTTAAGATGGGCTCAGCCCTTCCCTTTGAGGAATCTGAGGAATTTCCATTGCTTCCTGTACGCGAGGCCTCTTTTGACCAAGCTATAAGTAGAAAGGAAATGAAAATGTACAGAATTTCTCCATATCGTACGTGCTAGTTCAGAACTGCTCGCTCTGGGTGCCTCCTCCCTCCAATAAACAAACAAAACCTATGATCCCAAGCTGTTTGGCCGAGGCTGATGTATATTTGAAATAAGGAAAACGGTAGGTTTGGTTCTTTCTGTTCTTCCGTCTGAGACCAGGGATCAAAAGCATGCCTTTCCCTGGGATCTGGGCCCTGGGAGCCACAGGGACCGCCGCTCTTCAGCCAGTTTGCGTCAGCCAGGAGCAGGGAGTCTTTGTACATCTCAGGGTGAGCAGGACAGGAGACCCCAGCAAACCGTTGGTACTGTGTAGGCGCTTGAGCGGGGTGTGAGAAAGGGAGGCCGGCGATGGTTGAGACGCCCGCCTTGCTGGCAGAACCCCCGCCGCCTGACCAAGCTGCAGGAGGTGAGGAAGGAGTACCAGTGCCCACGTAGGCATCCGCTCCTTGAAATGGGGTCCTCTCTTGCACAGAGATCCTTCTGCTGTGCGGTGTGTGTTGTGGACTGGTCTCTCTGGGTAACTTTCTCAAAACAGTTTGGTTTGGTTTTTTTTCCGAATAATGTTATTTGCAAGGGCATCATTTGGTGTGTGGGTGTGTGTTCGGGGAATCAAGTTACTCTTGTAATCTAGGTTCATATGTTTGTATACTTAAAAAGCAAATTCCAGTGTCATCTTTGTCTGTGAGAAGCTGCGGGGATCCCAGTTGGTTTGGACTGTTATTCCTTAGGGCTGTAAGTGGTTTTTTCATATGCAGCCTGGAGTTGCCGGGCCAGCTTCTCTGAGAACTTTGCTTCTCTGGGTGTCGGAGTCACTTCAGTAAAGAATTATGCTTGCTGGCCTTAGGTTAGTGGCAAGTTACTAAGCCTGAAGCTGGAACAATTTAACAGCAAGCCCCTGCCACCCTCGCTCCTGCCAGCCTTTTCCTGCTTGCCTGTCACCCGGCGTTGTGTTTTCCGAAATGAGCTTTGCAAGGAGTTGCCTGCGATACAGGATACGATTAGCGGTGTGCCCTTTTCTGTTTCGGTCCGTAAGGCTCTGCTGCTCCCTAGTATAGTGTGTCACTAACTGCACATTCAATTTTTGCTCGCTGAGCAGTGAAGGCTAATCTGCCCTCAGGGTTTCCCTAGGCTGTAGCCAGACTCTTCAGGAGGGTTTAAGAATTTAAGTTTCAGCGTCCACAGTCAGAGGATTAAATCCAAGACTGAATTTTAGGGAGATTTTGATTCAAGTCGTCTGAACTCTGTCTGCTGTTGAGTGGTCTGGTTCTCTATTTCTTTAAGAATCCAAAGATGCTTCTTGGCCTGTTCTCCCATGAAAAGATTTTTGTCATTTTCAGAATCAGCGTTTTTGCTTCCATGTGTGGGGAAGCTGATGTGGTCAGCTGGAATCGTGTGATTCCTCCAGGGGTGGCCAGTGCTGTGCAAGAGCAGTTCTGGGCGTCCTCGCTGTGGAGTGTTTTGGGACGCAACTGAAGTCCCCATCAATTAGTGGTGTTAAACCCAAGACTTGGATTTATCTGTCAAGTTTTGTTCCCGAGCTCAATACTTCCCCCCGCCCCCAACCCCCCAAAAACCCAAGCAATAAAAATGCCACCGAAAACCACACCGCGTGTCAGGAAAGGCAAATGCTTTGCTTTAATGGGATTAAGATGTTCCACTAGCCCAGTGGTTAATGTGTTCCTTAGGTGCATGGATGCAGTCCATCTGTGTGATATCAGTGGAGTTTTTATTTGAAAAAATGTCTTTTCAAAAAAGCTTCTTGGGGAAAATAGTTATCATTCCCACACTATCATTATGGCTGAAATATGCAAATCCATTTAAGGAATAAAATGAAAAGGAATTTGGCGTCAAGAGTTCTTAAGAGGCTGTGAAAATCTCAGAGGTGCGTGGACAACATATTTCGTGTCCCAGATCTTTGCTGCGGTATCTCAGTGCTGGGGGAATAAAGGAATGCCAAGAAGTAGAGGGGGAATGAAGGAACGAAGGAATCCAGTAACGTGGTTATTTGGAGGAGGAATGCTGCTGCTTGTTTGCAAAGGCTCCCTTGACAGCTAAGAGAGAGAGGTTTCCAAAGCGGCTTTATCAAAGTAAAGCCCCTGATCTGAATCCATTAGCAATGAGTAGCGAAAATGAGTTTAACTCTATGTCGGTGTCACGCTTAATGAACTACATGAAGCAGGATTTTGCACTCTGATAGGCCCGTGTCTGTTCCACAAATCTTGCACTTCAAATGAAGAGGTTCAGGACAAACGGTGGGAGAAGGTGTGACTCAAACAGATCGCGAGCCGTGAGAGCATCCGGGACTGCTGTAGACGCTTATATAGCGGCTGTTTCTTTTCGAGGATAGTCATCCTGCCTGTTAAGTGATCCTGAACAGCGTGCTCGTTTTCGCTTGCCAGTTTGTCTCCCGCTGCTGCCACCTAGCAAGCTGGGACTGGTTTCGGTGGCGGTGTTCACGCCTCCGTTGTAGTCGGGCACCTCTGACGATATTTTGTGATGAAAACAGTGCAGTAATATCACCAAAGGCTGGAAATTCATGACCGTGCTTGAAACACAGCTCTGACTGTTTGGTTTTTTCCGTGTTTTTAACAGTCTCCAAGAGACTTATGAAGCAAAGAGGAACGAATTCCTGGGCGAGCTCCAGAAGAAGGAGGATGAAATGAGGCAGATGTTCGTCATGCGAGTGAAGGAGAAGGAAGCAGAGTTGAAGGAAGCAGAGAAAGACGTGAGTATATTGTCACTCGGAGGACTGTGTGTGAGGATTTAGGCTGGGCCGTTTCCAAGAGAGCCCTGGGGAAGGTGAGCATCCAGATTCCAACATCAAGCCTGCAAAGGTGCTTGCTGTGCATAAAGAGCCTCAAGAAGCGGGTAAGAACTCAGTTCCCGGTCCTGCCGTGGACTTGTGGCGTGGCCCTATTAGACAAGTCCTCTGCCGTTCCTCTGTGCCTGTGAAATGGAGCAGGAGTATTCCCTGGTTTTGGGCAGCTGGAGGAGGATATATGTTGTGGAGCGAGTGGGAGGTGGTGCAGTGTGGCCGTAGCAGCGGCTGCGGCTACGTGCCCCACAAATGCCAGCCTTGCTGTGCCATGGGTGTCCTCTCTGCTTTCTCACTCAAAGGAGAGAATATGTTTGCTACTCCAAGTAATGTTCATTTGCAGTGTCTCTTCAGCTAAGGTAGAGCCGGTGCTGCCCTTTAGCAGTCACAGCTATCTGGAGACTTTCAGTAAGCAGATGAGGACTTACCAGAGGGCAGCGCGTCCCACTCGGAGGTACAGAGAAGAGCCCCAGAGAAGAATAATGCCCTGAATGGGTTTATCTTCTTGCTTTGCACGAGCATGAGAGAGAGTCCACTATGTACAAAGCAATGAGGGATGGAACCGTGAGGGTTTGGAAGTGTCTAGAGACCTGTCATTCCTACAGTGACTTAAGTTCCCGCTATCTGTGTGTGCAAGTGTGTGTTAATTGCAGGGCTTTTCTCACAAAGTCAGGCATGCTTGGGACAGGCCAGTGACTTTTTAGTAATGCATTGAGGCCTCGTGCCAGCGGAACCGCTTCGGGCATCATTACCAGTAAGTGGCATGAAACGTTCTTCTCTTCCTGTCCAATTCTCATTGTCTCTGTCCCGGCAGCTTCACGAAAAGTTTGACCATCTAAAGAGGACTCACCAAGAAGAGAAGAAAAAAGTGGAAGACAAAAAGAAGGAACTTGAGGAAGAGCTGAACAACTTTCAGAAAAAGAAGGCAGCAGCTCAGCTATTACAGTCACAGGCTCAGCAGGCAGGTTCTCAACAAACCAAGAAAGACAAGGACAAGAAAAAGTAAGCGGATGTCACCCACGTCCTTTGTAGGGATTATTCCAGTTTGGGAGGTTGTTTTTTCTTTCTTGATGCATGTCTGTATTTGCTTTTCCCCATTACCAGACTGGAAACCGGGCTTTTATCAGCCTAATCAAATAAAATATTTTTTTCTAAAGGGTGGGCCAGGGACATGATCTTAATTTTTCTCTAGAAGAGTACCTTCGAGTTTTATGTCGAAGTCTGACTGGTATGGGAGAGCAATCAGATGGTGGGGGTTTGACCTGTGATGTGTCCGTCACCTTCTGGAATAGCTCTGAGATGTTCTGGGCTCAGATTTATCTGCCCGAGCCAAAATCATTAAGGGGGTCTCTACCCGTCCTTTCTTTCACCCGAGAGTAGTCTCCAGTTCCCATTCCTTAAGGTTATAGTTGTAACTAGAAGTAAATTAGAAACCAAAACTACCATGTTATTTTTACGTGGGCCATGCTGGTGCCAAAAGTGAATACTTGGAAGCTTGCTTTAAAGACAAAAAGTTTGGGGTGTTTTTTTGTTTGTTTGGGGGTTTTTTTTGTTTTGTTTTTTTTTTTTTTTAAACCAAACTACTATGGTACCGTGATTGCAGGTAAATGGCATTTGTGGCTGTATGGAGTTGACATAATAAGCTAAGAAACCTGTACCTTTTAGTAAAGATGACGACACTGTTTTCTACTATTTTATATTCGTATGCTAGGAGTATAATCCTATACCCTCCAGTACTTGTAGTAGGCACCAAGTGTATTTGCAGACAGAGTCTGCCCCATCGTCAGTATTTGGAGGCGGGATTTTCAGATGTGCCCAGTTTGGACATAATTCTGCTTCCATTGAAACTGGAGGACCGTTGCTGTTGACTTGGGCTCAGAGTTAAGTTACTGCAGAGCTCTGCTGAAAACCTCGAGCTCTAGATTGATCTAAATTGATGTAACCTTCTTGCAGCCTGTACTTGGAGATGGCCACGTTTAGCTTGCTGTTAGTGCAAGAGACCCCTGTTTATTATATGATACCGGCTACTTCACTGTGCTTTAAAAACCAGAACGCGAGGTCCGCTTAACGCGATACGTACAGTGAAGCTGGACAGACCTTGCAGAGGTGAAGTAGACTGCGCGTGCCTTGTTTGTATAGCGCAGCAAGACAGGTTACTGGAACAGAGGCTGCTTAGAGGCCTCTTCTTGTAATCTCCATTCGCTTTTCCATATCCAGTATGGGAATACTCATGCAAGTCCTTTCTGGGTTATCTGTGATAACGGCGCTAGTGGGTAACTGCAATCAGGAAAGCTGTAAAGATGGCTATGCAGCAAATCTCACAGGAAAAGGCTTCTTTAACCCGCACACAAAAACGACAGTTCCACACTTCTTTTACTAGCTGATAGCGAAGGCGCGCGTTCCGTAGTAGACTCTGTCAGAGTCACTTACTCGATTGACGCTAAGCTGTCACTGTCAGAAGAACCAAAATGCTAGTAGGGATGTGGTATAGACACTTCTGTCTCCCTTACTAACCTGTGAACTTCACCCGGGTCCGAGCTGGCTTACGGCGTGAGCCTCTGAGGTTCTGTTGTATTGCATATATACTAGTATATTTTTATACTTTGGGAAGTTACGCTGCTGCTCACTGCATGTCCCCTCTGTCTGCTGCCGGTTTGGTACCGCTCACTTATTGCTTCTGCCCCTGGCTTCCCCCAGGAAGGTGGGGAGGGCCTAGGGCTAGTTCCTCAGCTGATGTACATCGATGTAGCTCCTATGGAGCCGTGCTGCTTGATGCTAACTGAGAACCTGTCCTTTGGCACCCGCTGAAATGCATAGAGTGCTTGTGTGCTGCATGCTCTGCTCGGGTAAAGAAATAGTTACAGACCCATCGGTGTCGTGCTGAAGTGTAGAAACAGTAAGCGTCGGCAGCTAGCGTACAAGCATGCTGGAATACCATCCCGCAACGATGCCTGTAAATAGGATAGACTGAAACACCGGTCTTCTCTCACGTGAGAATTCAGACATGGTGACCTGTTCCCTAAAAAGAATAGAAAATTTTCAAGACCCTTTTTCTTATCTCTTAAACAAAGTTGGTAGTTTAATATTTTTAAAAACTCTGCAGTCATTTTTTTCACCTCTTAGATACGAGACCAGTGCAGTCTGTAATGGTCTGGGGAGTTTCGTAACTTTTGGTAGTCAGTGTTAGCTACTATTCGCTTCTGTGAAGTTGGCTGGCACGTACATGGTGTTGTGGGTGTGTTATGTGGATGTTTCTAGCGACCGTGACAAACGCAGTTTTCGCTTTGCTGATGCATTCACAGAAATCCAGTCATGAGGAACGTGCACGTGTTTTAGTGTGTCCTTTCAGTATGGCTCCACACCAGGTGCTGTAACTGCTTCAATTGTTCTTTAGTGTCTGAAATACTAATGGAGGCTTTAAAGGGAAATGCTGATGCTTCTGCCTTGTAGCACACCTTGGTTTTTCTAAAGGCTTTAAGTTTCTCCTTGCACTCTGATGAAAAGCTGCAGTTTGTGTAGGTAAGGCTTTCACCCTTTCTCTGTGCTGACACGGACTGCGGTGGTTCTTGTGCGGTTGCCAGAGGAAATCCTTGCCATGCATGATCCTCGTAGCCTCCCCAGAAAGTAATTCGCGGGAATGCTTTTTTTTTCCCCCTCAAGGTGGGATCAGATTTCTCTAACTTGGGCAACAGGGACTTTCCGCTGGGCTGTGCGAGCCGGAGGGAAGGCTCGGGGTGAAATCTGCTGCTGGCCTAACTCCACGAGGGAGACCTTGGCCCTCTTGATTTCCAGACTATTTCCTGCAGGAACAACTTCTCTTTTCATACCTTTTTTTGTTTTTGTAATTTATTTCTCAGGTTCCTGTAGCTTATGCTTTTTTCATCTACAATGGTTGCATCTCTGGCCTGATGACAGAAGTTTGCTGTTTTCAGGACGGCCCATCGGTGTACCTCAGACGCTCGTGTGACTGTAGAATAGCCAAGTACTCAAGTAC
This sequence comes from Stercorarius parasiticus, assembly GCA_013396915.1. NCBI lineage: Eukaryota > Metazoa > Chordata > Aves > Charadriiformes > Stercorariidae > Stercorarius > Stercorarius parasiticus. Next base: position 338,880 of record VWZL01003012.1, on the reverse strand, counting down.
TTTGCTGAACGTGGGGCTGAGCATACGTATCAAGCCCTTGCCGTAATTTTGGGATGGGACTGTGTTTCAAACCCGAAAAATCTGGAGATGGTTCCTGGCAATGGACTTGGCAAAACCAAACGGGAGCAGTGAATAGCCCTCTGGTGCTTGCCTGTTGTTTGGTAGATGGCCCCATGCGTGCCTCGACACGTGCTGTTGTGTTACTCGCTCATCCTCAACCCCTCCAGGAGCGGGGACCATCTGTTTGGGCTCTGTTTCTGTTTATTCCAAGCTATTTCTGAAAACCACGCGGAAAACTTTTCTCCAGTTTCCTTTCTATATAATTGTTTCCAGTCCTATGTGACTGGTCTGGCCATCACGGGCCGTGCTTTAGTCCCAAAGCAATCCCTGAGCTGTAACGCACGTGTCAGGGCCTGGCCCAACACCCTCTAAAAAGAGGGGTTTGTTGATGCCTGAAGGATCCGACTCGGGTCCGAAAGCTGACGTGCCGAACTGCTGGGAGTCATTGTGGTGCCCAGGTCTGAGATGCTTGAGTTTGGGTAAAGGCTAAGCACGTGCCTGAACTGGATGCCTGCAACCATGCACGTTCTGGAGAAACAAAGCTTAAAGACACCAACCACGTACAGGTTGTAACCTGGACTAACTTACGTGCTTGGTTATTCAGTAGTTCTACCCCCTCAGTTTTTCTTTTTGCTTTTGCTTGTCGTAGGCTAGAGTACAGCCCAGCCTTGAGGTTTGATTTCTTTTTAATTGCGTAATCCATCTGCATGCATACCCACCAGAACGGGTTGCTGGTGTCGGCTCTCCCAGCTTTCTTCGATTTTGGTTTTTTGTTTTTGTTTTTTTCCATTTTGGGTTCTATTATTGCTAACGTCTTTTGTTTTTTGTTCTTTTTTTAACTTGCAGTGCAAGCTTCACATAAAGCCTGTCAAGCCAAGGATGTTCCTGCATTCACCTGCTTTTGCAGTAATGTGTCTCTGCCATCTGTTTTCTTTCTTTTTTTATTTTTTTTTTTATTTTTTAACATGAATAACTATTAACTCATCAATAACACAGTGGGAACAAGAAGGAAGAAGGATTGGGGACAGGACTGTATGCAACTGGAAGTTCAGGGGTGGGTGGAGGGGCAAGGTAACGATACCGTGCATTTTTTCTGGTCAAAACCAGCAGCAGTAAATTATTTTTGGCCTCAAGTTTGAGCTGAGAGTCAGGGCTGGATGTCAGCAGCTCGGGTGAGCGTCATTGAGTGGATCAGGTCCTCAGTGCTGCTAGCCTGCCTGGCTCTCGAAGGGCTGGCTGCGATAGCCCTCTGCTGAAGGGGGGGTTCCTGGGGCTGCAGAAACCAGCTGTACGAGGTCACAGCGCAGTCCCCGGTGTGGCTAAACCCTGGAGTTTAGTCCGACCCGTATTCCTTCAATAGCGAACGAGTTAGAGCAATATGAGTCCCGCTGCTGAGGGAGAGGGGGGTATGTGTGTGTAGATAACAAAAGTTTAACTGACCTTGCATGCTATTACGTTTGCATGATATTTTTTATTAGTTTGTGTTTTTGTTGTCTGACTTGATCGTACTAGTGGGCTCGGATTTATTGTCATGTGCTGGCGTATTTTTTACAGCCACCCTTCCGGTTCAGTGTAGTAGCTACCCGCTGAATGCTGCGGTGGGAACCCAGCGGCGCTGCGGGTGCCTGGGAGAAGGACGGTTTCTCATTATTGCTTCCCATGTGTTATTTGCCTGACCATAACCTTTGACACCTCACTTAAAATAGTACCTGGTTTCCCATGTGCATCGCCTTAGCAAGACTTAGTGGCCTTTAGGGAATCAACTGCCCAGGCAGGGGGGAGGACGTAGCCTTCAATGTCCTCTTAGAGCCTTCAGGAGGATTTCTGCACGCACTTAAACACTTGCAAAGCTGGGGGGATCCAGAATTTCATGTCAAGGGAGAGAGGGTGTCTGGACGTACGTTTTCCATGTTACCACCAGCACCCCTGCCCCAGGGACAGTGTCCCATTCGGATGTCCCTTGAAATCTAAGAAGATTTAGCATACGCCAGGCCTCACTCTGTGGCCGACACGGTGTGGAAGTTGGTCTGTTTAATGTGTATTTTCTATGCCATTGCTTTTCGGACAGAGTCTTTCCCTTCCTTCCCAAGAAGTGGCGAGCCATGCTTACCTTATGACTTCTGGATTTCTTTCTCTTCTGCTGATGTACAGCCAGCATTGCCACTGCTCCTAGCTAGGTAGTCTCCTCTTTCTTTCTTTAAAGCACTCTTAAAAATAACTTTCTCCACCTCTAAGTCTCACGCACTGCAGTTCTTTGCTTGTTTCTGGGATGGAATTTCTGGCCCTCTGGAGGAAAAAAAAAAAAAAAAGGCAGAATTATCACCATTTCTGAAGTGTTGGATTGAGAAATGTTTGGGGGTTAGCTTTTGGGCTGTCTTGCCTTTTAGCCCTCACTGCTTAAACATGGCTTTGGGAAGGGGAGATGTAACTGAGATGCCTTGGTCAGATAGCAAAAATGTATTGGAGATAAGCTGGAAATAAAATAGTTGAACATTTTCTCCTTTTTTTTTTTTGTTTGGGTTGGGCTTTGGCTTTTTTCCCTTTAAATCACATCTCCTGGTCTTCACAACCATGATGCACTTTTTGCCAGGTTAAGCGGGTTTGCTGGGGGGTTATTTGGAAAAATGAAAGTATGGTTCTTGTGGCTTCTGGCAAACCCAGCTTCAAAAGGTTATCGAGGAAGTAGGAGTTTGTGTTTTGGCATTTTCTTTTTTTACAGTCACATCATCTGCACATCACTGAACGGTTGTGGCAGTATGCTTTGCTTCAGCTATCTCTGTGCTTGTCCTCTTTTTATTAACCAGCATTTTGTGCCAAGTAGAAGATGTAATTTTAGCATTTATTTGTCCTGCTTCCTTTAACAGCCCTTCAAGGGACGGTTGGCAGGGGAAATCAGCTGAGTCTAGCTATAATTTTTTTTTTTTTTGGACAGAAAGCTGTGGCCAAGTGCACTAATGTATTTTTGGTTGGGTTTCTTTCTCCAGCAAAAAGCAAGCTGTTTTGGAGAAACTGGGAATAAACTGTAAACTTTAAAAAGTTAAAGGTACTGTTTTGGTTTTTTGCCAGAGGAGATGTCAATGACCTTTTTTTTTCCTCCTTAAACCCGGGCCATGTTTAGCTTGTTACTGCTGCACTTCTTTCTTGTCTTCACTTATGCCTTTTTCCGCAGTAGCCCCTGATTCTGCATGGAGTAAATGATACACTCAAATCTAGTTGGATGTGCTTTCACCTTTGCATGTAAGTACAGTAGCAAGAGACTCCCCCGTCCTGCCTCACTGCTGCTATGAAACCGGTTGTGGTTTTTCTGGGGGGATTCTTTTTAAGTCCGCTTACTTGCAAGTGGCATTGTTAAAACTGCTTGAAAACTTCCTGCAATAATCTGCTTTGGCTGAGATTTTGGAAAGAAGCCGTAGGGAACACGACATCCAGCTCCTGTCGAATGCCTAAAGCAACCCTGCACAGCTGCTCTGCATGCTGGAAGCTAGCAAGGCAACTGGTGAAACTGGACAGGCGGTTGCATGGGCAAAAGCCTTGCTTGAGAGACACTGCAGCCTTTCCTGTGCTTTACACAGCAACGGTAACTAGCTGACAATGCTGCATGTTCCTGACAAGGCGGATTTCAAACCTTAGAACAATATACAGGAGCAAGAAAGCACGCTGAAACGTGTGTTTCTGGGATGACGGTGTTCCCAGGGCATGGAACGAACCCCCAGAATGGGAAAACAAACAAAAAAAAATCCAGGTGGCTGAGAGGGGCCGTTGATTGCTCTGTGGGGTGGGCACACGCATGTCCGGCAGGCAGCTGAAAAGGCGGAGATGAGGAAGGATTTGCTCCCCTGAAATGTCACTGGGGTTGCGGAGTTACTTACCAGGAGGGCAGGGAGTAGGCAGGCGCCCTTTGAGCTCACTGTCACTGAATGCATCACCTTGTATCTTCTGTGGGGTGTGGTGCTGCTGGGAAGGGGGGAAAGCAGCGACTGGCGCCCGCCCCGGGCTCCTCTGCAGCCTGAAAACTGCAACTCATGTCACCCCTCCGTGCGCTTTTGACGGCTTGAAATCCCGTCAAGGAGATTTGTACCTTTGTGTCACTCTTTAAGCATGTGTTTATTTAATATGAGCAGTGTTTCTCCAGGTAGCTCTTATCCTGCTTCTCTTAAAATATCCCAGTAAGAATGGAAATGTCTTTTTGTGTGTGATCATATTGGCTATGTCCATTTGAATCCAGTTACCATTTGCCCTTCTAAGATGTTAGAAGACTGTGTCTCTCTCTTCTCCGAGGACCGTGGTCGCATTTGCCGTATGCGATACCCATGACGCTCTCATCAGCGTGTGTCAGCATGGAACTGTCCACATATGAAGGGTTTTTTTAATTAATGGAAAATAAAGCTGTGAACAGCAGTAGAAATATTGTATTTGTATACATTTTTAATATCCTGATTGCCTTAAACTATAGATGTAGAACTTTATTACCTTGCTATTTGAAAATAACCCATGTTTGTAACTAAATAGTTGTGTAACCTACATACAGTGTTAATGCAAATTATATGTATGCATCTGATAGATATTGTCACTTCATTTGATGTTAAAGTATTTCCATTTTTGAATTACAAATTGATAAATAACCTCACAGCATAAGCTCAGTTATTTCTTGTATATGCTTTAGGTGACATACTCGAATAGTGCCGACACAAAGTGGGGAGAGGAAATACATTTTTACCCAAACGCTTTCGTCTTCGCGTGGCCTTTGTGACTTTGTTTTGCCGTTGCCGTTTGTAACGGTGTGAGAAGAGGGGCTGAGGAAATGCTAAGTTTCCCCACAGGTTGTTTTGTGCCTTTGAGATGCCTCTGTAGGTTTGTGCTGGCGTCTGTCAGTCGCTTTTTGTGGCGGTTGTGAGCTCGTTTTCCAAATCAACCGGTGTCTTGAAGAGGTCCAGGCCTCTGGTGTAGTTGGTTCATACGACACCTCCCCAGTGCATTCTTCCATTCATGGCTTGCTTTCTTTAAAATGTTGTTCCTCCTTTTTTTTTTTCCCCTCTCACTTTTTAATTTCAATTCTGAACCTCTGTTTCTTTTCTTTTCTGTTTTTCTCTTTTTCTGTAGCTTCTTCTTTATGTAACCGTCATCTTGCCAAAGCCCCCACGCCCTCTCTCCCAGTGGACAGTAGGGCACTGGAAGAGCCTGCGGCCACGGGCACCCCTGCCAGGAGAAGAGCCATCTCATTCTTCCATCACGTCCGCCCTTCTCTCCTTCCCTTTTTGTTTTTCACCTGTGCGTCTGAGGGTGCGCTGTGCTGTGTGTCTCTGTGCGGGATCTGCCCGCTCCCGGTGCGTCTCCGACAGAATCGAGGCTACCAAAAATGACAGAGGTAATGGCTGGAGGAGAGAGCTTGGCCATAATGTGAGATACCGTACTGGGTTTTGGGGTTTTCTCCCTCATTTTCTTTCCTTTTACCATAATACGCACGTGTTGCTGATGACAAATAGAATGACAGACTGTGGATGAAGATGAGTGTGGATGGCTGGGAGACTTCATTTCTGCCTCTAAAGATCAAATCTGGCTGCTTTGGACACCACAACTTCATCACAAGTACGTCCTGTGCTCTTCTGACACGTCCTGAAAATAACTCCTTAGACCTAGGTGACTTCTCGTTTTCAGTATGCCGTTGCGTGAAGCAGAGATGGCTGATGTTGCCTTGATGGAGCCTGTTCTGGATGGTCAAGGCCTTACTGTTTTCCGGATGATTTGTCTCTGAATGAGCAAAGTAGGTATTTCTTGCCGTACAATTGAGCTGCACCGACTTGTACTGAGATTGAAGGCTTCCTTTTATTTTCATGAAGCTTAATTGCTGATTATTTTTTTTAACAATCTTGAATGTGGGGTAGTCGTCAGACTTTCTAACTTGTTTACTTTGGAAGTTAATTCAGTCAAAAAGCTTGAAAAGTGCCAAAGTATTGTTGGAAGGTAAAACCAAAGCTTGGAAACGTGGTGTGCGGTGACCTCTAGCTGGTTTGGGATGGATGGAAGGAGACGGCCTGATCGCTTTGGATGTTTTTCACGTTGGGGTAATGCACTTTTTTTTTTTGCCTAACCGAATACTAGTGATTTATTCCGCTCATATCCAAACCTTAATCGAGGAATTCACCTCCTTGAACCTGCTGTGGAAATGGTTATACGAAATCGTCTAGATTTTGCCTTTTCCAATCTGTGTGTGAAGCGCAAACTGCCCCAGGGTCTCCGCTGAAACCTGCTGGGTTTCTTCAGAAGCACAATATTTTTCAACGCTTTGGTGACAGGGTTAGATCCCTAGAACCTCCCTCCAGCCAGGTGGCTATTTTTGTAAAGCGGCAGAAAAAGTGTTTATCCTGGAAACATTTGCAACCGACTAAGTGACTTTATCGAGACAAGCGGAAAGACTATGAAATATTTGTGTGTATGCTGAAATGATTTACCCGGTATGTAAATGGAGTTGCTGACCGTTGCCCGAACTGAAGGGATATAAGTATTTGCACAAATGTAGCTTAGGACAGAATTTGCATTAATACCAAAAACGGCGCCTGCTCTCAAGGCTCCAGGGGGCTCAGGTGATAGCTGCTGAGGGTCTGCTCTCTGGCCACCAGCGCTTACCGCGAGAGAGCCAGATCTAGAAAATGTTTCACATTTAGCTTTCTGAGGACAAAACAGAGTGGCTTAATGCCTCGTGGGTTGAGGCCTCGGGGGTACTGCTGGATTAAGCCTTGCCTGTGTTAATTCTTCACTTGTTCTGCGAAACTCTGTGGATGCTTTGCTAACTGGGCAGAGGTTGCACCGCTTGCAGGAGGGAATCCTTCTGGTAGGGCTTAGGCAACAGTGCTCCACGTGCACCGGGCCACCCATACCTAGCAAAAGCGATGGGTTGAGCCATACGTTTTCTGAAAATGGTCATCAACTTTGCAGCCAAGGGTCGCTGCAGGAGTGGGGCACGTGGGTCCTTGAGCCACACCTGTGCCTCGTGCAGGGCAAGTGTCATCTCCGGCCTGGGGTTCTCGGCGCATGAAGGCGATCGCTGTTTACTGAGAAAATGTCTTGCCCATTAAAACGCCCAGTTTACGAGTGCTGTGTCTCTTTTTTCAGTGTTGGTGCCTAGACCAGTCTGCAACATCAGGGACCACTGCCTCGGGCCCGGGGTTGTTGCCGTGGCTCATCTGTGCAACCCCCTGCACGGTAGCCTCCAACTTCCCGAAATGCCCTACTGGTGATTCCCCTGGAGGCCAGCCCACCCGCCGGATGGCTCCCGCAGCATCCTGCGTGGTGAGGCCCTCCCCAGTGCCCCTGTTTCGGGGAGAGAATCCTCTCCTTAAGTTTCTCTTATTCCCTACGCTTTTTTTTCTCTACTTAAAAATTATAGCCTGGGTTTATCTGGTGGTAGCAGGAGTCTGGCCTGTAAAATCCCATCACCGTGCTGTAGCCACTCTCTTGAAATAGTCTGTCACTTACTATTTACTTCACTATCACGTATGGGCACAGAGCTGTTCTGCTGGTCTCTGCGTCGTGTCAGGTCACCCGTGTTTTGCTGGTGACATTGGTTTGGGACCCAGGCGCTCAGTCATGGGTGGCTGGGTGTCATTTACTGCAAGTAAGAAGGGAAAAAGCCTAGGTGGTGGGGTGGTTTTTTAATCCTGTACCTAAAGAGAGGCTATCAGGTGCTACTAACCCTGTCGCCTTACCCATGTAACTGTGCCCTGTGACTCTGAAATCTTGTGCGTGACAGTAGGAAGTCACGACCAAAAGTGCAGGTTGGCAACACTGAAGAAGTATCCTGATGGACTCCTGTCTGCTGGGTCAGCCCTGGGCTTTTCGAGGAGCTCTGGAGACCTCTGCTTTTAGGGCATTTCTCCTGCCCTTTGCAAGTGCTGGGCTGTATTGGAGGAGATTGCTCTTCATCAGCTGGAGAGGCTCAGGGCGAGGTGACCCACCAGTAGCGCTGCTGTGTCAAGAAGGTTTGAAGAGGCAAAATTGAAAGGCAAAACCTTTCTTTGTTTGACTTGTAAGCTACAAATAGAAATTATTTTTTTAAAAGCTTTATATAAAGAGAAGCAGATAGCCACAAACCAAACGCCGACACGTAAACGCATTGCCTTTATTTTGCAGCTCTAAAGTTTTGCTGTGCTGGCTCCGTGCAGCTCTGGACTTTGTGTCTCCAGAAGGACGTAGTGGTTAGAGAAGGGCACTAATGATAAAAAGGGATGGAGCAGCAGCCTGCCAGGTGAGACCGCAAAAGCTCGGAGGCCTCAGTATGGAGAGGGAAAGGCTGAGATGAGAGGGAGGATCAGCCCCGCTGTGAGCTGGAGGTTGCAGCGGATGTCCTCTAGAGGTCCCTTCCAGCCTAAATTTATTTGTGTTTCTGTGTGACAAAATCGGCTGAATTGCGATGGCAGCGGATGCCGACCTGATGGTTACCTAATCAGCGTGACTAGAACCAGAGGGGCGCTTAGCTAGAGGGAAACGGGCTCAAAATGTCCAGTAACTTTTACAGAGCAGGGAGTAAACGTCTGGGATTCGTAGCCCTGGGTTGTTGAGGCAGATGGTATCAGCAGAAGGTTTTGGGTTTTGAGCGTTTTTGTTGCCTTCTTAAAAAAAAAAAAAAGGTAAATTGATGGGTAACAGACCTGTAAGGAATGTTAAGGGGGTGGGGGCGGGACATGACAGAATGAAATGTCTTTGACATGCATAATTTGGTGGTGGTGGATACTGGGGCAGAGGGAGGAAAACAGAGCAGAAGAAAGCACGTACGGGCACTGCGAGTGGCGTCTGTATGAGACAGGCGTGTTGGAGACGGGGACGGGCGCTGAGCTGAGTGTCGCTGAGGCTTTCCCACACCTCGGTGCCAGGGGGAGGGGATGGCGACGTGCCCTTTGGCTCGCTTCCTCTGTGGCGTGCAGCTGTTGGAGGAAGAGGTGTCAGCATGGGGAGGAGACAGCGGTGTGAGACCTGTTGTTGGGCAGCACAGAGGGGTTGTTTGTCACTTGATGTCACCAAGTGTCTCCAGCGGAGCTGGGAAAGCTGCTTCATCCACAAGATAGAGGGGGGGGCCCAAGTTAAAAATCGTGCTTGTGGGCTTAACCCTCCTGTCACTGCCGGCGAGTAAAAATGAATTAAAAAAAACTCCTAAAGCCCAGAGGTAGGAACCGTTTCCAGGTTGGAGGTGCCCCATGGCACAAGCTGGGGCGTGGGAGGTGCAGTGCCGTGGTGCTGTTGGCCACTGTGGGCTGGGATGCAGCAGGCCGGCCAGAGGGGACTCAGGTATCGCCCTACCGGCTATTTGGGGAATGAACATCTCCCCCACGTTCAGTAGCTGCAGGTCTTGTGTAAGAGAGAGATACTCCATGAGTGGTTCCCCCAGGCGAAGTGGGGTGAGGGAGGTGTATCAGAATCTCTCTGAGGCAGCGTCGCGCAGAAAATTGCCTAGAGGTTACTGCTATCACGTCTGCGAAGCAAACCCTTCTGGGGCATTAAGGGAAGATGGGGTGTTGCAGAGAGTGACGGCTGCGCAGCGTGTAAGGTGAGCTGGGATGGTTGCTAGAAGGCATTTGAAACAAGTAGCAGCGCTCTGCTAGAACTTGGGTGCTCCCGGGGTTTCGGGGGGACTCTGCTGAGTAAGAACGCGCATCATTTGATGGATAGAATGGTTTTATCTCTGTGCTCACGAGGGAGTGAGGCGGCAGGGAACTGAGCCTGCACTTTGAAACTGGTTTCCTTTCCCAGCCAGCATCTTTGGCAGGTCCGTGGCAGGAAGCGCTGGGGTGCTGTGAAGCGTGTGGGGAAGCCCTCGTGGGTACGAGGAGCCACGGGCATCAGGGGATGTTCTGCTGTGGGTGACGGGGAGCCCTGGCAACGCTCCAGGACAGTCCCGTGTTGTGACAGCGGGAGCAGCGTACGAGTCAGCTGCTACCGTGGTAGTGAGGCAACGGTCTGGGTAGGGGCTGTCTTGGACTACGTCATTGCCTGGGGTTTTTTGTGGGGAGGAAATGTGGGAAGTGGGAAATGGTTGGTTGTGTTTTTTTTTTCTCTGGCAATGCAGGTTATTTCCAAACCAGCTGGACCTTGCTATGGGGGGAAGCTGATCTGGCTGGGACGTGCCTCATTTTCAAAGGCAAGTCTTTGTGCATCACCTTTTAAGCTGTGGAACGCCATAAATCTGTACGTCAGCACAGCCAGCAATGCAGACCTGTGTTCCCTGGGCTCCTTGCTGGCCTGGGACACGGGTGGCCGCAGCGCCAGCAGCAGGAAGAAAGCTGCAAACCTGAAGACCGCCGCATGATGTTGCTGGGGTCCCCTGCGGAGGCTTGTGTGCCTCAGAGACCCAGTTCGGCCAGTCCCCAAAGCACAACTCTCCCATGGCCAAGTCAATGCCAGGCGGGAGGGGGAAGCTGGTGCGCTAAGTCTGGTTACCTTGCCTGTGGCTCACAGCAGAGCTGGGCACCTGCACTTGGGGCGTGGGTGGCTTTAAAAGTTTAAAAAAAAAAGTTAACCCCTTGATGGTGCAGCCAGGCTCTTGGGTGTATGGAGGTACCGCAGGCACAACTCGGCGTTCCCGCAGTGCATGCCTTCGGTACGTGGTGGTGGGTTGAAAGGGTGCGTTGCAAACACAGCAGAGGTAGAGAGGAAGAAAAGAGACAAGTTGAAGAGAGGCATCTGTAGTTGCAGAGACGGGTTCTGCCTTTTGCGTCCGGAAGAGCCAAAGGCAACAGGATGCTGCTGGGCAACCCAGCCGGAGAGGTGGCCCACAAGTGTCCTAGGGCCTATGCTGGGACAGCAGCCTGCCAGCAGGACCCTGCAGAGGTACGTGTACCAAATGGGGGCCAGGTTTTGTCTGTCTGAACCTTGGGTTTTGTTGGTGGAGCTGCCTGTATCCAGGCAAAAGATAATCAATGTGGGTTTGCGCACGGTGGCAATAAAATAAAAAGGCAATCTGCTCAAACGGGGGCTGGGGGAGTGCCTCTTTTTTTGGGACTCGGGAGCAGGAAAGCTCCCTTGGCAGCTGGGGAGGTTTTGAGTCCTGTCTCTCTGGGTCTTGCCTCGCAGGTGCGCGCTGGGCTGGGGCTGGGGCTTGGCCAGCGTCGTGCAGCGCAGTGAGCCTGGGAAGGTTTCTGGGCAGTGACCCTTCCCCGCGCTGCACTTAATACGGGGAGAGCCAGAGGTAACGCTGTGTTTTTTGAGCACGGGTCTAAAAGCAGTTCATAATACTGTAAAATTAACTTAGTGACTGTAACAAGTTGATTCTCACTGGAGAGCTATCCCCTTACTCGCGACGAACAAGGTTGTTGCTTTTCCCCAAAGCAACAAAGAGGCTCTTCCCTGGTGCGGCTGGGGCTGACAGTACAAGCTCAGCAGCTAGCTCAGTCACCGCAGGGCTGGCACGAGCTGGGGACGTGCCCGGTGTGGGGACAGCGCGGGACCTGCTCTTGTCGTGCCGCTTTTGGGGAGGAGAAAACGGCGAGAAGGAAAACTCCTGCCTACTCACAACCATGGCTGCAGCACAGCTGTTAGAGAACTGCTCCAGCAGCACGGCAATCTCCCTCCTTGTGCCCAGCGTCCCTCCTGTCCCAGCCAGGCCCCTGCCAGCTGGCACAAGCAAATACCTTCCTTTTCCCAGCCCCGTGCCAGCTCCTCTCCCTGTGCGCCTCTGCAAATGGGTTTGGGCCGTAATCCTCGGGAGGGCCCGTGAGCTGATGCTGCCCCACGGGATAAGCGGGAATACGTCCTTTAAAGCGGGAGAGGAGGAGTGTGTGGAGGCGGAGAAGCCAGCGGAAGGTAAGGCTTAGATTTATTGCTGTGGGATGACAGTGCCACGGCACTTTGGTGCCCATCTTGTTCCCCCCAATGCGTCTCGCTCCGTTGCAAGCCAACTGAAATAAGCTGCAGGCCCACAAAACACTCTCCACGGTTTTGTACCGTGTAGGCCAATATTGTCGGAATTACGAGAGCCCTGGCTCACCTCGCTGACTGCATACACAGCCGGAGCTCTTAGCAGCGGCTCCCTTGGGGATAAGCTGGATCACTTGAACTGCTGCTCACACGCAGCGAGCACAAGCGCACACAAAGACTCCCTTCTGTGCGGAAACCACGGGTGCCTGGTTTGGCTGTCAAGAGGTGTGAAAATTACCTGGCTCTAATCTTTCCCGTGCTGGTGTTGTTCTAGCTAGCGTTGGAAATCGGGGCGCTTAGTTTTATTTAGAGCCGTTACGCTGTGTAATTGAAGCTGAAAAGATGTGTGCCTTGCAGTGGGTTTGGAATAGTGAGCGCCAGGATCACGCTGGAGGGACGGGGCACTTTGCTCGGAGTGTGCTGGGTGACGCCCCGAGACGGCGCAGCAGCCTGGCTGCAGGAAACGAAGAGAGGGAAGAGAGAAAAGGCCAGGGACTGGTGTTTCCGTAAGGATGACAGGAAGGGAAGGAAGATGCACGCCCCTCTGAGAAATGCGGCCTCGGGAGGAGGTTTCCAGGATGTGGGCAGGAGGAGAGCTGAAACCCAAGGCAAGTTTGTCACAGTGGGGTGTGCACAGCAAGCCAGGCAGACGTGAGGCAGGGGGGGCTGGGGCTTCAGGAAGCGCACGAAATCGAGGGTGGCGAGATTACAGAACAGAATCTATTCTGTAATCTATGAGTTTGCAGAAGTGAAGTCTGTGCTAACCTTTTCGTTATCAAAGACTATTTTCAGTGGACGGGATATCAAGCAAGCAGGAACCTGCAGCCAGCCTGGGTATGGGGAACCCCTCTCTTCAGTAGGGTCTTCAGAGCATCACAAGGGAGATGGTTATGAGACAGGTGAGACGAAGCGCTGTCCCAGCCATGCACCGAGTGGCCTGTACTCAGCCTGGAAGGGGAACAGGTTGGGGATTGAGGAGCACCAGGGCTGGGGCTAAAGCTGGAGTCGCTGCAGAGACGATGAGTTTCTGCTGCACGACACGCCTGGCACCCCGGCTGACAGGAACCCCCAGAGCCGCTTTCTCGCAGCTCTGGCACGCGGCGGCTTCCTTACAGCCTCCAGGGAAAACTGAGCCTGGACGCAGGTGAAAAGCACGAAACCAGACTCGGAATCCAGGACAACGTTCTTTATTGCTACCAGAAGGCTTTCATCAGTACAATGGCTCCAAATACGATACCTTCTTCAGGGCTGTGGAGAGAGCTTACAATTGGGAGAGGTCATTCCGAGAAACAGAGGCGTAACATTGAAGAGACAAGTTTTTAAAGGTTTTACTCTTGGTTAGGAGTGACGTGAACGCAAAACTTGAGGGTTAGGGTCTTTTTGTTTTGGTTTTGTGGCGGTTAATTCCACACCTTTCAAAGCTCAGGCGTATGTCGCTGCCCCAGCACCTCACGGAGCAGTGCTGGTCGCGTGTTAAGCTCATAAACGTATGGGGAGAGAAGGAGACTCTGCAGGATTTAAAGTTTACACTTGACGCAGAGAGCCAAGCGTTGGTGAAAATCCCCACCGAGTGCAACGTTTCTTGGTGCAAACAAGAAAAAAAAAAAAATACCGTTTTTGCTCACGTGATACAAAATCCATTAACTACTTACTGTGTTTGAAAACGCGAACTGTTTTAAGTCTCTGTGTAAGGCCGCGAGCACGGTGGCCGGCTGCCCTAGTGTTCTTCTAGAGCACCTTCACACTCCTGTGGGTATTACCTAAGTGTGGAGCAGCTTGCAAGCATTGGTTTTGGTTGGTTGTTTTTTTTTTCTGACTAACCTTTTATTTAAATCGAGTTTTTAAATATTATCACATTTAAACACCAAAGTGCTAACAAAACAAAAAAGGTCTTTTTTTTTTTTCTTTTTTAAAGAAAGGAAAAAGAAAGCTGTTGTGAAGGTCAGGTAGTACAGAACGTCATGCACAAGACTTGCTGAGAATTAAGAAAGGAGCAAGCAGAAAGAGAGCGAGGAGCAGATGGGAATCGGATGGGAGAGGTGTTAGTTGGCTGGGAAACCTGGAACAACTCTGCACGACTGATGTGAGCTCTTGGACATGGAGAATGGGTTACAATACACAGGAGCAGAAAAACAGTGGAACTGACAACACTAGAAAGAAACAATATTTTGCTACTTTTTTTGTTTGGTTTTTGGGTCTTTTTTTAGATTTTTATGCTTTTTTGTTGTTTTTAAGTGCTTAAATAGTGGAACTATAATTAGCCGCACAAGAAAAAAAAATTCAAAAGAGGGTCGGGATTTTTTTTTTTTCTGTTTTTTGGCTCCCTTCAGTTCAGCCTGACAAGGTATGGCCCCTTCTCCCCCCACCGAGAACGCGGGGTGCCAGGTTCTGCGTGGTTTCTAGAGTAGCTGTGGCGGAGCAGGTGGTGTGGCACCCCCAGCTACATGACAGACACTGGCTGCAGAGGTGGACAAGGGGAAACGTTGCCCTCCTGCCTCGAGACATCAACGCCACAGACAGAGGCCATGTTTTCAAGAGCCACTACCTCTGGAGCAATGTCTTCGTTGTAGAGACGCTTGATGCCATCGTAGAAGTCGTCCACTTCCATCTCTTCCACTTTACGCTTGGCAGAGGCTTGCTTGCAACCGCTGGGAGCTGGCAGACGCTGGTAGAGCGCGGCTGTACCTGTGACTGGCACTTCTGGCCTGCCGTTGTCCTTGGAGAAACCCGGCCCTGGGACAGAGGAGGGCTGGCATTTGAACGCTCCTCTGTTACAGGTCACCAGGGTATGCTGGAGGGGACTGTAGACATATACAGAATTGGGCAGCAGAGAAGACTGCAGGGTGGAAAGGTGATGTGCCACAAGCTCCCGGCAGTGGATCAGCTGCGAGCTATCCATCTGGAGTGGGAAGACAAGCAAAGATACCGGTGTTGCGGGATCACTGCCACGCGGAGGAGAGGCTGTCAGCCAGGGCAGGGCTGGGGCTCTGAACACACCGGCCACCCGTGCACCGAACTTCTCAATGATGAGGAGGAAGTAAGTAATAAAGGACCCAAAAAACCCCAACATGATGATTTCAGAAGATACGGACCCCTGCTCCTTCTTACGCCTCGTGGGAATACTGGGTAGAAAAAACGTTTCAGATATTAAAACGTTTCGCTGCGTATTTTTAGCAGCTTGAGTGTTTGTCTTTCCAGTGCTCGTCAGACCATCCAGGGTGCTCAGAATGAATGGCTGAGCAGCTAACCAGGATTTTCTCCCCAGGGTGTTATTTTTTCCCTGAGAGCCCCTATACATCAGGGCACAAGGCTCCGCCTTTTGTCACCTACTGGATACTGTCAAGATCAAGCCTTTGCAGAACTGTCCCAACAAATTGTCCCTTCAGGCTGAAGCACAACCATCCTCGCAGAAGCGTAACTGCAGGCAGAGATCAGCAGGTAGGGATCTGAAAGCCCCGGCTGGCTTGGATCACCCGAGTACTGCGCAAGACGCAGCCTTCTGCGGCCCCCGGCCCCTCCCCGCCACAACGTGCGGTGCCAGCACCCCCTCACCTGTGCCTTCTGGAGCAGCTCGATGATGAGAGCCAGCCAGTCGGGGAGCAGCTTCTCCAGCTCCAGGCTGACGATGGCCAGCGCCAGCATGGAGCCCTTGAACTGCAGCAGCTGGTAACAGGCCATGCAGTGCAGCAGCTGCCTGGTGAGCGCTGCCACGTGCTGAGAGGGGCTCAGCTTGGGCAGGTTGGTCAGTAGCTGAGGCCTGTTGGACACGGCAACTGCGTGGAACTGGGGGGGGAAACAAGCACATGAGGGAGCTGGAGTCACAGACGGGCACCCCGCAGGCAAAGCCGTGTCAGACCTCAAGAACTGCATGCGGCATCTTCGATGCACAAGGATCCTCCAGCTTTACTTTAACCTTCAAGGCAATTTCCACGCCACAGAAAAAGCCCTATGCATCGAACCCACCAACAGCAGCCTTTCTGGCAGGACCTGCCATCGTACACGTCATCTGCCAGGGGACCAGGCTTCTCAGGGCTCTGCAAAAGGCTGTCCCCTTCCGCCCTGTCTCTCAACACCGCAGCTTTGGCAGTTCGGGTGTCTTAAACAAAAACTCCTTGAGCAAACAGAGCCAATGAAATTCAACAGAGAACCTCAGGGCACTTTCCTTCGATTTGTCGTACCTCATCAGTGAATCTGGGTCTCTGGATGTGCCTTTCTGTAGCAAGTGCCTTCTTAATGTTTTCGTGCTGCCTGGCACTTAGCTTTGAGCAGAACCACTAGCATTTAAGGTTTAGGGGTGAGGTTTTCAGGAGCTGTGAGTGTTAAGCGTGTGGCTTAATATGCCTCACGACAGGCTAGATGGTCAGATGCCAGGCTCGCATTTTGGAAATTGTGCCCAGAGAGTCGCAAGTCTCCTCTGACACTCTCTGGCAAGGCTTTTTCTTTCAGAAACTACTTGTACGGAGGAATTACAAACTCATCCTGAGCTCTTTGCTCCCCTACCAGGTGGAGTCTTTGTCTAGGTGCCTCTCGATACGTTGTTTTTCTCTTTTGCTTTTACATTGGTGGACACCAGAAAGACTACACATAGCCCCTTACTTACAATATGAAGGAAATCCAGTGGCGTTGCCATGTGAAGATCCCAGTTCAGTTTATCCAGGATAATCTTCTCCATTCTGCGAATTTCAGCTGGAGAACAACCGCAAAAGCTATCCCGAGCCAACACCTTCAGTACCGGAATCCTCTGCAAAAGACAACACAAAAAAGAAACAAGAGAAGCAATCATTATAGGAATCATGCAGAATCCTTCTTTCCTGTCCTGGCAAGCGTCAGCACCATGTGCAAGCAAAGGCAGGACTGGAAGAGTGTATATTCAGACAATGCTAAGGTAATAAGAACAAAAAAAATTACCTCATCTTCCTCAATTGTCTTTGCAGCGAGGAAGAAGCAGCTGATTGCAATACAGTTCAGGTACTTCGGACGGGCCTGACATACAGAAGGGCAGAGAAATCTGTGTCAATGTGATGCAGAAATTGTGCATAATCCTTCCCGGTCGGGCATCCTGAGCCCCAGGGTCTCGGCTGCCCATGAAACGCATTCTGGATCAGCAGCCTGACCTCCGACTGTGCCAGTGGCGACCCATGCCAAGCAAAAATCCATATTCTGTGACGTCAGGCAGAAGAGCAATCTGCCAGCCCCGTGATGGCTGCTGGCACCCACTGATGTGCTGCGCTGGAGTGGAAAGAGCTCATTTCTAGGCAGCGCAGTAGAAAGAGGAAGGAGAAAACCAAAAGGGCCAGATTGTCATCTGGCAAAAAAAAACCATTGCCACTCTACCAGCTGCAGCAGAGCGCTGCTGTTAGTGCTGCTGGGGGTCGGGCGCAGAATAGGAAGGAAAAGAAGAGAATTAAAAAACACCATGCTTGCCTGGGGAAGTACAAAACGCACATAAAAATCACCACTAATGTAATTTCGTACTGCAGTTCTCAAAACTGTGGCCAAGGGATTATTGAGGTGAGCTGGTCCCTTCTACAGTGAGTTGTTTTAGGCAAGGTAAGTAAAATTTGGAGGGAAAGGGTGATTTTTTTTTCATGTGCATCAAAACCTCCTTTTATGGGCCTTGGGGGTGAGGGGAGAAGCAGCGTGCAGGGGCGGTGAGCGTTCAGATAGTCCCGGCGGACCAGACTGAGCCCATGCATCTGCTGGAGTTTTTGCTTAGCAGCGATGTTGGCAATTGATCTGTCCGACAAAGGACTTAACTTCCAACATCAGTGTAAAATCCACAGGATGTGTCCCCCTGCTCCTTTAATGGTGGGGGACCAGGGAATGCAACCCTGTCGCAGCCCAGCGGGGGAACAGCTGCAGATGTGCCCCCACCTCCAGTAGCCTACTTGGCAAGCGCTCCTCTTCTGTCCCCACTGGGAGATGCTGAAAGCAAAGGTAAGTGAAAATCCTGCACTGAATCTGAAAATCTACCTAGAACCTGAACTGCTTTGGTGATTTATTCTTGCTGGGTAAATTCTAGCAGATGCAACACAGCTATGGGCTGGCTGAGGGGTGAGATGCTGCACGTTGAAATCGTGCAATGAGCTGTCAAGAAAGCCAGAACGCTGTTTCCAGAAAGCAATGAGAGAAGAACACGGGTTCCTGTCCAAACTGAAGATCTTTACCCACATTCAACCTCAGTTACCTGAAAAGGACCGTGCTATGCCTACAGCTTTGGCTTTCTAGCGCCCTTGAAACTTCAACTTGGCTATGTGTAGAGAATCCACGCTTGGCAGCAGGGATGTGCATGCACGCATCTGCTCCTGCTTTCAGGTGTCACCGAAAGCAAAGAGAATAAATTGGCCGAGGGCAAGACTGGAATTTGTTCTTGACCACACAGGCAGGTTCAAAGAAAACTGTCAAGTTAGCACAACACGCTGTACAGCAGAGGTCACCTTCTGTGTTGTATTCGGGGAAAAGCAGGTGTCTAGAGCAGGTTCCTACCATCAGGGAAGCTTATTCTCCCCTATGGTCTCCCCATTATTTTTAACAACAATTTTGTCTCCGCTCTTTCCCAAGTGCCTCCCCTTTAGAGGCTGGCTGGGAAGGAACGACCGTGTCTTTTGCTAAAGCTTGTTAAAATCCAGTCACCCATCCTGGTGTCCTAGAGGAGCTGCTTTTCCAGCTCCTCGCACACTGCTGCCGAGACGGACTGTCCCATGGCTCCTGGTGAGGGTTAACGAGGGCTGCGCGGTGAGTTACACCAAACGAAGCACGACTGGGGAACAGCCTTAGGGGCAGCCAGTCCCAGCAATTTCACAGTGTTCACGGTGAAGAGAAAGGACTACTTCTCTTAGTAATAAAATCTCACACCGTAGCGCCTGGTAAAAAAACCCGGGAGTTAAGCTTTATGGGAGAGGAAAACTGGGGGAGGGCGCACAAAGCCCTGAGCTGTTTGAACAATGCTCACTCAGACAAAACACCTTTGCGCGTTCCTGCTCGCTGCCTGAAGCGTGCAGTGCGCTCCTCGCATCCTCATACTTTCTTTGCAGACTCCTTGGCTGCTGCAAATTACTGAAAGAAAAACTGTACTCAAGGGCATTAGCTGTTGAGGAATTTAAATCTATTTCCCATCTCAGCATTTCAGTAAATCAGCTACTTCAAGATCTCCTAAAAAAACCCAAACTTCTATGGCTTATAATTAAAACATTATCAATATTTATTAATATCTAAAGGGTGGGTTAATGGCTGATGTCACTTGTATTCCAGCAAACTAAGTCGCGGGGAAATGTTAAGTGCAGAGACTGAGAACACGTTCTTCTGCTCAAGTTTCCTACGCTCTACCGCTCGCCTAAGCGTGGCGGTGATGGCATTAGACACACGTGCAGATGAGACGGCAGAACTGCTGAGCACGGAACGTAACTGAGCAAATACAGTCAGAGATTAAGGTTCCCCAAAGCCTGACTTCACAACTCAAGGCCAGAGATTTCGGCTTGACCCACCGCTTGTTCGGTTGTTTGTGCGGGTGCAAGACACGGCCCAAGCACGGCACAGCAACTTGCTTCCGTGCCAGACTTAGAGGGACGGAAGAGCAGCAGATCCCAGTTGCAGGTAGCCCAAATGCTGATTTTTTTATTTTTTTTTTTTAAAAAACTTGTCTTTTTTAAACAGCTTTTATGGCCTAGCAGCTTTAAAAGCAAACGGGCATATATAGCAGGAGGCGACAGCCTGTCCCTTTGATGGCCTGCGCCCATGCTTGCTTACCCCTCTCTCTCCTTCCTGCCCGCCTGATCTGACACCAGATGAAGCTCTTAGGTCAGCCGGACCGTTAG
Organism: Stercorarius parasiticus; assembly: GCA_013396915.1. Lineage (NCBI taxonomy): Eukaryota > Metazoa > Chordata > Aves > Charadriiformes > Stercorariidae > Stercorarius > Stercorarius parasiticus. The sequence goes on along the minus strand of VWZL01003012.1, from coordinate 319,102 downwards.
CGGTGTACTGCTCCCCCAAAAGCAGTTACCTCTGGCTGGATCTTCCCCCATTTCCCTGCACTAGCCAGGCCCAAACCTGTCCTCAAACATTTATTTGTTCCCTCCAGCTAGTGCAGTGCTAGCACGTGCTCCCAGCAATTCTAGGTGGTACAAATGAGACTAAATGCAGTCAAAACACTGGAGAAATTAAGAGGTGAGCAGGGACTTGCCCTTGCTTCTCTGTCAGAGGGCACTGAGCCTAGGTTTCTAACTGCGGGCTGGTAGGCGTTTCCTTTAGCTTTATGAGTCAATTTAGGTTGTGGTAGGGACTGTTCTCTTTAAAGCATAACCTCTATCCAACCTTTTTCTGATTGCTTAAAGGAATAGGTAGTGTGCTGAGACAAATTCAACGTTCAAACCGGGTCAAGAGCGAGCACGTAGTTGAAGAGTAAGGGTGCTGTTTTTCTCTTTGGATAGCATGCATTTAAATGAATGAGCTGCATTACGTGAAGGAAAGGGGCAAACAGAGGAAAGATGGGAAAATACTCTTGGCAGGTAGGAGCACTGGGTCAATTCCCCGAGAACCGCGTGTTCTCATTAAAGCAACGGCTACTTTCACCGGGTGAGAAATGATTATGCAAAGAATCTACCTCCAAAAGTTCCTGGCGGCAGCGTGTGCTGCCAGTTCCACAACCCGCAATTAAGCTCCTGGAGCACTGCAGGTACCATCCTCTATGTGTGTGAGAAAGGAAGAGGGGGGTGAGCGCGGAGAGGGGAAGTAAGTGTTTCTGTACAGCCACAGTACCGGGACTGTGCACAGAAACAGCTGAGTGGGTGGTATAAATCTATTTCAGTTTATGTATCTGCAAATATTTACCTTGACTGCAGCTAAAAACCTGTCCAAAAGGCTGATGGCCAGGGCGAGCGTTTCTGGATAAAGGTGGAACTGGTATTTGAGCTTGGCCAGCCACTGAATGACCTCATCCCTCTGCTTTGGAGAAATGGCTACATCCTGTTGAAGAGAAAAACAAACTATTCTTACACGCAGGCTCAGCGAGTCAGAGAAGACCAAACATTTTACCTCTGCAGGAGTTACTCAGCACGGAAATAAAGCCTTCTTTTGGAAAGGGGGGGGGGGCCTTGTGTCAACCTGAATCACCACTTTGTTCTTGCCGTTACTTACCCCATCCCAAGAAATCTGCCCTGGAAAAGACAACTTTTCCTTATGGCAACCTCAAACGTGGCTCAGAAATTCCACTACACGCGAGGGAGAAGGGGAAGGATGCCTTCTAGTTTCTTGAGTACTGACAAGGTCTTCTCTGGCTTAGTGCTAAGAGATTTATTATTTTTTTTAACCTCCTTAGAACTGTGCAGATAGCCAGAAATGCCCAGCTGGAACAAAACCAGACCAGCTCTCGGAGCCGGGCCGGTGCATAGCTCCCGACAAACTGAAGAGGGGAGGGACTGAATTGATGTTTTTAGAGGAAAGGTTTATTTTTTCTTCGAATTATGGAGATATTTTTAGCTTGGTATACTTTAAAAAAAGAAAATTCCAAGCAGTTTACGAAAAGACCTTTTGCAGTATAGTTAACTGGGAACTGGGGTAAAGCAGGTACTATTTCTCCTTAAAGAGGCTGGGGTTTTGGCACTGGTCACCACCATTGATCTGTTTGGACAACAGCTGACTTTCAACCACAAATCCATATCAGTCATTGACACAAAATCTTCCTCTCTGACGACTTCTCTGAAATATTCACAGCTTTTATAGAGCCTTTCCCTTCGACCAAGTAAGCGTCTGGTCTTACTTCAACTGGGATTATGTGGGGTGATGAGCAAAGACGTGTCTAGAAGTGAAACCAAACAAGTGTCTTCTCCTGTGCTCAGGGGCCTATGTGGAGAAGGAAATGGAATGAAACGCTGGCTGCTTCGTTACTGCTGGAAGGAAAGCTAAGGGCGTGCACAAACAAACATCTCTGCTGGGCTGGGTTGTAGCTGGGGCGGAAAGTAGCAGAATTTTAGGAGGGGAAAAAAAAACCAAAACGAAACACCCAACACGGATGCAAAATAAATATTTCGGGCTAGATGTATCACCAAGCTACACGGACGGTTCCACGCTTTGTTACAGGTCTACGGACTCTCCTGCCTTGGAGCCAAGGGCGCGTGTGAAAGCAGAGTGCTGCAGGCAGAACTGTCATTACAGTGGGGTGTCCACGAGGACACCAGCTTCCCCCCCTTCATTTTTCACTTGCAGCGTAACATTTTGACTCTGTGCCTAAGCCCCGATGGTGCGGTAGTGTCAGCAGAACTCTGTCTGAGCCGGGTGCGCCTCTGGTCTCGGCTGGGGCCTCTGGATGTAGCTTGAGTATAGCGTGGCTTGTTAAAAAGCACCTACCACTTTTCAGAAGAGAAGAGAAAATGAGTTTTCTCCATTCTGAGAAATAATGATTCTTTCTAAAATCACTATTGCAATTTAAAGGTGAAACTGGAGCCCCACCGGGGGCAGGACAGCCGCTGTCTACAACACATTACACTTGCTCCAGACGTGCTAGTTTGACGCGCGCTGGGAGTATAATGAATGCGCCACGTGGTAGTAAAGGGTTTATTAAATGCTTTGTTAAAAAACGTCTTTCGCACAGCAGGATCAGTCCTAGAATGTACCTGGGGAGAAAAATGGGCAACGCAATGTCATTTACTGGCTGGCTGTATAGAGCACACATCTCCTGTTGCAAAGCGAGGCCTGCACAGCTGAACCTACACCAGGCAGAAAAGGGAGGAGTGACAGTTAAGATGAAGTTCCTTATTGCTTTACTCTTTTTGTGTATTTTTAAATGGAAAGAGACAAAGCTGTACAACACAGCCAGGTCTGGTGATACTGTGGACTTAAAAGGTTTCAAGCAGCTGTAAGGATTATTTTCGTAACGCAGTAGCTGGGTGAATCCGGAAGGTAAACTCACCTGCTAAAAGCCAACCTGCAACCACCCCTTCAAATGAAACAAGCTTGACTTTAAAAACCTGCCTCTGACTCTTACATCAGTGCTCTGCTCTTGCTGCAGCAGCTTTACTGGTGAAGCCACGGAGAACGGGCTCGGGCCCTTGGCTGGCACATGCGGAGCTGCGTCATCAGTGCCATATCAAGAGGGCAGCGATCAACGCTGGCCTCTTAAAAAGAAACGGTGTTTAATCTAAACCACTGAAAAACAACAGTCGGGCAAGGTCTAAAATCAAACCAAACAAAAAACAGCCCCCACCCAGCGCTTTATGTTCCTTTAACATGAAGGAACAACTGCAAAGTGAACTCACATCTCAATATATGCACAGCAAACGTAAGGCTTCAAAACAAAATCTGGCTTCTTAAGAACTGTCTGGGGAACCAAAGGAAAGGAGGTGAATCTCCAGTAATGGCATTAATCCCACAAAAAGTTTCTCTATTGCGGTCTCTAATTGCAAATAAAGACTCAAGGGCAGGGGGAGAATCCCCTTGCACAGAAAGACCAAGTGAATTTAAACCTTCTCCCATCAGCGCTAGGAAAGTTCGTTATGGGCCACCTCAAGAGACAGGCACAAGGAATGAGACCTGGTCCCGCCGCAAATGCTGCTGCTACTGCCAGGCAGGGCAAGCAGCTTCCCAGGCAAACGTATCCGTCTTTATCCCTCCCGCGAAGGCGTACCCCTGTCATCCTAGTAACACCAATAAGAAAGGCAGCGCTGTAAAATTAATTAAGCAGTGAGGTCACTGTTCTTTAGTTACATAAAATGAAAAGCAAAAATGAGACACCACGGTGGCTGAAAGTAAAAAAGCCCCTTTGGGCTGGAATGCAAAAGTTCCTCTTTAGCGTGGAGGTCCTTTCCCACGGCCGTGGCCTTCTGCCACTCACTGCCTCTGTGTGTGCCCAGCTCTTTGTTCTGTGGCCACAAATCCACGGTTGCAGAGCTTAACCCCTGGGGTGGAAGAGCACGCTGGCCTAGCATGATGCCTTTCATTAGGGAAAAGTAACGTGAGCGCAGCCAACGGCAGACTCGCTTTTCACGGAGCAGCAGCAGGTTGCCCTAACAACCGCCCTTCGGGGCTGGAGGACAATCCATCTCCTCTGGCTGGCGCTTTTCCCTCCTTAATTTTTTTTTTTTGAGGGGAGGCCAGATCAGAAGAAGGCCCGACCAACAGATCTGGCTGCCCACGTAGGCACCCACCTGTATCGCATGGCCGTGTCACCGCCCCTGACCCGGCAGCCCTGCCGCAGGGCCTGCTGCACGTGACAGGAGGGCTGGAGGCTGTGACTTAGGCTCCGGCATGCAAACACAGCACGAATCGCCTCTAAGAATACCTTGAGACTTGGAAAATGCAGTCTAAAAGAAATATTATCTGTGAACTCAAACGTGACTCAATTTTATTGCTGCCTAATCTAGGAAAAACACCGTACCTGATAATTGTCTTTCTTTAGCGTCTGCTGTCCCAGACAGAGATGTTTTGCTCTTTCCCCTATTTGTTTCTAACTTGTCCCGCTGTGGGCTCCTCGGAGAGCGAGCAGGTGACCTTTGTCAGGGCTGAGAGGCTTCTGAAAAGGGCAGCTGTAAACGTCGCCGCCAAATCGGTCCTTCCTTGGGTCTCAGGGGCACTTATTTTATGCCCGAGCGACCCCCAGCTGACACCCACTGGGCTGCTTCTCACCTGCCCGGGTTGGGAGTTAGCGGCGCTCCCCGGATACCCCTCAAAAGTAGCGTTTTGCGGGGTTTGCCAAGGTTTAGTGGCGTAGCAGAGAGCTCCAGCAGCACAGCCGCTGCCGTCCGCACGGTAACGTGCACAAACACCGGTGAGAGAGATTAGCGCTCGGCAAAGCACAGGAGCAAAGAAAGAAGTGCATTAACCTCACGATGTTTTACAAAAATGGTCAGTCCTTCCCCGAGCTGACTGCTGGATAAAACAGGTGCCAGAAGGTTAAAAGACCGACCCAAGGTCACGCGCTGAGACAGTGGAAAAACTGAAAATAAGCTGAGGTCTCCCGATTCCTCAGGAGGTACGCAGAGAACAAAGGAGAAGGCAGAAAGGGCGGGCGAGAAAAGGAGAAACGACAGAAGTGACACTGTGTTTGTATAAAAAAAATAAAAAATAAAAATCTTGGCGTACACACCTTTCTGCTGCAAAGTTACGTGCTAACATGCAAAAATCAACCTTTGACCGGTCTTTACCACTTGATTTCTCAAGCCTTCATCACATGAAAACTGAACGTCATCTGCATATTGTATGACCCAAGTGGGGGGGGGAAGATTTAAAAAAAACCCAAACAAAGCAAATACACTCAGAAGCACTAGGACGGTTCCAGACTCGGCCCACCTAACTTTTCAGGCTGAAAAGCCCCTGTGACGTCTGCCTTTGATAGATTGCAAATACCTGGAGCCACTGGCCTACATTTAAAGGAGGGAAACTAACAGAAATACGCACGCCAGTAGGAAATGGGAGTTTTCAAACAAAAAATAAAAACAAAACAGACAAATCACATTGTTAGGGCCAAAGTCCCCAACAGATTCTGCATCCTGTACTAAAAATGTAAAGCCTTCCTGTTTCTGTAACGATGAGTTTCTTTCTTCCTTTCAAAGATCTCAATTCTGACACAGGTTTAGAAACCGAATTTGTTCCTGTTTTAAATATTAGAACCAAAAATGTCTCCTGAAGAGTCAAAGTTGAAAGTTTACTCCTGACAAATAGTTAACGGTGTACCTCCAATCTGATCATTAGATTTTTTTTTTTGTAGAGGCACTCACGTTTTCCCATTCGCAAACCAGATGACTTCATTAAAACCCCTTCTGTAGTCGATCTACCTTTGCAGCAAGGAATGGAAAGTTACACAGGCTTCGGGGTTGCCAGATCTGATGCACAGAAGGATACCGATTTCCCGACTGTCATGGGAAACAAACAGCAGCTTCATACGAGTGAGGTTTTAGGCTACTGCAGCCGTTTTCAGAAGAAGGTGGTAGATGTTAGGGAGTAGGACCTTCTTCCTGATACTACAGAAAATAGGGTAATTCATACTGAACGTCCGCGACTGCAACATAGCCAAAAGGAACGCTGCGGAAGCGGAGGAACACGCGACAGTTGGAAAAGTCGGGTGTCACGAACGGTAGGAGCGGAGAGAAATAGGTGACTACAGATAGAGGGTTTTCAGGTGCAGGGTGGCGTTGCAAGTCAGGATGTCCCCAGAGCAGACAGCTGTGTTTGTGTTCTCTTTTCAATCTGACCTTGGTACATTTTACACATGCGCACACAGAGATTTCCATCCAATTTAATGATTACTTACTGCTAGAAAACATCTAATAGTACGGCATTCGGGCTTCATGAAGTCAATGTCTGAGCTGACGTGTAGGCAAATATAAAGAAAAAGGTTACAAAGACAACAGTTTTGGAAATTCCGGGAGCAGAAAGCCTAGGGGACAAGCACAGAGGGCCAGGAAACGCTCCCAAACACGGAGATCAGCAACACTGTGGAAGTACGGAGGGGGTGGGGTGTGGAGAGATCCTTCATCGTTATGACATAATTGCACACTGAAAGGACAAACTTGGTATTCGTCCAGGCCAGACCTGAGACTCCGCTCCCGAGCGCAAACATTACAGCGGCTTTAGCCGTCCGTCTGTCTCCGTACTTGATCCTACTCTGACTTTTCACAGCAGGCAAAAGAGCTGCCCCCCCGCCCCGGTCTCGTATCTGGCAGACCGCCCAAAGTCCGCCTAACTTCTCGGAGTATTTACCGCTGGGGACACCACTTTGCGAGGTGCTGCAGACCTCAGCCGCAGTGACATTAAGACCCGCCTCAAGGTTGCTGGTAGCGGGACAACTGTTCTTCACCGCAGACAGGGCTGAGGTTAGCCCTGCTGCTGCAGCGACAACTCGGACGTGGGGAAACTCATCTTCAAAGGGCGACAACGCGATCCTGCGAGGGAGGGATTGCGCGGAAAACCATCTAATGCAGGTGCTGGTTTCTGAGCCACCAGAATCCACCTCACCAAGGCAGAAACACCAGCGCCTTGGCCCTGTGAAATCTTCACGCAAGAATCTGGTTTGGTTACACTCTCCGAGTCCCTAACCTATCTCGTTATACTGTAATCTTATCTCCCTACGTTATAATCACTCACCCCAGGAATACTGCCAGCATGGAATAACAGGCTGGTTTACCATAAACCAGGGGCTTAAATCGTACGTGCCCGAGGACAGCCACGGCTACAATACGCCCAACACCTCTGACAACCGGGTCGCTTACTTGGAAACCTAAATGCGGATTAACAAAACTAACACTGAGCCCCTTAAAAACATGTTTGTATCTACACAACAACAGCAGTTTCTTGTTTGCCAGACAGAAAAAACAAACACCGCACTGATTAGCTTTGGCAACAGCTGACACACTTGCGTGAACATTTTATATGAATCAAGAACAGCAAGACTGGACCTGAGCCCATTAGTGCGGTTATTTCTGCCCAACCCAACGACAAAGTACCAGAAACTCTATGACAACCGTCCCCGTGTTTCATATTCTGTTTTAAACAAAACTGTGCGGAGCTCACAGGCAATTTGAGCGCGCGTGCTAGACAGACGCCGCCTCTGCAACGCAATTCAGGCTGGGTAGGGCCGAGAGCGACCTGGTCCAACCTCCCAGCTGGCCCTGTTGCAAAACTCGAGCAGGAGGTTGGACCCCCTGCGGTCCCTTCCACCCTCAGTCTTCCTCCAATCCCATGAGAACATTCCTCACTGCAACAGGCCAGCGCCTGGCTCTGCTTCCCTTGACACAAGCTTGCGCCCTGCCCCATAAATAATCCTATGACAGTCCCTGGGGGTTCTTCCTGAAGTAGACGGTGCCTTACCAAGTCGGATCCTCACCCGGCCTCAGCTGATACAGCTACAGCCTACCCTCCAGCACCAGGCTGATTTACACTGGAGAAGGATCTGGCTCAGAAGGGGAAAAGGCAGCAAAATCGGGCTTTGGCTGTGAATACGCTGTTTCAGAAGGAGGCCTGAGCTAAGCCAGCGGTGACGGTTCGTGTGAGAATATGTCACTTCAGGCAGAAAGCAACCAGCATTTCGATGCTGTTATTAGTGAACTTAGTCCAAGAAAATGAAGCTGTAGAGTTGGTGCCCACTAGAAATGTGCGTTAATTAGCCACACAATTTGTAAAATGAGTTTAATTAAGACAACATATGTACATGCTTCCACAAGCAACAGCAGAGCTCTAACACTGTATGCTGTAGAGTGTGTTCTGTACCCGACGGCAGGTACGTCCCTCAAATAAAAAGTAATCACTTATTTCAGAGGCTAATTTCCCAAGTCTCAAGCAGAAGGTAACTTCTCGTGCAACAGCTTCAGTTGTTCACATAAAGCTACACCAGGAGAATAGTCTCATGCCTTTACTAAGATGAACGATGTGAAGAAGAGACATTACCTGATTGGGCTGAATTTTCGGCACATGTGCTTTCCACATTTGAGCTTCCCTAGAGATTGCCGTCTCCAGAAGGAGACACAACCTCTGGCTCTCCAGGGGTCCTGAAAACTTCATGGTAACCCTTGGATCCACCTGCCACCCAGCTGGATACAGCTACCTGCAAAAACCAAAGACAGCCTGGTGAAATAGTGAGCCGTGCATGACCGGTAAACTGAGCAAAATAAAGCACAAAGGTGGCTAAAGCTGCAAGAAATGGAACAGGCTCATCTGTAACACGGACAGGGATCGTCGGGTACTTGGCAAACCTGCCCAAGGAAATCCAAACCAGTCGGCTCGGATTCAGATGAAGCTGGGCCAAAATCATCCACAGGTCTCCAACACCTACGTGGGCTGGAGAGTCCTGCCACTTTGAGGTTTTCTGCTTCTCTGTTACGCAGGCAATCAGGCAAGACCTCTCCCGCTCCAGCAGCACTCAAAAATAGGGGTGTTTTACAAAAAATACTTGAGAAGTGGGAGGAGCTGTTTGGCAAATATAAAGGGGATTTCAGTAAGTCGGTTGGCCTGGCGCAAACCTTGCTGAAGTTAAAGCCAGTCTACCTGCCACTTCAAGGGAAGTTAAGACTGACATTCAAACGTTTTTCAAAAATCCCAGCCTCGGAGTCTGGTTGGTGCCAGCCTTACCCCAGTACTCCCAGCAGCAACAGGACGTTCCGTGCAAAAACAGAGGAACGCTTGTTTGAGAATTTAAATGATTTACGAGCTGAAGCCCGACAAAAAGATCAATGTTTTCCCTCTCTGCACATTATGGTTTGTAGCTTCTCACAGAAGCCGCGACTCATTTCATGTGCAATGCAAATGTACCGGGGAGTTCAGGAAGGTTCCTCTTGGGCCTCATCGCTCTGAAAATATGTTAGATCCACAAAACTTTAGGGCACATCTCTAATTTTAGATAGAAAATGTGTTTTAAAGCAGGAAAAAAGCGGCAAACCCAGTGACGACCTTTGCAGAGCATGAATTGACTACAAGCCAGGTAAATGACGGAGAAAATCTCTGCAAGGCCTGCAGTCTTCAGAAACACCTGCTGCCACTGGCAGAAAGGACGATGAAAAGCGTGCAATTTAAAGCAAAACACTTAGCTATACACAAAACAGAAAAAAGGGGGTTCTCCTGGCCCTAGCGCAGCCTTACCCGGCAGTAACAACTGTCCAGAAACTTGTAAATTTCAAATGAAAAACAAAGCAGTGGCAAGATTTTTTTCATTTTTTTTAAGGCAACAGATTCCACCACCTGCTTTCAAATGAAGAAGATGATCTGATTAAAAAGCTTATTCATATTGTTCTAATGTTGCCTACCATCACTCTGGCCGCCAGTTTCTTGACAGTATTAAATCATTTAGGCAAAACAATTCAGCCCTGAAGGGTAAATCCATGGGAAAGTTATTTAAACTTTCAATTCCTTCTGTGAGCTCTTGTGAAATCCGCAACAGGTGGATATTGGGCAAACGCTAACCAGGCTATTTCATAAAGACCAGTTTGTTAATACCACCGTTTCTGCTGTATTTACAGGAAATAAGGCAACATGTTGAATCAGAGAAAATAAACAAAATTCACAGTGAAAACAATCAGTTAGTTATGAATAATAACAACGGCAGCTCTGAACAAATGGAGCTTCAGAGTGCTTTCGCAGAGTTTAGGGAAACTAGAACAAATATTTTTCTTTATTGATTTACAGGAGTTTTTAATGGGCGCGTTTCACACAGAACCTGCACGAGGCATAAAACCGCACTCAAGTCCCACTTACGGCCGAGCAGGTTTTAAGTGGCAAATAAACGTCAAGCCTCTCAGTCCGGAACAGAAACCCCTTTTATGTTAGATTTTTATAAAACAAATGCTTCTCCGAGAACAAAGGAGAGGCTGTACTGGCTTGGCATACCCCGCACAAGGTTTACAGCCCCGTCACTGTAATTACCCAAGGTGACTGGGGCCATATACACATTTTCCAGCTGGAGGGAACACCTCGTAACCGGGATTCCTGAAAGGGCCCAAAATGCTCTGCGGTGTATCTCAAAATCACTTCCCATCAGCCCCCAAATGGCTAATTGAGCATCACTGTGGACTGAAAAAATCCCTATTAAAAAGTTCCTCACTTGACAAGAGGGAGACTCTGCCTGGGAAGAGCAGATTCCTCTAAACAGAGCCCTGGCTTGAACCGCTGCTTATTTAAATGCGTTCACTCGTTTTGCATTTCTCTTTTAAACCTCGGGGTGATCCCTGGTGACAATCCTACCACTGGAAATGGGGCTGCGGTGAAGCGGAAGGGGAAGCAGGGACGCACATCCACAGCCTCCCCCCGAGCCCAGCTCACTTCCCGGGCGGCTTCATTAGCATCTCGTTGCCCTCCCGTCAGAAACTACAGGTTTCCCTGTGGGCTGGGCTGGTTCCCAAAGGCCGGATCACCCACCATTTCCAGAGCCACCAGCGCTTTCAAAGGAGGTGTAAAGCCCTGGGAAATGAGGACAGCAGCGACGAGGGCTGCGCCCCCGCGCCGACGGAAAAAAACAGTTCAAATTGCAGGCGCGGGGGAAATATTTTGTCCAGGAGAGAGTCCATCAGACAGACAGAAGTTGAGCTGGGGAACCCTAGAGACAACGTCTCCTCCAGCACCCGCATCCAGTCCTGTGCAGAGCAAAAGATGGGTGATTTTTATTTTTTTTAAATTCATTTATTATTTGGCTGAGCCTGCGGATTCTCAGTTGCTACATACCAGGTAATGCTAACGGGGTAACATCCAACAGGGTTATCACCTACAGCCTCTCAGACCGCACCTGGAGAAGACGGGGATTAAAGGTGTGCACGAGCGCTTGGCAACGCACAAGGTGAAATACATGGAGAAAAACGGTGAGGTTAGGCCAGACCCAAAGCTCGTCCGAGAGCCGGGGACCAGCGCTGAGCGCCGAGAGACGGGAAACACTGAGCTCCTTGCTGCACGCTTGTCAGAAAAAGAAGCAGTAGCTATATTTAGCCCAACCGTGTCTCCTAATATGAAATATTGATGGTCCTTTCTTGGTTTTGAAGGAAAGAGAGAGTAATTAGCCACCCCTCGAATCACTAGAGAAAACTTCAGGCCGAAGTGAGCATCCTCGGGCGTCTTTTTTTTTTCTGCCGTGACTGACAAACATTCCCACTGCATTTACAGCACAAATGGGTTTCACAGGCCTCTGGGCCCAGAAAAGGTCTTTTCCTTACCCTGATCCCTTTTTAGGCTGTCCCTGTACTGCCTGGGCCAGTCAGTGACCCCAGCAGAGAGCCCGGGGGCGTCCCTGGAGCACGCTTACATACCAATGGCCCTGCAAGGGACATTTTTGCAGTGATGGCAAACTCTTCTTGAGTTGCCAAGGGAAAAAGAGAGGGAAAAATAACCTTTCCTTTCTGAACTAGGGAGGTAATTCAAGGAGGGCTGAGGCACAATGACCTTTATAAGGAAAAAAAGGACGAGCAATGACGCGCTTGAAAGTTTCCCTTGGAGCAACAGTGGTGCGCAGACTTTTCCAGCACCGAGAGCGCGCCAGGCGACTCGCCAAGCACCCTGAGGGCTGAAACGAGTTTGCGTCTAAATTTACATAGCTCTTAATCAGATAAATGCACGCCATTTAAAAAAAAAGAAAAAGAAATGCCAGCATGCTCTGCGTGTATGCAGCGCTTCACAGAACACGAGGGAGCCAATGCAGAGCGAGCACTGCTCGGAGAGGATGAGAAACGGGATGGACGGCACAGCTTCCCGAAACCCAGCTCATGGAAGTCGAGTGAAGACTGCGGAGGGACCGGACTGTCTTCCTTCTGCTCAGATCAACACGATAAAACCTGAGCATCGCAGAAAAGCAACTTCGAGGCTCCCATCAGCTGTCAAGATACTTGTCGATGTATTCAGCATCTCTGCAAAGACTTGCTTCAGCCAAAAACTTGCACACATTGTTCTGCGACTGAGCCCAAGAGACCCACAGCTGGAGGAACTGCCGCGGCTGTGACAGTCACCAGAAACTAACGCTCCCTAGCTTTCTGCTTCTGTTTCCCCGATTTAAAATTAAACTTTAGCTGCAAGGTGGTGGTTTGCGTTCGGTTTATTCCTGTGGTCACTTCGGGAGTTTTTAACCCACTGTTCAAACAGTTTCTTACTCTTCACTGGAAGGTCAACTGGCTACGCTGAAACTTCTTAAAGAACAGTTGGAAAGTTAGTAAAGGAGAAGCGAGCCAAGTCAACGCATTTGGCTTTGTACTGACGTCTCCTGTGAGCAAGGTCACAAGCTGCAGGTCGAATCTTGCTCTGAAATTAGAGAGTCAAAACTTTGGTGTCAGGTTTTCACTTGTGAGAGGCATTAAAAATCACCTGCTTCTCCATTAAAAATACCCCGACTCGGCCCATAAAACGTAGCCCATCTCATAAAGATCTCTCTTTTTGATCCACGTTTACAGCTAACTTGACTTAAAGAGGTCCTTTCGGTTTCCCTAGAGAAGTTTTACGCTGCAAAGTGCTGCAGGCTACGGTTTTCGAAAGCATTTTCGTGTTTGCAGTAATTGGGGCAGACAGCCACCTAGCCAGAAACACTTTTTGGTTTGGGGGGTGTGCATTTGTGTAGGATGCAAAATAGTCGACTTTTTTTTTGGTTTTTAGGCTTTGCAATCCCTTGCGCTGACAATAAAAAGTGCCTCCAGCAGACAAAAGGCGCAGTTACAGGAACGTATTATCCACCGGCCGAACAAGCTTAGAACGCAGCTCCCGATTTTCCCCTGCCGCCCGTTGCGATTCAGCTGTGCCAATACGACTGCATTGTAAACAGGACCACTGAAATCATTCAGGGCAATAATAAAAACCTCTTTCGTTTTGGTCGTGGGTTGGGTTTTCATTTTTTTATGTTTTTCTTTTTTTTAAAATCTAGTTCATTTCATAAACAATTAAGAAGATCTCTAGGACTAGAGACAGCCTAAAAAACCGCTGTCTTTATTTTGCTCGTAGATCCAGGTGACATATTCTGGACAAGACGAGTAATTCCAATAGAGCTTAACCACCACACTGCAGACCTCGTAAGTATTTTCGGCGACCAGCAGCCAAACCTGCTTCGGCTTTAGCAAGCAATAATACAATCTTACAGATGACCTGAAAACAGACCTTCCTGGCCGGGGGAGGAAGGCGAAGCAGAAGGAAGAGAGGAAGGAGACTGAATTCCTCCGAGCTCCAGCCAGCCATCTGTGATTTCAAATGATCAAAACGTAATTTGCGCTGCGAGAAGAAATCGTCTAACTGCAAGTTGTGATTAGAANGGGTGGGACGGATGTTAATTTTAGTATCTAGGGCTTTCTCTGAGCTTAACTCTTTCCCCGCCCCGTGTCAGTAAAGCAGTCCGGAAATTTATGCCAGACAAAGGTAAACGCCTACAGCGTTGCTTCCATCTGAGAAGACAAAAGCAGCAGGTATAAACTGCTTTTACAATTTTACATTATTTCTGCGCCACATCACAGTCCTAAGGGGACAACGTTTCTGTGGGTTGGACAGTAAAATTTCCCACGAACGCCTCACTACTGTAAATCAATGCCTACCGTTCTGTCTTTTCAACTTGCCAAAGCATCAACCTGACGTGAAAACAATGAGCAGAGGATCAGCGTGGGTTAAAATCAACTGGTTTTGAGTTGCAAAAAGTAAATCATGCTGCAGCCCGGTGAGTGGAAATAGCTTGACGGAGTTGTGAGACAATATATGATCTTTTTCAAGTGAAATGACTGGGAAAAAGATGCTTGGGAATATAGTTTCAAATTTCAGCATCTAAATAAACGAGTGTGTGTGAAGCAACGAACTGACTTCTGTGGAATGAATACTAATATACATTAAAATAAGGACACATTCCCCCATGAGAAATGCATTAGTATCAAACACAAATACGCCACAGGTGCGCATATGATATTGCACCTTTAACAAGCGGCGCATTTGACTTGTGTATAAGCCAGCCAAGAGACCCAAATTCGGAAAGAGGTAATTTTATTCAGGCTGGGAAATGAAGAGGGCCCTCGCCATTTGTCTGTATGACTCACCCACAGCTAACTCCCACAACCTGCTACAAAGGCATGTCTGTGAGATATTTTGGCAGCATCATTCGGGCAGGCTCATGTGCATCACACGCTCGCCACTTCTTTTCCTCCAACCAGATTTTCCCTGGGAGTGCAAATAAAGTTGACCTCATTTTAGTGCCGGTTTTCCAAACCGAAGAATTTTTCCAAACATTTTAAAGAAACCTGCCAGTTAAAAACACAGGTCTGCAACTGCAAAAAGAGAACGCAATGTTTTGGTGGGAGGGAAGGGAGGTGTTTTTAAGCCTGTTTTGAAACAGAGAAATCCCTGGGCCTATTTAGCAGCTACGGAAGAGGAGCAGGAGCGCTCTGGAGAGGGCTGCATCATGACCGGCAGCAGTGAGCTCTTCTCACCACCATCTTCTCTTTGTATTCTGTTCGAAAAGGAAAGCTCAGATGGAATTTGTCACAGCACCATAAACACTCTGCATAGAGCAACGTGGTAGAAAACATAAACATCTTCGGTTCTTCGTGGCATCCCCTAAGGGTAGCAAAAAAAGAAATCATCAAGAAAACAGGGGGAATAATTTGAGGGGCGGGGGGAAAAAGCCTGGATAAGGGCGTTTTTAAATAGGAGGGAGGGTGCCACCGAGCCCCTGGTGACGACGGTGGTATAAAGCTGCTGTCTGACGGCTGTCACTCAGGGGGTTTCTGCAGGAACAAGCCTGAGGCCTTTCCTTTTTCTTACAGCAGCCACCGCTTCGTAAAATCTATGCCTGCTGCCCAGCCTTTTCTCTCCTACACCCGGGGACCGTAAAGCAGACCGGTTCGAAGAAATCTCTGCTGTACTTCCTTCCCCAAGCCTCGGGACTGATACCAGGGTTTTGCTGCTTAAAGGAAGCTTAAATGGTATTTTCCAAAGTACGGACTTTTAAAAAAACAAGGTAGAAGATGAACGCCTGACTGAACTTTGAGACGATGTCACCATTCTTCCCTCCTGGCAAGATAGGCAAGCTTCCAGACCCATGCCTGCCCTACCCCTTTTTCTAATGGCTCCGGGCAGGAGGTTTGCGTTTCCTTTTTGTCTCAGCAACTGCCAAGACGAGTCCGTCCGAGCAGAATTTGCCCCAAAAGGCCTTTGGTCAGCAACAGCTTAAATTTTCCGTGCCACAGCTCGCAAGTGATGCAAACAAGCTGTTTCAATCACAGCTCCTGTCCCTTTCCAGGCAGCGTGTGGCAACATACCAAGTAAACTGCGGATAAAAGGTAAACTCGGAATCCAGCCCTAGGAGACCAGCTCCAGCTGCGTAACGTACGCGTTTGATGCAAAGAGGAGATGAAACTCAATATACTTTAATGAGTTCTGCTTTGAGATTTTGGTTTATTTGAACCTAAAAATCAAAGGAAAAGTTATTAACTGATGGAGGCTGTTTGCTTGCATGGATTAAATTAAGCAAAAACAAAACCCTTGCAAACCAAAACCCCTCTATGCCATTTTATGAACACTTGCAACAGAAATGCCTGCATTTTATACTCCTTCAACCACTCTGGGCTCATCATCTGGATGATGATATGCGTGCAAGATGCCTCCTGAAGATGTAAACCCCTCACAACGTTTATTAAAATCAGCCAAGGGATTTGGGCTAACATCTTGGTAGGAATGGGCCCCAATATTATTTGACGCGCAGATCTCAATGCTCGGAAACAGACGTGCTGCCAGGTCTGTTTCCGAGCATTTCTTGTGTGCACACATGAGCCTTTCTTGTGTGCCCTGGGGTATCACATCAAGGGTGGACAGCCCTTGCGTGGGACAATTTGCGGTCATATGCCAAAAAGATGGTGCTGCTTCCTGAAGCATGATACAGGTATAAAGCTACTACAAACGAGGGTTTGCTGAAATGACGCCCGTTATTTTTATGCCAACCTAAATGACGGGTAAATCTCAGAAAGCAACGGCTGAGCCCCGTACCAAATTGTCTGTACACCATCGGCAAAGGAACAAGCAGAGGTCCCGGAGGTAACCAACCCAGGTTTGCGCAGCAGTCTCTAGGTTCTGCTTTTGGACCTTCTGCACCCTTTGGAGACAAGGCCCAGGATCACTGGGGAGCACCTGGGAACCCTCTGAGAAACTTGAGGGTCCTGCTGTTGCTAATTAAGGACAAGATAAGAGCAGCCACAAGGCTGTGGGCCTGAGGAAGCTCTAGCAGCTTCTAACGAGCATAACCCAGGGTGCAGCTGCCTCCTAATTAGGGAGGCACTCTTTTAGCCAGTGCTCGAGCGAAGTCTATATAAGAGCCAGGCCCAAAGCACCACCAACACATGCAGAAAGCTGCTGTGAAGGGGGACTTAGCTTGAGCTGTTCTAGTGTAAACAGTTTCAGATAAGGTGGTGGAACACCACGGGACAGTTCCCCCAGCAGATGCTGCAGGAGCTGCCCCTGCTGGGGTTGAGGGTTTGATGCGGACAGAGTTTTGGGTGTTTGTCACAGCCCTCCAAGCCCCAGAGCGCAGGGAGTGCCTAAGGCCTCCTCCTGAGGCTGGGAAAGATGGCCCTCTGTCCTGCAGGAGGTATGTTGTTTTCAAGGAGCTGTGGTGCCTAGTGGAGTTATAGGAGGAAGTGAGCAGGCTGTGCAGCATCAGAGAAGTTTCATGGGAGACAGAGGCTCTTCTCTGTGACTCAGCAGCTAGAAGAGCCTCAGCCTCCATCTGCAATAGAGAAACAGCCAGTGTCCACCCCCACCATCAAGGTAAGCTGAAACCTCTGGATAAGGGGAAGGATGGAAGCAGGTGACTTCTGGCACTAAAAGGAAAGGTCCTGTCCCACCTAAGGGCTTGTAATTACATAACAGGTTTACCACACTCGTTAAAAAGGAGCCAGATGTGCCTTTAGGCAAAAGATATGGGCCACCTTGAACCTAAGCGATGGGAGACCTCTAGGAGGAAGGTGTGAGCGATTGTAAGGGATGACTGCTTGCTGCAGGGGACAAAGGCACCCACCTTCCCTATCATCTAAAGAGGTTTGCTGATTGCTAGGGGCCCAGATCTGGGACATTGTGGAGGGACGGCCTGGACTTGTCCAACCTTCCGACTGCTACCCCTGCTGTTCTTCCATGCGGGCATCAGTGATACCATGGGGGCGACCTGGAGAGTGTCGAGTGACCATGGAGATCTGGGGGTGGCAACAGCTTGGGGGCCCTGCTGGTCCTCTCCTCAGTGTAGGCCAATAGTTGGCTGCAGAACTGGTGTTGGCAACAGGATTTTGGATTCTAGGGCCACGGGATCCTGGTCGTGCAGTGGAATTTGCTTGGGAGGGATAGGATCCACCTCACCAAGCCAGGCAAAGGTATATCCGCCAGTAGGACGGCTGACCTTATAAGGGGGGCCTCAAATGGCAGGGATGATATGGCAGGGACAGTTACCAGGAACCCTGTGAGTGATAGACAGGGCTGATGAGCAAAGGGTCTGGGGTCATGTAACACGAAGGGATCACAACATCAACAAAAAATGAGACTTAAGCGGGGGGGGGGGGGGTGGGGGTGTCACTTCTAGCTTTTGCACGCAAGTAAGGACACACCTATGAGGTGCAACTAGGGAGAAATCCCTTTTTTGGGAAATAAGCATGTTGGGGTGCTTTTCTGAAGTGCATGTATGCATATGAACACAGTGTCGGGATTAAACATGGTGAGACAACCTGTGCGCAGTTGAAAGGCTACAGTCTTGCTGGGATTACAGAGATGTGGGATGGCTCCCATGACTTGCAACGCTTGGGGTGTTGCAATGGAGGGATATAGGCTCTATTGGGAAGAGGAGGATGGTGGAGCTTCCCTCTATGTGAGAGAACAGATGGAATGCGTGGAAACTTGCCTGGGGATGGGTGAGGAGCCCACTGAGAGCTTTTGGGTGAGGACTAAAGAGAAACCAGATAAGGGTGACACTGTAGTAGGTGGAAAGTAGTGATGTAGTGGATGAGGCCTTCCACGACAGCTGGAAGCAGCCTCATGTTTGCAGACACGGGTCCTCATGGTGTACTCTAACCACCCTGGCATACGCAGGAGTGATAACACAGCAGAGCATAAGCAATCCAGGAGGTTCGTGGAGCGCACTGGTAACACCTTCCCAACCCAAGTGATCGGAAAGCTAAAGAGGAGAGGTGTCCTGCTAGACCTCACGCTCCCCTGTGAGGAGGGGCTTGCTGGGGATGTGAAGGTCGGGGGCTGCGTTGGGTGCAGTGACCATGGGACAGTGGAGTTCAGGATCCTAAGAGCAGGGAGGAGGCAAGCTCACAACCCTGGATTTCAGATGAGCAGGCTCTGGACTCTTTGAAGATCTGCTTGGAAGTGTCCCGTGGGGCAAGGCCCTGAAGGGAAGAAGGGTCTCAAAAATGCTCGTTAGTATTCAAGGATCATCTCCTGGAAGCTTGAGTTTCATCCCAACAAATGCCAAATCAGGCAAAAATGCCTGGAGGCCTGTGTGGATAAATAAGGAGCTCTTGGCAAAGTTCAAACACAAAAAGTAAGCACTGCAAAGGGTGGAAGCAAGGTTGGGTAACCTGGGAGGAATATAAAAATGTTGAGCTGTTTGGGATAAGGTTAGGAAAGCCAAAGCCCAGCCGGAATTGTATCTGGCAAGGGATGTCTAAGACAAGAGGGGCTTCAATAAGTACATAGGTAACAAAAGGAAGGCCAGGCAAACTGAGGACACGTTATTGAAAGTAGGGGCTAGATGAGCAGACAGTGAGGTGGACTGAAAAGAGGCCGAATGACTGTGTCCAGAGGGTGGTGATCAGTGGCACAAAGTCTAGCCGGAGGTGGTGACTGGCGGTGTACCCCAGGGGTCAATACTGGGTCCGGGGCTGTTTAACATATTCATTAATGATCTTGCTGATGGGTCCGCAAACTTGCAGGTGACCTATAATGAGGAGGAGTGGCTGATATGCCAGAGGGTTGTGCTGCCATCCAGAGGGACCTCAACCTGCTGGAGAAACGGGCTGACAGAAACCTCATGGAGGTTAAGGGCAAAGTTCTGCACGTGGGGAGGAACAACCCCAGGCACTAGTATATGCTGGGGGGTGTCTGGCCGGAAAGCAGCTTTGCAGAAAAGGCCCTGGGGGGTCCTAGTGAACACCAAGTTGACCGTGAGCCAGCAGTGTGCCCTTGTGGTACAAAAAACTAATTGTATCCTGGGCTGCTTTAGGAGGAGTGTTGCCAGC
Source organism: Stercorarius parasiticus (assembly GCA_013396915.1). NCBI lineage: Eukaryota > Metazoa > Chordata > Aves > Charadriiformes > Stercorariidae > Stercorarius > Stercorarius parasiticus. The sequence goes on along the minus strand of VWZL01003012.1, from coordinate 299,437 downwards.
AGACTGAGGCAGCTGATCCTTCCCCTTTACTCAGCGCTGGCGAGGCCACACCTGAGTCATGTGTCCAGTTCAGGGCTCCCCAGAACCAGATACATGGACATACTAGAGAGAACCACTAATATGATGAAGGGAGCGGAGCACCTCTCCTATGGGGAAAGGCTGAGAGAGCTGTGACTGTCCAGCCTGGAAAGAGAAGCCCGGGGGGGAGGGATTTTACATATATATATATATATGTGTGTGTGTGCGCATAAAAATACCTGAAGGGAGGGTGCGAAGAAGATGGAGCCAGGCTCTTTTCAGTTGTGCCCAGTGACAGGGCCAGAGGTGACGGACACAAAATGAAACACAGGATGTTTCCTCTAAACATCAGGAACACTCCTTTACTGTGAGGGTGACAAAGCATTGTCAGCGGTTGCCCAGAGAGGTTGTGGCATCTCCATCCTTGGAGATATTTGAGAAGGCATCTGGATGTGGCACAGGGCAACTGGTTTTAGGTGGGCCTGTTTGAGCAGGGGGGACTGGAGAGGATGACCTTCAGAGGTCCCTTCCAGCCTCAACCACTCCGGTCTTAAGGGCTTTATACTCAAAGCGGACAGTTGTGAGGGCTCAGCTGTATGCCCAGAGCAGCTCATCAGTTCTTCAAGCAGCAAATGCTGAAAGCAGAGCAGGAAGACTTTAAAAAAAAAAAAAGGGGGGGGGCAAACCAAACCTGGCATTATGTAATGTCTCACTGCTAGTCTCCTAAAAGCAACACACACAGAGTATGATTCACTTCTCCTGTCACCAATATAGCTTGGTATAAATCATCAGTAACTTGAAGGAAGTCACTTTGAGGAAAATCAAGCTCACAAAGTATGAAAGTGAGCAGTAATTTCATAAAATAGGGCTGGAGGCTTTCAAGCTCATAAAAGCTAACTCTATACAGGCAAGGGCCAACAGGCATTCAGAGTCTAAAGCATCACGCACCACCTTTTGAGTAATATAATCCCCCGAAACCAAATAAATACAATGCCTCTATGGGCAAAAACACAGAAACAGGATTCAGCAGTGGTTCTTTTTGTCTTTCGGCAGTAGTCAGTCATTAACATAAATGAACAGCAACAAAACCAAACAAGTTTTTTCCCAGTTCAACACCCACATCCAAAAAATGTGTAACTACAATGGCTTGATTCCTCTTGACAACAACAAAAGAGAATTTCATCTGAAAGCATAAATGCTCACCAAGGCCAATATTTTGCTTTGCAGATTCTGATTGGCTTCAGGGTAAATTATCAGCGATTACAGCTAATATCAGGATACAGTGTGAGGAACTAAAAAGAGGTAGTTATGAGGAAATGAGGAATTATCTGCTGTTGAAACAATAGATCAATTATGAGGTACAGCACAGTAGCTGCAGAGCAGCATTCTTAGGCTCTGAGGGTACTGTCTCCTCTTTCTCATCAACCAAAGAGAACCCACAGTTATAAAGCTTAATTATCCTCCAGGAGCTCGAGCTTGCTGACTAATTAGCCTCTTGTTGAGACAACACAGAAAAGGACCTAATTCCAATTGTCTGCATAAATAGGATGGCACAGGCACAGTCGTGGCTCTTCCCTACGTACTCATCTCTCCTGCCCAACCGGTACAAATACAACAGCCTTGATGACCCCAGTTCTGGACAACCTAAAAACAACAGTCCTCACCTTAAAATAAAATAAACCCAGGGAAGGAAACTTTGGGAGGTGGGGGTGCTGCTAAAGAGAAAACAGTACGTCTGAGGCAGTGTGTAATGGCAGCCAGAGTTCAGCTGACGCTTCCACAAAGCACGTTGCGTGAAGTCTCCCCTTTCTCCTATCAATGCGAGTAGGGACACATTTGCTCTGCTTTCATAAATGGAGACTAAGCTGCATTTGGTGGTGGTGTTATTACAGCAGTTGCATCCTTAAAGGAGGCGGGCTTTCTGGAGGAGGCAGGCAGCAGTTAAGCCCCAAGGTTTACAGTGAAAATTGTTAGGAAGGTAAAGGTTGATGGCTTTGGGAGCCAAGTTCTTGCTTAACAGACCACTGTAGTCAAGAGCTACACCAGCCAAGAAACAGGATCTTGCCGTATACAGCAAAATACCACCAAAAAGGTGCAAAAGCCTCTGGCAAATGGGTTCATCCAGTACCTCCCATCATCCTGGTAAAGAATGTTTGATGTCCGGGCTGATGAGCAAAATGGGAGTATCTGCAGTAACATGTTATTCGTGAGTGAGCTTCCAGATGAGTTTAGTGCACAGCAAGTGCAAATCCCCATTATGGTTAATAAATCAGTGTTGATAATATTTGCAGCTAGCAAACACGCAGGAAGGGAACATTTCAGACCACATCTGCTTCATACTGAGCTGGGAGACACCTGACATTTTCCTTCCATCTGAATAACTTCACCTTGCTTTTTTGGCATTTGAAAGTAGCTACTACTGAGCAGAATCCTCAAAGAAACTACTCTCTGTTTCCAGTGAACCAGAATCCCCCTTGCAATCCACCTCCTTGATGGCCAGCCTGGATTTCCTGCTGCTGCATCGGAGTGTCCTGGTGACAAGTACCTGGGTTTGTACTTTCTCCAGCCCCACAATGTTATGGGAATGAAGGGAAACCAGACAGTAATTTACTCTGGGGCAGGTGAGCTCTAGACGCCCATTTTAGATCTTGCATCCATTTACATCTTCAGATCCCGCAATGATGTTTCACTTCATCTGGAGAGGCATGTTTTCTCCTTTACTCCCATTTTGCTCCCTGTTTGGGCAATGGAGTCCTAAGGGTTATCATTTGGCTGTCAAAATACAGTGTCTAGTTTTCCTGAAGCCATGAGTCCTGCCCAGCCTTTTTAAAATCTGTGTCCGGCAGGCTACGGAGCAGAGTGACATAAGCTGCAGATTGTGTATCTGTCCATTCCGTCACCCAGTTCACAGGGATAATTTACATTGGTAACTTACACCACCGTGACAATGGCACCAAATCTTATTTCCTAAGAAGTGCCGTGTAAAGACACAAAGATTAAACGTGTGAATATAAGTGCTCCCAAAAAGCCAGTTCAGTGTGAGGTCAAGATTAATTACGGCTTCAACTACTGCATTGCTGCAGCTGTGCAAAGGAAAGCATCTTTCACACAGGCCCTGGGGGAAGGCATGCTCCACTACACGAACACCGCTCACTTTCTCATTTCTGTTGCCTGCAAGAGGTACGCTAAGAAGGAGCCGAGCGCAGAAAAGATGAGAAGGGAAAATGTGAAAGACTGTAATTACAGGGGAGATGCTCAAAGCTGTAAGAAAAGCTAAACGCTTGGGTCTACCCACTGCCTTGAAAAGTTTATCCTAGGGCTATGACACAAGCAAAGGTACTGGCACTGAACAACCTCGTGTTTTGACTGAAGTCTATTTAAATTGATATATGTCTGTAAAGATTACTGTAACAAATAACCTAAAAACAAAAAAACCCAACGCATTTTAGGGAGTTAATGTTGATTGTGTCAAAGCGTTAATGTAAGATGGCAGACAGATAGCTCAGGATATTGCACTGCCTTGGAAAACATAAGATTGCCAAAACCTGGCTTGTCCGTTTCCTCAGATAAAGTCATCCCAAGGCCTCTACGATGTAGGGATATGGACCACTGAGCTATACCTGAATCAACCCAAGCTCCCCCTTACCACCTGGTTGTGCAGAAGAGTCCAGAAGAGAAGGCTGCACAGCCAGCCTGAACGAGCCACAGCTGGCCCCACACTGCACTCCTTGATAGCCCCAGTAAGGGACAAGTGGCAGGGCCAACAATGGGGTCTCTTTGCCCTGTGGGGGGGTTGAGGCTGCTCTCTGCTGGTAGCCTGCACCCAGCAAACCTCAGGCTGCGCTGAGGCACGTCAATGCCCTCAAATGCATCCAGAAACGGTGGCTGCAGCAAGACCAGCGCAGAAACACCCTGCAGGAGTGGTGCTCTGCTCGCTGCTGGCTCTCATCAACGTGGGCTGCAGCCCCATCACACCCCAAACATGGAATTGTTGGAAATCCCGGCCCCAGCAGGCGTCCACCAAGCAGGACCCTTTGTGGAGAGGGGGTCCTGATAGAGCAAGGCTCTTATCGTACGATGACAGAAGCAATCTCAAAGTATTTTTAAATAAAGACCTGGAGGAAACAAAGCACAGGACTCGGTAAGAATACAGAACGGACACAGTAAAGGGAGTGTTTCAGAGCAGTTCTGCCATGCCAAACTATACACAAGCTCTAAATGGGGATGAAGGATAATTAGAAGTGTGTGTATATATATACACCATGTGAAAGTTCGATTCCTGATGGGGAGAAGCCAAAAGATCAGCTTCCCACATCCCACGCCAAGGTGTGTGCAGGCACGGATGAGAGGGAGCCGTCCCCCAGCTTTACGAGCCAGCCAAACTACTTTGAAAGCAAAACTGAATCATTTGCAGGGATCCAAAATCAAACCCTCGAGACAAGGAAAAGACGCTGCGATTTGCTTTTTAAGAGATCAACTTGTACCCGGACTCACTTTCTAAAACCTGGGTTCCGCACACTCACGCATCCCCCCAGCTTTAAATCGGGGCACAAGGGCGGCTGTCAGGCCCAGCTGGGGGGGTAGCCCCAGGGGATGGGGGGGCCACAGCCGCCACCCCGGAGGAAAAAGGTGAGGTGTGATCCAGAAAGGGGAGCTTCACAGCCACATGTATTTTGCTCGGTCTAAATATTTAGTTAATAAAAAAGCTCACTCTTCTGTCTTTAAAAGGGGCTGTGCTGTGTACAGGCAGCACACCGTGGAAAGAATGTTTTGGGAGCACACAAAGGCTGGTGCTGGAAAGCACTTTTAAATTCAAGCTTCAAACAGCCTGCCTTCTAACACCCTTATTTTTAAGAGTGGGAAAATGCGGGACTGTTCTTTTTTTACCTCCTTCACAGGGTCAAAAGGGGAGGACAGGGGAACAGGTTTTTCTGCGTTCAACGGACAAGTTTTCAGGAGGATTTTTTGCAAGTCTGCTTTTTACCGCCGGCATGAAATAACCGACGGTAACCTCATTCCTTTAAGTAAGTTCACCCCTTCGGAGGCAGATTTACAGAACAGAACGCGGCTCTTCTTTCAAGGAAACTTCTTCCATCACAGATGGGAGGGCAAAGAAGGAGGGGGGAGCGCAGCCCATCTCTGCAAACGAAGTACAACGAAGACAAGAGAACAAAAACAAATCCGTGCGCTACGAAGAGGCCCAGGGCTGTGACGAGAAGTCACACCTGGGGTACAGATGCGCTGGGACGGGACGGGGGCCAACTCTGCCTACAATTTGTGCTTTGCGCTCGCTGCTGCAACGCACGGGCGTTACACACCGACGCTGTGCAGCACCGCACACCTACACATACGCACCCCGGTGCCCTCCACACCCGATCCCGCAGCGGGCGCACCCCCGCCATCACCCCCCACCC